>WHVA01000090.1:0-280134 GCA_015179125.1 Gautieria morchelliformis
CTGCACCCTTTTCCCCGTCATTCCGCTCGTCTTCCCCGCTCCGGTCTTCCGAATCCGAATCCGAACCCGAACCTGAACCCACTTCCGCTTTTCCCTCTGTCTCATCTCTCTCTTTTTCTTTCCCCTTACCCTTTTCCTCCGCTCCCTTTTCCTCCGAACCCAAACTCAAACCCCCAGCCAAATCGAACCCGCCCCAATCCGAATGATCAGTTGACTTGGGTCGATTAGAAAACGACGTCGAGTAGTTATATCTTAGAGATCATAAGCTTTCGCTTTCAGGGCAGTGTGGAGTAACCAATGTCAGCAAGCCATTGAAGAGGATACAGCTGTGTGAGGTGGGAGACCTGTAGAACAAAGGAGTTAAAAATATAATTTATTACTCTAGATTTCACAGTCTTTTATATACTAAATAAAATGTCAGTGTATTACTCTAAGCTGCTGTGTCGATGTCGTGCCGGCGCACCGGCACCCAGTCTCACCACCGGTTACGTGAGTGCCGGTTCCATGGCTGAGTCATCCTACAGATTACTGCAACTTCCACTTGTTTTTCCACCACAACCATTAGCCTGAACTAAATTTGGCAAACATAATCATGTTCAGCTCATTGAGAGCTGTTGATTGCGCATTTTTTCATATTTTTCCCAAATCTTTTGCAGGGTGGCCAAATTTTCAGCGTTGTCAGCCCAAAAATTTTTGAAATAAGGAAATCGGCTCGTAGAATTATGTTCATCAAGGTGTAATGTACATGTTCTAGCAGTTTTTGACTATTCTGGACGTTTGTGGCAGTGTGCATAAATGGGGTCTCCAAATTAGCTGAGTTTGATTGTCCGCAACTGTACCCCAACCGGCGATCTCTGGGATCTCGCTTATGGCCTCATGGGTTCAGCCATAAGGGGGAGGTACTGTTACGACCTATTCCTGAATCCGGACTGAAGCTCGGCTTCAGACCTCGTTCGGGAACCTCAGGTTATTCTCGGCTTCCTTCAGGTTTCCCTTTGCACTACCCATCACCCCTGATTCCCTTTTCTAGTTAGTTCCCCATTTACCTGACCCTTGTTCCCCTGACTGTTGATATGAACTAGCCCAATCACTGAATGCCTGAGTTACATAAGTGATCACACTGGTGATAACAGGGCTGGAAAGATAAGAAAGGAATGATGTCAGAAGTGGCTGGAACAGGAAGGGAAATAAATGGAACACAAGACAGGAGGATGCCGAAGGCTAGGAGAGGCTTGGGGGTGTTATGACCCGTTCCCGAATCCGGACCGAAGCTCGGCTTTGGCTCTCATTTGGGAACCTTGGGTTATTCTTGGCTTCCTTCAGGTTTCCCTTTGCACTTCCCATCACACCTGATTCCCTTTTCTAGTTAGTTCCCCGTTTACCTGACCCTTGTCCCCCTGACCGTTGATCTGATCATGTTCTCTTCGTGACCCTGCATGCTACTTTACTATATAGACCTCCAGTCCATGTACAGTAGCTCCTCAGTTCAGATATCGAATTAGCTTATCATACTTCAGACCCTCTGCTTGATATCGAAACCCGCATCTTGGCTTATAGCCGAGACTGCTCCCGAAATTAGGCGGAACATAGAGTGGGCGCAACCCAAGAGGTTGAAGCCAAGTCCTCCAACCTGAGACCCAAGTTTGGCTTGGTATAGCCGAACTGCAGTACGAACACAACCTTAACAGGGGGCCACCAATCACATGTCACAATAAAGTGCATGCCATGGTAAGGTGCAATCAGCAATAATGTGCACAGCAACAACAGACATCGTGATAATGCATTGGCAATAATGCACACAGCAATAATACACACGGGGATAATGCACCTTGCAATAAAGCAGTGTTGATTGGGGTTCCCCTGACAGGGTGTCATTACTGTAAGGTAACAGCTCTGCGATTGTCAACTTAATTAATTGGTGGGATGTGGGAGAATGTAAGGCCTGTGGTTGTGTTTGATGCTCATGACAATATAACAACTTCTTTGGGGACTTATCAAGGGATAGCTAAAGCTGCTTAATTTACAATGATGTTTCTCACCAGTGGAAGACACTGCAGAATAAGGGTGGCTCGCAAATTTTTATTACAATTTTCGCTTTTTTATACCCTTTTTGCCTTCTTTTCAGCCCATGTTCCTCCTCTCGGTGCCTCCCACCTTTCCTATCTGCCATTGCTGTATCTGGTGTGTCTCTTCCTATCATATTTATGTTGTTTTGATATGTATTAGGATCAGCTTCTCTCCCTGGTATTCCTTGCAATAATTTTCGCTTTTTTAACCTCTTTTTGACTGCTTTTCAGCCTATGTTGCTCCTCTCATTGCCTCCCACATTTACTGGCCATCATTACTGCCTCTGGTGTTTTTTTTTTCCTTATCATATCTGTCATTTCTTCCAATAATTTTCGCTTTTTTATTCTCTCTTGGCCTTCTTTTCAGCCCAGGTTCCTCTCAGTGCCTCCCACCTTGCCTGTCTGCCATTTCTGCATCTGGTGTGTGTCTTGCTACCATATTTATGTTGTTTTGATATTTATTAGGATCAGCTTCTATCTGTGGTGTTTCTTCCTGTAATTTTCGCTTTTTGACCTCTTTTTGACTTCTTTTCAGCCCAGGTTGCTCCTCTCATTGCCTCCCACCTTTCCTGCTCATCATTACTGCATCTGGTGTGTTTTTTTCTGTCATTTCTTGCAATAATTCTCCCTCTTTATACCTTTTTGTATTTTATTTTATGTATATACATATATCCTGTTTAGTTTAAAAAACTGATATCACTAGATTTCTCTGAATTGGCTAAAAATTAATGACAACAGCCCTGCCTGCAAATATGAGTCTATTTCTCTGTTATCCATTGTACAACCTTCTGACATTTATTTATTTTCACTTGCCCCTACAATAATTTCTTTCACTTGTATGCTCTTGCAGATACACTATAAACAAGTGACATCCTACAAACAAGGGAAATGCTACTTGGGGGACATGCTATGTATGGGGGGCATGCTATGCACAGCACACTATGCATGGGGACATGCTATGCACACTATACTTGGGAGACATGCTACACTCAGGGAACACATGCCATACATGGGAACATGCTACACATGATTGGCACACAGACACGGGAGAAATGTGTGGAGACATTACCTACCCACATGTGTTACTTAGAGCTACTTTCAATTGTGACAAGATGTGTTTTACCCAAGTTTCATTTACCCAATGTATTTGACCTAACCCCTGGGCAAAGCATGGGTATCATCCACCCTGGCAATGGTCCCGGTGCATCCAGGCTTATCCCACAGGTCCCTGGCAGTCTCAGGTCATCCAGGCTCATCCCATGGGTCCCCAGCGGTCCCTACCCAGTGCTGTGCCACATCCAGGCATATCCTGATGTGCAGCACAGGGGCATGGTAGGAGTAGACTTGTAATATGCAGTATTTTCCCATGGGCAGTTTTACGTTGCACTGATTGGAACAAGTCCATGTTCTTTAATATTGTATACAAAGAGGTATTGCTAAAGCCTGATTAAATATGTAGTTTCATTCCACCAAATAATTCTTTAATATTATTAACTACCCCTGTGCAATGTTAGCCTTAACTAACCCGGTGCGAAGCACGGGTCAATTGGCTAGTATATTATATACTCATATATGCTGTATTCCATGATCTTTTTAATTAACCTTCAAGCATGAAATATCTGTACCATATCATACAAGGCATACAACTATGAAACCATCAACCTCAGCACCGTCTTCCCTAGAGCATGTCAACAACCTTCATTGTCAATTGAGATAAAGTGTGGTGAGTTTCGAAATAAACTGCATGCCATCAGTCCAAGTATCATCAAAGATGGTGAAGAAGAAAATTGTAAATAGTCTGAACTAAGCCTTCTGGGTGTCATGACCGGTTTATTTCTCCTACCGCATTACTTTCATGTTCCCCCTCGTCACTCCCTAGCATCTTTGTCAGAGTTCGCCGCACCTACCGACCCTACTCGTCGTTCGCTCCATCCTCCGAACCGCTATTCGCTGCTCGCGCATTTCGCCAGCAGGCACGCCATCAAATATGATCGATACCAGTCACCCGGCATGATGGTTCATCATTAACCCCATCATCTTCTTAATCCAACCCCATTGGGTGTTCGTATGGCCAAGGTGTGTTCGCAGGGCGTTCCTTCTATAGGTCGTGCGGGATCAACCCGGTAAACGAAGAGTCCGTGCAGGGTGGCATGTATGCGGGTCCCAAGACATGGTTTTGTCCATAAATGCTTTCGCCCCCTTTACTCTCCGTCGTTTCATGTTCGCATTCTTCCCTCACTCTATTGTATGTTTATTCCATCTCCTTAGTATCATGACTGCACACCCTGATCCGGCCCTAACTCACGACGGCCTCTTTCCTATTCGCTAATACCTTGCGAGCATTTGATATAAGTAGTTTACATTCGCATGTATATTCCCCAGTTCAATTATCATACGTTGTCCATCTTGTGCAAACTTGACCTCGCTGTGATCATCGTCTTGAGCCTCTCCTTGAAGATCCCTATCTTCGACCAGCCAAGGGCTTAGGCACCACTGGTGAGTTCTCATACTTCATATCCGTTACCTTAGCCTTCGAACTACTTTCTGTGCTGTTGGCGAAGGGCTCCTAAGGAGCACCTTCGCCAGCGAAGGGACTGTCGAACTTAGACAGCCCTTCCGCAATATCTTGCACGTTGCACCATCAAGTACTGCGAGCGGTTTCGCTACGACTGTAGACAGGGCGAGCCCCATTCGGGCAACCCCTTTGTTTCGTGAAACGTCCATCGGTTCACTTATTCGCCGAATGGCATACCTATTCACACAAGTTATTAGGGCATTCGCTGTGTTCACTAATACACGATATTAACGCCTAAAAACCAATCTTGACACTGGGACACAGTCATCAGCTTGGTGGTGACCTAGTTGAAGAAGTCAACTTCCAACATAGAAGAGCAACATTTTTCCAATACTCCACCAGTGCAATATTGTAAGGGCAACCTCACCTGTCCACACAGGAGTATGGTGAGGGAAGTCCAAAGAGAAATGGGTGAGGACCTCCTTACCTAAGGTGTGACTGTATAACTACTGAGTGAGCCAATATACCGGTCATGAACACACAAGCAGGGAAGTGTGGATCTCAGGGACAAGGGAAGGGAGAAATAAGGGACAGAATGGGTAGAGCAAGAGGATATATAAAGCAGAAAAGAAACCTGAGGGTCGTCCCCTGACAGATATTGGGTGATTCCATACAAGTGACATCTGCAGCAAAGATCACCACTACAAGTTTGAAACCTTAGGGCCAAGCATGACTCCTGTGCATCAATGCTGAATGTGAGTTGTGTAAAAGTTAGCGCTTTCGCTCGTGCTGCAGTGTGCACTCCTGCGCACCACACTTTCACTTGTGCTGCAGTGCACACCCCCATGCCCCGCTGAAGGAACAATAAATGACACACAGCAAAAATACACAAAACTCCACACATGTCTAATTCATCTCAGCCTTAGCCATCACCTCAGCTCAGTTCACACAGACACACCACCTCACCATCATCAGTCATTCCCAGTTTCAACATGCCATCCATCAGATCATCTTCGAATTCTATTCCTCTTCAGCCCTAGAATCCCCTACATCTAATATGGCATCATGATGGTCACTCTACTCAGAAGATATTCGATGTCATGCAGAGCATCATAGCATTGTTAATCCACAGACACCCTCAGCAGCTCAGCTTTTGAGTAAGCATCCCCACCCATATTTTCCGACATCCTTTGCCATGGGAGATTCAGTATTTTTCCAAGATTCACCCAAACCATTTATATTTCTTGGATATACGGGAAAGGTTTCTTATGACAATGAAGGAAAAGAGGAATATGAGGCAGAATTTAGGGCTCCATACCCCACAAGTCCCCCTACATTGATCCTTCTTAATCTCCATCAAAAAACATCAAGAGACGGTATTCAACTTCCTCCCCCTCATATCTTATCATGAGAGTGGATCAAGGAGAAACTTAGGAGTTATTTCTGTTGGTGATTCGTCATCCTCCCCCTCATGACTCAGTCCATTTGACTCACTCTCTGACTCACCTTGGAGAAGATGGATAAGTGTATGACTTTGGATTGGTGGACTATTCCTGTGTTCTTTTATATGACTCATTTCTCTATTGCATGACTCACCCAGTTTCCTTGCTTGCTAGTTCTTTCCCATCATTATTCACCATTGTTCTATCTTTGGATTGTTTATTACTCATTCTCCATACTTTACTGATTCATTACCCCTATTTGACACAGACTCGCTTACTTTTGCTATTGTCATTTCTCCATTGTTTCCCCTTTGGTACTTTGTGCTCTCGCACTGACTCAGATGGCTCAGTCAGCCCCTTACCTGCTCCATCACATCGTCTCACATCATTATGACATCATTGTGGCTTGGGGGTGTATATAAAGGCTCACCCTGTCTGTACAATAATCAAGTCAGTTTCAGTCTACACTCAAGTCAAGTCAAGTCCCCTCTCTTCAGGCAACCCAGTCAAGGCTGTGTCACAGGACACCGCCACTGGTCACAGTCACATCAGACATGTCACATCATAAATCCAAGTCACACTCACAGTTATAGTCACAGATACAGTCCCAGCCTCAAATGACTGCACTACAGACCATCCATAGCAGAAGGGCTGTTGCGTGCAGGCTCATGGGTGTTATTCCTATTAGTGAATCTTTACTGTGCTTTTGCTCATGCCATGGTGTGCACTCCCATGCCCCACACTTTTGCTTGTGCCACAAGGCACACTCCCATACCCTGTGCTTTCGCTCATGCCATGGTGCACACTCCCACACCCCTTGCTTTGACTTATGCCACGGTGCGCACTCCGGTGCCCCATGCTTTCACTCATGCCATGGTTATGGTGCCTGACTGGGTGCAGGTCTATTTTACTTTAGCTATGTGATATTAAGGTACCGAAAATTACTTACAACAATCAAGTTGATCAGAACCTATATCACATGACACTGGAATGCTGCGAGCCATTCAACACATTGCAAGTCTAACTTTGATCCTGGGCTCCCTTGGTATTGCTCTCAGACACTTTTTGGCCTGTCTGTGCAAGCCATTCAATGGATTTCAAATCTACCTTCTGGCATGGGCTCGACTCACTTGACCTTGCTCTTGGTGATTGGGCTCAGGTATATTTTAGGTACACTATGTGATATTAAAAAAGTATGTTATAGGAACTTGTATCATTGCAAGTCTACCTTTTAGCCTGTGCTCCCTTAGCATTGAGGGCTCACTCAACATTGCTCTCGGCAGCTGGGCTCAGCTATGTTTTAGGTACACTATGTGATACTAAAAACTGCGTCATAGGAACTTGGCCAATCAGGGGCCATCCCTGGTTATCTAAATTTATTGGTAAGTTTTCACTTGCAGAATACTTTGTTCATCTATCTGTCAAGATTGGTTTTCAGGCGTTAATATCGTGTATTAGTGAACACAGCGAATGCCCAAATAACTTGTGCAAATAATTATGCCGTTCGGCGAATAGGGGAATCGATGAATGTTCACGGAACAAGAGGGTTGCCCGAACGGGGCTCACCCTATCTACAGTCGTAGCGAAATAGCTCGCAGCACTTGACGATGTAACATGCAAGATATTGCGGAAGGGCTGTCTAAGTTTCAACGGTCCCTTCGCTGGCGAAGGTGCTCCTTCAGAGCCCTTCGCCAACAGCACAGAAATTAGTTTGAAGGCTAAGGTAACGAAGATGAAGTATGAGAACTCACCAGTGATGCCTAAGTCCTTAGCTGGTCGAAGATAGAAATCTTCAAGGAGAGGCTCAAGACGATGATCACAGCGAGGTCAAGTTTGCACAAGATGGACAACGTATGATAATTGAACTGGGGAATATACATGCGAATGTAAACTACTTATATCGAATGCTTGTACGGTATCAGCGAATAGGAAAGAGGCCGTCACGAGTCAGGGTTGGATAGGGGTGCGCAGTCATGATACTAAGGAGATGGAATAAACATACAATAGAGTGCGGGAGGGGTGCGAACATGAAACGACCGAGAGTAAAGGTGGCGAAGGTACTTATGTACGAAACCATGTCTTGGGACCCGCATACATGTCACCCTGCACGGACTCTTCGTCCACTGGGTCGATCCCACACGACCTAGGGAAGGAATGTTCCGCGAACATACTTTGGCCATACGAAAACCCAAAGGGGTTGGATTTAAGAAGATGATGGGGTTAGTGATGAATCATCATGCCGGGTAAATGGTATCAATCGTATTTGATGGTGTGCCTTGTTGGCGAAATGTGCGAGCAGTGAATAGCGGTTTGGCGAAATGCGGCAAAGGGTGAACGGAGAGAACATAGAGGAGGCGTGGCCGAAGGGAGGGGCGAAGCCGAGCGAACACGGAGGAGGACGAACGGGGGAATGGGGGTAACAAGGTGCAGGAAATACATAGGTCATGGCAATCCAATTGTCAGAACACCATTGAAGAGGGCCAAGCAGAGGAGGTGATAGCCCCAGCAATGACTACTAAGTTCGTCTGAAGACGTCGATCGCTTGTTGACGGCATAACCATGGTCATTGTCGCGAACAGCGAGAATTGGTTGCCGAACATGACAATGGCGATTGGAACGAACACGGAGATGGAGTGACAAATGGTAAGACAGAGCACCTGAATATGAGAAATAGACGCGTCATGACACTATCATGCAGTGCAATGGCTGTGGAGAGATATTCAACCAGAACAACCATCTAATGGTAAAGACCTGTGCACAATGTGACAACTTATCTAAACCTATGTTTCCTGAGCAGAAGGAGGAGATCAATGTGAGCTAAAAGCACCTTGCTATGTTCCTGTAGGCTGACATTGCATTCTGAAAATGCTGCAATGCAGAGGGTGCGGTGCAGTGTATTTGAACTTACCTGGTGCACTTTGTAGCACTTGTGAACTGGTGACAAGTGAGCGGTGAAGTAGTAAGTATGGGCTTGACTGACTTTATGGATAGATAGCCACCAGTCAACAATGGCAGCCACATCCACTGCTGTTATGTCAAGTGCGGCCTCACACCAGAAGCCACCAATTTCCATGTCAACCAGGTCAAACTTCCTGCTATGCAGTCACCAAACATGGACTTAGAAATGCGGCACAGGCTTGGAACTTGAATCAGGCTGTTCGGGAGGCAAGCAAGCAGCCAAATATTTCCATCGAAGGCATGTTATGGATTTACCCTAGGCATACTGCAGGTGCATACCTCTCTCTGCTTTGGATTACTACTAAATTCGAGGTGTGTCCTAGATTTCACATCCCAGTTCAAGGCACATGGTGCCATATACCACACCAGCCAAGGAGGCCCTTGCTGGATTTCTCACAGAATTGCGCAAGGATTATTCAACTATGCCATGTGATGATACGGAGGAGCATAAAGCAATAAGGCATGGATTCCATTGCAACATAAATCATGGATTTATGGGCCAGTTAGTCCGTTATGTTCGTGGCTACCCAACTATGTTAATATAACGTAAATATCTAACAATTGGTACACGATTGAAACACAGCCTATTGATCCTTTCGGTAGGCTTGGTTGAATTGCGTAAAGGTGAGCTTTCTCTCGTCAATGAAGTTGGACGCGTCTATGACGCGGATTGGTTTGGCCAAGGATTTGAAGGATTTGAAGTCCCTCTCGAGCCTAATGCGCTCCATGTTCTTGATGAGGAAGAATAGTGGTACGTAGACTCGGTGCTAGAACATGGTCAGAAGTTGCGCGGGGTTAGTGTGGATGATTGTCTGCTGTGTGTTAGCGGTTACCATTGCTGCAGAGAAGGTCCACGCTGGGATAGCGGTGGGGTTCACCGTTGTGTTCGCGGGCACGTTGGAGTTGGGGTTAGCGTTGCCGGGATGGAGAGCAGACTGGGCAACGTCGGGTTGGTGGTTGTGTTGGCGGAGATAGCGGAGGTCGCGGGTATAGTGGAGGTCGCGGGGATGGGGTTGGATCGATGAGGTCGTGGAAGTGTTTTGGACGCGTCTGGTGATGGCGGTGAAGGCGTCTGTCAGTGGCTGTCCGGAATAAATGTCGTCGTCGTCGGACACGTTCGCGTCTCCGTTCAGTCTCCTTGCGCTCCTCTGCGCTTTTCTGAAACTTCTGACGCCATTAATGTCGGCGAGGACTTTTTGACTTATCTCTTCTGCCCGAGACAGGGTGGTGGTGTTCGCGGGCCCGGCGTCAATGTTGCCTGATGACGCCGTGCCTGGCTGTCCAGATCCGGTGATGAGATTCGGGTGGCCTTCCGAGGCTTCGGGAGGGCCGGTGGCGGTGGTGGAGATGCTTTGGTGTGATTGAACAAGGGCGAAAGAAAGTCTACTCGAAGTACTACGAGGAAGTGGTAGCGGAGAGAGCTCTGCTGGAGTGACAGGAAAATCGAATTTTCTTTTTTATTTGAGAGCTTAGCTGATCAGCCTGTTAATGGATTGATCAGCTGCTGACCGAGCTCGTTCCAGCAGCTCCCTTGTTGATCAGCCCGGCTGTAGCGCGCGGCTTCGTGAACTCAGCCTGGCGCTTCAGCGTGCCAGCACTGCCAGGTATGCCACACGAACCTATAGATAGGCACTCCTTAGAGCGTGCGCTCCAAATACACACCGCGGCCGAGCCGATAAATATAGGTCCGGCTCTCTGATCAGGCAAATGCCGTCTTTCCTCACCGATGCGCGCGTTCGAAGCTCCTTTGAACTTCCTAGCACTCCTTTATGAACTGAGTCTGTAGGCGCCGAATGTCAGGGTTCCCACTAGCCGTGTGCCTGACTTTGCCATAACGAGCAATCAAGTCCAATCGGCCCCACAAGATCCTCGACAGGTCATACATTCATGGGGTTCAATTAGACAAAGAAGCGTTAACTGAGATGCCGTCGTATGAGGCCAGACATGTCATCTTGAACGTGTAGTTAGAGGCACCGCCTCTTACTTGACCCCTGTGATCTCTGCCAGAGGCAGTACTTCGGGGCGTACTGTTCGTTGGCATCTGCCAGATGCAAGGCTACATAAACACTCAAGACCGTCATGTGCAGTGGATCACTTGTCCCCACTAACTACTTGTCTTCACGTCAGCCATGGACGTTTCTGTTCTGCTGCAAATAATATCTGACAGCCAAATGGCGGCGCGGTCTGCTGGTAAGGTCACACCGATCTTTCGCATAGGATATCCAGATATTGATCCGGGTGTATAGCAGGTGCTCTGTCCCTCGTTATGTTCGACATACTGCTTACATTGGACGCTGAGGTATGCTATCCCACTCTAATTTCATTGGTCAACGTTAGCCTGAGTCATGCTATCTCCAGAGAGTTTGTATCTGGAGGTTTGGCTATCACTTCATATGGGGTGCAAGAGAATCCACTGATCAAAGAGCTGCCAGAGCACCGATGTCACTCACAAAAGGGTGCTATCTTACGGGCCGATACATAGGACTTTTGAACCTCATGTAAGCAAGAAGCCTTTCACTCCAATGTTACAGTATGCGTGGACTCACTGATGTCTACCAGATTGATGTTCTCAGGTAGGTTACTCGATTCAGAGACAAGTCGCAGATTGTGCTAACTCAAGGCAGTTTACGCAAGCAATGCAAGCGACTCTGTAAGTCCGGAATGAGTGCGGACCATATTAGTCACTGATCGATATGGATTAGTTGTCCGTATTTACTCTTTTCAAGTGTTTCAATGACCCTTAGCTATCATGACAGCTGTGCATCCTGGAGGTGGTATTACTTCTTGTGGGTCTTCTGGCGTCGTACTTTACCGTCCAAACTGACGCAGATGTTAGAGTAATATTTGTAGGCTCCATGGCATCGTGCAACATCCTGCTGGCTTTACGCCTCGACAATCTCTTCCGCAACACCAGATATTGTGCGCTTATACATATTATGGTTACTCCTGAGCTCCACTTACACGCTCATATCGCAGTTCGCTTGCTTCTGATCGTTCTCTGCACCTGTTGAGTTTCGTCTATTACTCCCCTAACCTGAATCTTACTATCCTAATATCTAAGGCGGACTCGTAGTATGTGGCCGCAGCAATGCTGCTTTTGACCACACTACCAACAGCTTATAATGTGCTATCCAGGCAGAAACGGTACTGGGTTTTCTCTTCTCAGCCCTTTCTAGTGTCCAGCCAAAACTGCATTCGTTGGGATGTCTTTATACGATACCTTCAGCCGGTTCATTCAGCGTTATATTTACGTGAGTTGCGACCACGGAATGTCACTGCCTAATGGCAACTCATAAGACTGGACTCTAGGCTACCTGAATTGGGTTTGACCTGTACGTCATGTCACGAAAGTTGTAAAATCGAGCTGCGAACTCAACTTCGTTTCTTTGTGAAGGCATTTATTTCAGTCTTGCACTATATAGATTCATCAAGCACGTGCGAGAGCGGTCAAGCATAATCGGTCACCGTGCGATCAGAGACAGTGGAAACATCACTTCTATACTTTCTCTTATCCTTCGAGATGGTGTGGTTTTCTATGCGATGTGAGCACCTACATTTTCTTCCACAATAGGGTCTTAATTCTCGTTCAGGATTTTCGGTACGAAGGTGGCATGCCGAAAACATCGACTTTTTCTGATGAATGAGAAAATCCTCCAATTTAGCCGCAATTTTCGTAGCTGGTTTCCTATTTTGGACTGCTGGACCGTTTGCGTTGGCCGGAACCCCGTGAGTGTTCTGAATTTGAGTTTAGCCTCCGGCCCGCGCTCAGATACCCTCCGCACTGGCTCTTAGCTGGGTTGTCGCATGTTACTCAGTCGCTGTATGCATGGCTTGTGTGGCTCCGAGCCATCTGGTTTATTTGGTGATTTTTTAGGGTTCCCGACTCGTCCTCCTGCTCCACGGTAACCCAAGGCAGGCAATGGGTATATATCAGCAGCAGGGTACAGAGCTCTGGGTTACCCCTCTCGACAGGGGAGATGATACCTATTCTGACACGGCCTGCTGAGGTGATTCATTCTTTGCATCCCACAGTTCCATGGTAAGCGGAGCCACATTATAACGTCGAGGCCATAGTAAACTAATGGAGTGATGGTTAGACGCCGAATGTAGTGGTTTGCGTGAAAATACCGATCCATTGGTGTGGGGATGCCCTGTTGTCCGACTAAGTTTTGCCCTTCATCCTCCATACACAGCTATGCACAGAGCTTCGATCGTCGAAGCTCCGACCGTAACCGTCTACTCTTTAACTCTTAATCGTCAGTGCCTTTTGTACAGGTTCGCGCGATCCTGGTTCGGTATACATGCACTTGACCATGTTTGCGGGGGTTTGGTGACGTTTCAGAATGCTCACCTTGAAGTCGGAAATGGGACTTTACTACTTTGTGATAAAAACTAATTAAAAAAGAGGTCGACTTGTTAAGGCGCATGCATCAGGACCTGAAATGTATGCTACTCCGTATGCACTTTAATTATTTGGCGCGCACACATGTAAGTAGTGATGGGCACGGCCCGGCCCAGGCCGCGGCCTGAGCCGGGCCAAGCCGCCAAAAGCCTGAGCCAGGCCAGGCCCAAGCCGTTGGCGCACCGGGCTTCCTGGCCTGGCTTGGGTTTTGACAAGCCGAGAGCAACCCGGCCATTCGCACGGCGTCCATGGACACGTCTATGGACGTGTCCATGGACCTGGTAAACCTAATTCGTTAGTAAGATGCGTGTACATGTGGGTGGCGACAATAATAGATACATATCATTGCCTAATAGGTGACTCGGGAACACAACCGCGTCGTTCCATAACGTCGCGTTCGCTGTGCGTTGGATATATGTCGGCCCTGAGCCCTGAGCCCACCACAACAAGCCGCCTTTAGCCCGCGTTCCGGCAAACTTTGATCTCACGGTGACCGTGTCAAAGGCTTCCCTGTACGACACATTGCACCGACTCAGATCCCTGTATTATTCTCACATACAACACATTCCCTCGCGCATCCTTTGCCCCTGGGCTCATGATGGTATTCCTGGTGCCGAGTTTTGGTCTCCTGGTCTCAGTCCAGGAGCGAAGGTTTCCAGACCAGTGGACTAGGTTTACAATTCCATTACGCTGAGCATCTAGTACTCAAGGGATGGCGGAAACTTGCCAGAGTAGTCGACAGAGCAGGGTTTTGGCGACAGCAGCTCCATAATACTAGGAGAGGCGGAACTGTTAAGACATTCGAGAGTGGGCACGTTGCATCATGGGGGTTTAGTGGAGAGCTGGTGAGCAAGGGAAAGAATAGGCTGAATGAACGATGGAGAGGACAAATGTCCAGAGACCCATCTGCCTTCAATTTTTGGACCACCATCTTGCTTCACGAGATTTTTTTTTATCCTATCATTGAAACAAACTAAGTCCATTGGTTCTCTGGAATTATGGATTATATTGATCGCAACAAATTATCAACTGCAGCATCAGCTAGCGCAAGTAAAACGATCAGAAGGTATTAAGTATGGACGGATTTATCCATTATGCCAGCAGGAGCGGAGCTGATGGTGATGGTTACTTGGACGGTGAGTCAAGTGGTGACTTGTCAGGGTTCAGGCGTTTCCTTCCACAAGTTTCTATTTCCTTCCATGAGTTTCCGTCACCTTCCGTCAGTTTCCATAACCTTCCGTCACCTTCTGTCACATGTCACCTTCTGTCACATGTCACCTTCTGTCACATGTCACTTTCCGTCACTTTCTGTAACCTTCTACAAGTTTCCATCTCCCCTATTATGTAAGCCTTGCCAGCGCTATAAGACTGTAGCCCGTGTGGTGGCGTTTCCTCAGCTTGATCTCTGAGGATACCCACTACACAGGCAAGTCCCCATGTATCTATCGTTGGTAGAGTTATAAACTGAGGATACCCACTACACAGTTGGTCATTGTCCTAGTATCGGCTCTTATCTCCTTGAGTATCTTTGGTTGTGGCTTCATCATTAGTGTTGCCCTCACAGAAGATCAAGCTCATAGGACGACCCCACACACTTTTCTTAACCAGCCTTCATCTCAGCCTATGGCAGACCAACTCCCAGACGCATACTGGGACGCCCTGGGTGACCATGGGCCATTTCTTCGAGGCCTCCTTTCCAGCCAAGCACAGCAGTTGCAGCAACTTCAACTGCAGAATCAGGAACTGCACAATCAGATTGCTAACGTTCACGACCACTTAGCCAATGCTGCCACCAACGCTGCTGTTGCTGCTGCTCAAGCCCTTGCGCCCTCAGTACCTCACAGTGTCCCTCCATCTACTCGCTCTATCAAAGCAGCAGAACCGGAGAAGTTCAATGGAGACCGTGCAGAGACTGAAGGGTTTATAAGGTCTATCAAGTTGTCCATCGCTGTCCAGCCAGCATCCTTCCCAGATGAACGCACAAAGATCCTATACGCTCTTTCCTTCATGACGGGAGGCTCTGCGGAGATATGGGCACACAACAAGACACAGGCTGTCATTGATGGCACCTCCTCTATATCCACTCTGGAGAGGTTTATTAAACGTGTGGAGGAGGCCTTTGGTGACCCAGATCGTGCCAGAACGGCTCACACTAAGCTGCATGACCTTAGGATGGCATCAGGAATGTCGGCAGATGAATACACGGCTCAATTTGAGATCATGGCAGGCAGGACAGGCTTTAATGATGAGGCACTCGAGGATGCCTATGCTCGTGGCCTTCCAGCAGGTATCCTTGACAAGATCCACGCCCAGCCCTTTCTTCCATCCAACCTCAAAGCCTGGAAGGAAGCAGCCTGTCAGATTGACCGCAATCATCGCCGTCTGTTAGAGGTCAGGAAGGCACAGACACCTCATGTCCCTAATCGCCCTCCTCCTGCCCGACCACTCCACACTCCTGCTATGTATGGCTCCTGTTGCCACAGCATCACCCAGTAACGCGACACCTATGGACATTGACTCATCCCGCCGCCGCACCGAAACACGAACCTGCTACAACTGTAAGAGACCTGGTCACATTTCACCAGACTGTCCTGAACCTCGCAAGCCACGAATCCGTGCAATCCTCACAGAGGCAGACATTGCAGCAATTGTCTCTAAATCTGTAGCAGCGGCGATAGAGGAACGCAAAGAGAAGGTGGAAGCCCCTGTCCAAGAGGAAGGAAAGGGTTTTTAGGCCAGTCAGCGGTGAAAGACATGCCCCGCTCGACAATTGGTTTTCAGTTCTCGAAACATGTACAATAGGGATCACAGGCGATATGATGCATCCTTCTCCTATCCCTGATCGAACTGAAACCAAACCAGCCATGCCGAAAACCCAACCCATCGCTCCAGTTGCTAATGCAAACCTTCCAGTCCCTCTATATGTCCGTACTGCTGACCTCCACCATGCACCAAAGTACCTCTCAAGGTCCACTCCGTTGACACAGGGCATCCACTTGCAATTGACTCCCTCCTTGACAGTGGTGCTACAGGGATGTTCATCGATGTGGAGTTTGTGAGGGAACACAGGCTTCGGACCCGCCCCCTACCCCGTGCCATCCCCGTCTACAATATTGATGGTACCCCAAATGAGGCTGGCTCAATCAAGGAAGAAGTCGACCTCATTTGCACCTTTGGGGATCATACGGAACGTGCCACATTCTCTGTCACGAGCCTTGAACGACTTGCCATCATTCTTGGTCACACATGGCTTGTTGAACACAACCCAGAAGTTGACTGGCGTACAGGAGATGTGAAGATGACACGCTGTCCCAAGTCATGTGGGGGCAGACCTGTTGTCAGAGGGCCCACAGTCGAAACTGTTCCAGAAGAGAGTGTAAATCAAGAGGAGGTTCCCATACAGCACACCCGCTCCCTACTTGAGGAAGGAGACAGGACCTTTGTCATCTTTGTGAATGAGAGTCCTGAAATGATTGGCGCAGGCCGGACTGTCTCCCAACAGCTTGCTGAATGGGCCAGCAAGTCTGCACCAGTCAGATCCTTCGAGGACCTTGTCCCTAAACCATACCAGGAGTTCAAGGATGTGTTTTCTAAGGAGTCATTTGACCAACTGCCTCCTCGAAAGCCCTGGGACCATGCAATTGAGCTCACTCCAGGTGCACAACCCTTCAGCACAAAGGTTTACCCAATGTCACCGGTTGAGCAAAGGGAACTGGATAACTTCCTTGAGGAGAACCTGAAGAGCCATCGTATCCGTCCCTCCAAGTCACCTATGGCATCTCCAGTCTTCTTTGTGAAGAAAAAGGACGGCAGTCTTAGATTTGTGCAAGACTACCGGAAGCTCAATGATATAACAATCAAGAATGCCTATCCTTTGCCCCTTGTTCCAGACATCATGAATAAGATTGCTGCTGGAAGGGCTAAATACTTCACAAAGCTTGACATTCGCTGGGGATATAATAATGTACGCATAAAAGAGGAGATGAGTGGAAGGCAGCCTTTCGGACAAATAGGGGCCTGTATGAACCTCTAGTCATGTTCTTTGGACTCACGAACAGCCCAGCAACCTTCCAGACGATGATGAATGACATCTTCAAGAGTCTCATCGATGAAGGGGTTGTGGTGGTGTTCATGGACACATTCTCATCTTCACAGAGTCGCTTGAAGAACATCGTAGGATTGTACGACGTGTCCTTGAAATCCTCCGGGCCAACAACCTGTACCTCAAACCTGAAAAATGCCTATTTGAGCAACTAGAGGTGGAGTATCTCGGCCTCATCCTCTCTCAAGGACAGGTTGCCATGGACCCAGTCAAGGTTGCAGGGGTGCGGGACTGGCCAATACCACGTAACGTCACTGAAGTCAAATCATTCCTTGGTTTCATCAACTTCTACCGTAGATTTGTGGAAGACTTCTCACACATTGCAAAGCCCCTCAACCAGTTGACAAAACAGGATGCCCAATGGTCTTGGGATCCAAATGGCCCAGAGCAAGCGTCCTTTGACAAGCTCAAACTCCTCATCACCTCAACACCGATCCTTGTCCTCCCTGATCAAGACAAACATTTCCGTCTTGAAACAGATGCCTCAGCCTATGCCACAGGAGCAGTACTGTCCCAGCTATGTGATGATGGCAAATGGCGGCCTGTGGGGTTTGTCTCCAAAAGCCTCAATGATGCTGAACGCAACTATGCCATCCATGACAAGGAGCTTCTTTCTGTGATTCGGGGATTAGAGGAATGGCGCCACATCTTAGAGGGAACGAAGCACAAGATTGAGATTCTCAATGACCATCAGAATCTCACCTACTTCCGCACTGCACAAAACCTGAACCGTCGTCAAGCACGCTGGTCACTCTACCTCTCTCGCTTTGATTTTGAGCTGATCCATCGTCCTGGTCGTCATTCAGCCAAGCCTGATGCACTCTCACGACGCGTGGATCATAAGCGGGGGGAGGAAGACAACCAAAATCAAGTCTTACTTACCCCTGACTTGTTCCACATCAAGGCAAATCCCCCAGAGGCTGGTGCGCAGTTAGTCCCAGGTGAAGGTGATGCTTTCCTCAATCAAGTAAGGAACTGTGTAGACCGGGATGAAAAGGTTGTCAAGGCTCTCAAAGAACTGGGCTCCTCTGGCAATTTACGAGGAGAAGAGTGGTCTGAACAGGATGGGCTTGTCCTCTATCACAACAAAGTGTACGTGCCGCTTGATGCAAAACTACGACATGACATAGTGAAAGCGCACCATGACATGCCTCTCACTGGTCACCCTGGTCGCTGGAGAACCACTGAACTAGTTGCTCGGAGTTACTGGTGGCCTGGGATGGGACGTTACATTGCAAAATACGTGAAGGCCTGTGACCTGTGCAACCGGACAAAAACCTTCCCTGCTTCTCCCATTGGCAAGCTTCTACCAAACCATATCCCAGACCGTAGATGGCAGGTTATGTCTGTTGACTTGATTGTAGAACTGCCTACCAGTCATGGCTATGATGCTCTCCTTGTTGTTGTCGATCGCCTCTCAAAGCGTGCACATGTCATTCCCACCACTTCAGATGTAACTTCAGTGGGAGTTGCCCGACTCTTCCGTGATCATGTTTGGAAACTTCATGGGCTCCCTGAAGAAATCATCAGTGATCGAGGCACACAGTTCATCTCCCAGTTCATGCGTGAACTGAACAAACTTCTTGGTGTCAAAGTCGCCGCCTCTACTGCTTATCACCCCCAAACTGATGGACAGACTGAAAGGGTTAATCAGGAGATTGAGCAATACCTTCGACTATTCATCAACCAGCGTCAGGATGATTGGTTCGAATGGATATCCTTGGCCGAGTTTGCCTATAACAACCGAATCCATGCCTCAACCCAGACTACACCCTTCATGTTGGACAGTGGCCAACATCCAAGGCTGGGACTGGAACCAGTCCGGGAAACTCGACTCGAGGCCCTGGATGAGTTCACAACGCGGATGGAAGCGGCCACGAGAGAAGCTCGTTCAGCCCTGTCCAAGGCAGCAGAGGACATGGCACGCTTCTATGACGTGCACCATAAAGCAGCCCCAGTTTATAAGCTTGGTGACAAGGTCTGGCTCAATGCACAAAACATCACAACCACTCGCCCAATGAAGAAGCTAGACCACAAGTGGCTAGGTCCCTACACGGTTAATAAGGTGGTCTCACGAAATGCCTATGGTCTAAATCTTCCTGCATCCTTTGGTCGCACACATCCAGTGTTCTCTGTCGTCCTGCTTCGGCCATATGAAGATGACCCAATTCTTGAACGTCATGCCCCTCCCCCCCCCCCCCTGTCATACAGGATGGAGCCGAAGAATATGAAGTTGAAAGGATTCTAGACAGCAGGATGTTCCGTGGAAGGTTGGAGTATCTCGTGCGCTGGAAGGGCTATGGAGCTGCCGACGATCTCTGGCTACCAGCAAAAGATCTCTCTGGGGCAAAGCGACTCATTAAGGAATTTCACCGGCAGAACCCAGAGGCACCTCAGCGTATCTCAGCAGCCACATACATGTCCCTCCCTTTCCAGAGATTTCAGAACTTCACAGAACCTTCCAGGCAAACTCTCTTCGACTGGACAGCAGGCAGGGCTTCTACTCATAATGTCAAGGGTCCAGGACCCCAAAGATAAGCGATATCGGCCTCCGCCTAACCAATTCATTCCGATAAGCTATATATCCCCTCTCCACCTGTGACCGCTCACTTCCACTGCATCGACCCCACCACATCCATCAACCATGTCCTCGCCCGCTATTGAGCTTGTTGCCCTCCCCAGCTTCACCCAAAACCTCTCCGACCTGCCGAACATGTCACGTGTCGATCCCACCCTCCTGCACTTCTCCGGCTTCTCGTCATCCAGAGCAGCCAGTGAAGCCAAGCTACAAAGGATGCTTGACTGCCGTGATCTCGACGTCGCATGGTCTTCAAAGTGGTCCGTCAGCTCTGAGGACCTCACACCAGCGAACAGTCAGGCACCCACTCGCCCTGCACTCGCATTCCTCAGACCCCGACACAGACGAGAGAGCACGTACTACATCGGCGACCCTGTCTTCCTCAACGATGGAACCCCCCCGTGTGGAACCCCCTACACTTTCGAAGGCTGGGTGGGGCGACGTTTCTGTAACATGGCAGGAGAGCGAATACGTCGAGCAAGGTTCCGAGGGCCGCACTTGCCCATGGACCCCAATCCCCCTGAGCTCATCATTGACCTGCGTTACCAGGAAGGGAAGGGTCAGGAGAGATGGTGGTCCCGCCTGTGGCATACTTGGAAACGATGTCTCGGTGGATGTTGGGGGCTAGGTGGCAGCTGTGCTTGTCGGGACGACAAGCATTGAGAGGGGGGTGATGTCAGGGTTCACGCGTTTCCTTCCACAAGTTTCTATTTCCTTCCATGAGTTTCCATCACCTTCTGTCACATGTCACTTTCTGTCACATGTCACTTTCCGTCACATTCCGTAACCTTCTACAAGTTTCCATCTCCCCTATTATGTAAGCCTTGCCAGCGCTATAAGACTGTAGTCCGTGTGGTGGCGTCTCCTCAGCTTGATCTCTGAGGATACCCACTACACAGGCAAGTCCCCATGTATCTATCGTTGGTAGAGTTATAAACTGAGGATACCCACTACACAGTTGGTCATTGTCCTAGTATCGGCTCTTATCTCCTTGAGTATCTTTGGTTGTGGCTTCGTCATTAGTGTTGCCCTCACAGTTCCTGTACATTTTGTGCAGCATCTGCACAATTTATTATTGTTTCAGCCTCAGAGTTGTCTGGGGACTCTGAGTCATACACAGTCTCACTTGTCTGAGGGGAACTTTTCTTGGAGGTTGTAGCAGTAATAGGAGGCTAAGCAGGTGTTCAGGTGAGAAATTGAAACCAAGAGTGAACTTGAAAACATACCTGACTCTCAGCTGAATGCTCTTCATTGTCTGAAGGATCTGACAACATTTCTACAATGTCTGCCGATGCTGTGACCCTTTTATCTGCTTTTGAGAAGAAACTTGTGATAAATTTACTCCCTGCATTGGCCATGTCTTTTCTTTTTGCAGCCCACCGTTGTTTCGACCTCACTGAATTCCCAGTGTATTGTTTTGGCCGCTTTCTCCCCTTCTCCCTCTCTCTTTCAGCAGCAGCAGCAGTGTCATGGGCTCTCTGCAGTGTTTCTGCAAATATCAATAGAGCCGCATCAGTGCAGATTTCCCCTTCTGCATCTTCACCTCCTGCCATTTCATCTTCCAACTGTGAATCTTCATCATCTGAATGCCACACAATAGATGCATCATCTCCAAGCATTGAAACCCATACAGAAGCCACATCCTCTCCTTCAGCTTCAAGTGAGGCATGTTCCTCAATAGAAAGTAAGTGATCATCAGTATCATCCACAACCGCAGCCTCCTGTGGCCTTGGACATGTGGATTTGAGGTTACGGAGCCGAGAAGTTTTGTGTTTAGACCTTCATCCCATGGCTGTGGCTCAGAGTGAGTCTATGAACTTACAATCCTTAGGCCTGAGGCAGGAGAGTAAAAAACTACAATGATACTGTGTTAGAGCAAGCAAGGGAAAAAAAGCACCTTTTACCTGTGTGATGCAGTGTGATGCAGTGTGATGCGCGAGCAAGCACAAAAAGCAATGTTAAACACTGATGAGCAACGCAGCAAGCCAAACATTAAGCATTACCTGTGCAGAGTGTGGGTGTGATGGACTCAAATAGGCAATGAAGGGGACGCTAAATAGGCTGCCCCGCTGAGACACGCATGATGTTTTGATGACACAAACCCTGACAAGTCTCAACAAGACTGCAGCCTATGAGTGTCAGCATCTTTAGAAGAACACAGTCTGAGACAAAGGGTATGCATACCTCAAGAGAGACAAGCAACTAGTGAAGTGGATGGCACGAAAAATAGGAGCGCGACCCCTGAGGCCTGAATGTGTGAATGCAGTCAAGCACAACCTGCCGGGCAGTCAACATGACGACTAAGCAAGTGGCCTGCAGTGGAACTCACCTAGTGTACCTACCTAAACCCCGATTTAAGTAGTAGAAATGTGTAGCAAGGGCCCCAGAGCGGTTTGAAGCCTTTTTCGTGCGTCGTCCAAAGGTTCGAAATGCTGACAAATGGGTCACGTGATCTGTCACATGACCACCAAATTCCATCGGTCGAAAAACCGAAATTGCAGGAAATCATTCTAGGACATCGGAAAAATAATTTGGTATTTTTTCTATGTCACATTTTGGATGCTATATATCTCCTCAATAAATATAGATATATCCTAAGTCTCTCCTAAGGATTGTAGGTAGACATGTACCAAAAAGACTCTAGGAAGCCATTTGGCAAAAAGTATTTGCCTTCGAGTGTTATTGAGCTCGCCGTTGGACTGTGTTCAGCTTACATAAGGGGTGCCAGTTTAAGATGACTTCTATCTTATTCGGCTCCACAGACCAATGGTCGAGCCTCGTCGATGCCAGGGAAGTGCTGACGCCTCAGAGCACCACCCTGCGGCTCTCAGTCACGGGCCCATTCCCTGTGGAGGGCCGAGCCGGCCCCAACATCCCCCTCGCCGAGATTGCGAGATGGTTGGCCCGCTACATGGGGGTCACTCGCGAGCGAGTGGCGCGCATTGAACATTATGTTCAACGCAGCATCACCGGTGCGGCATTCAGTGCCGCCGCCCGCGAGGGCCAACAAAAGGTCATCGAGACCAGCCATGTGAGGGCCGCAGTGCCGCGACCCCTCACTCACACTCAGCTCGACCAAGAGCTGGCACGCTTCCGGCCCCCTCCTCAGACTGAGGACCCGGCCGTTGAGGCCATGCTCCGCGAGGACACTGGCCTCATCACCCAAGCGGATACTGCCGCTAGTGGTGAGGCTGACCAGCCTCACCCAATCACCACCGATGATGCGGAGGTGCCCCCGGAGGAGTCAGGTGCTCCACCGGCCCTGTACGACGACGACATCATCGTATCGGCCACTCTCAAGGACTCCCTCATGGATGACCTCTATGAGTCGTAGTTGACCCCTATAGTTGTCTATAGAGGGGGAGGGTGTAAATAACCTGTGTATCTACATGTACAATAGTTATTACATAATCCCAGTGGGCCCCTTAGGGACCCACTGTATAGTTTATGTGTGGGAACCGGCCAGCGGTCCCCATTGCATCTTACTCTTACCTGTCACTACGTAGCATTCAGAATACCACTCATTGGTCAAGTTCTGTAGTGCCCTTGTGATACAAGGTCCTAATATCGACACCTTTACAAGTTTTCACTTCACTTAGCAATGTTTTTTGTCATGGCCTATAACGAAGTAGCACATGATCATTTATTTTTTCACCGTACACCTTTATTTCACCCCAAGACCTGTGTTTATTATGATGTCTGGGGTCTAAGGCTTCATGCCGACCCATCCACTGATAAATCGTCACCGAAACAATGGCGCGGCGGCTAAAAGTGGAGCTGTCCAGTCTGGCTTTCCATATAGTATATGTGAAGTAAGACACAATTTCGACCTCTCTCAGTGACAATTAAATTCACTGAGAGAGGCAAGTAAAGTAGTTTTATTTCCTTTGATTTATTAACCAAGGAATCCTGTAGTAAATTGATTTCTAGGTATTGTATAATATAATTAGTGACAATTAAATTCACTGAGAGGGTAAATTGATTTCTAGTCTTTTCTTTTGAACTCAAAGTCCAGTCCTACTGCCTGTAATTCCTGTCTACTACACCTTCAGCAGACCATTTAAGGCGAAGAAGATACCAATTGATGCACCGCCCAGTGTGGGGGTTAGAACTGGACTGGAGAAATGAGGATTGGCAATGTGATAAAAGTGTCGGTGGGATGGGAGAGATCACTGAGGTGTTGAATCGGATGTAAGTCATGATTGTAGTGAGGAGTTATTTATCGGTGAGAGGACGTCAATTCTGGAATAGTGACTGGGTGGTGATGATCTTCATAAGGTTTATCCTGCATCTGAGTTTTCCTAGATTGTCGAGGAACGAGTAGCCAGGTCAGCGTTTAATCTCACGGAGAGGATGAGGCCCTTGTGAGTAGTGATGGGCACGGCCCGGCCCAGGCCGCGGCTTAGCCCGAGCCGAGCCCCCGAAAGCCCGAGGCCCAAGCCGTTGACCCGCCGGGCTTCCGGGCCTGGCTCGAGTTTTGACAAGCCCGAGCCGGGCCCTGAAGCCGCGGCCTCGTAGGCGCCCGCCGGCACCGCTGCCGCCCGGCGCTTCTCCTCCTTCCGCCCCACCATCCCGCCAGCGCCTTGAAAATCCCGCCCCCACCCCCGCCGTCTCCTTCCTTCACCTGTACCCTGCAGCGAGAGCAGCGCGGTACGGGCCTTGCTCCTCCGCGTGGGTGTGCGGGTGCGTGTGGGCGTCTGCATGGGGGTGGGCGTGCACATGCGGCTGCGTGTGCGCGTGCGTATGGGGCTGCAGGTGCGTGGAGGGGGGGTGGGGGGGATGGGCATGCTTGTTTGGCCGTGCCAGCGGCGGCGGCGGCGGGTGCTGGTGCTGTTGTTGGAGGTGCAACACATGTCTAGTTCCCCACCCACAGGCCGCGGCCCAAGCCGGGCTTAGCCCGAGCCGAGCCGGGCCTGCTGGTGAGGCCTGGCTCAGGATTTGGGAGGCCCGAGCCCGAGCAGGCCGGGCCCAAGCCCGGGCTTTGGGGCCGAGCCGGGCCCTGCCCATCACTACTTGTGAGGACTTGTGAGGAGACCGTACCGGAGTTGTCTGATATTTAGCCCCAGAATATCAAATGCGCCTCGGTGGTGACTTGTGGTCATCGGCACTGGTAAACAGGATGTGCCAGCGGGATGCGCAGAATCTCATTTCTTGCCAAGTGCCTGTTGTGCCGAGAACGGCCCGGGAGCACAGACGGAGGTAGGACGCGGGATGTGTGCACTATGCCATGGTGTGGATGAGTGGCACTGATAATATATATGTCTGGATCTATGAGGAGGCAAACCTGATTTCCCGGCTTCGATATCGTCCACGACGCATAATAGCTGCTCCGCTTGGCGTCTATAGCACGCCCAGTGTAGTGATAGGCACGGCCCGGCCCAGGCCGCGGCTTAGCCCAAGCCGTTGGTGCGCCGGGCTTCCGGGCCTGGCTCAGGTTTTGACAAGCCCGAGCCGAGCCCGGAAGCCGCGGCCTCATAGGCGCCCGAACCATAGGATCTTCGGCGGCTAGAAAGGATACTTCTACTCACGGTAAGCTGCTTTAGAACTGCCAGTTTAGGATTTTAGTCACAGAATGTCATCTATTGTAGTTATGGTGGCCTTACATAAAGTATCTCTTTTTCCGCCGCCGCCGCCGCCGCCCGGCTCTTCACCTTTTCCTTCTGCCCACCATCGCCCCTACCAGGGCCTCGAGAGCCCCGCCCCATCCCCAGCCCCCTCCTTCTCCTTCACACCTGGACCCACCGAGCCCTTCCCCCCAGCCTCCTGCACCCCCGCGCGGCCGCGCCGCCCACCCCTGGCCCTGCAGCGCAGGGTTGAACACCGCGCGTGGCTTATAGCACGCCTGACGCACGTCACGTGGCATGTGCAGGTACACGCGAGGAGCGCGAGAGTAGCGGTAGGGGCCTTGCTCCTCAGTGTGCGTGTGCGGGTGTGTGTGGGGGTGGGGGTGGGCGCGCACATGCAGCTGCGTACGTGCGTATGGGGGCTGCGGGTGCATGGGGTGGGCCGGCTGGTGTAGGGGAGGCGGCCGCGACCGCTGAGGGTGGTGGCGATGTGGGTGCGCATGTTGGTACAGGTGCGATACGTATCTACTAGTTCCCCACCAACAGGCCGCGGCACAAGCCGTGCTTAGCCCGAGCCGAGCGGGGCCGGCTGTTAAGGGCCTGGCTCAGGATTTGGCAAGCCCGAGCCCGAGCAAGCCGGGCCCAAGCCCGGGCTTTGGGGCCGAGCCGGGCCGTGCCCATCACTAGCCCAGTGGCACCCCACGCTTTGATCGTTAGAACACTACGCGACCACAGCGTCTGTGACGTCTGTGATTCGTTCAGGTTGTATATAACGCTGTGGTGCAAGGGACAGCAGTGTACACACCTATGCCGCTTCTCCCGAGTGCTACGCTGCGATATAGAGAAATTGCTGAGCTGGGAACAGCGCACCATGCGTCTCCGGGAAAGGTAGGAATGGGGCAGCGTGCAGTGTAAGCTGACTCGCATTCAAACCCGCCCTACGCCTCTTTGCAAACAAGCGTCATTCAAAGAAGACACGCGACGCATACAGCTCTACGACCCGCGTGAGTCGTTCCGCTGCTTGAACTGGTTGAGCTTTGCTCCTTCTTCAGTTGTTTTGACCCGCCTTCACGCTCTGCGGCTCCCTTTGTGCCATGATAACTAGATTACGAGACAGTGTAGACTTATAATCGCGTTTGGCGTGATTCGTGGTTCCAAACAAACACGACACTCAGTCTCTTCACGACAGGACCTACACGGCTCGCCTCGCCCTACCTCGATACGTATCTTATGCATAGCAGTCGCTAGGATAAGATTCTTATCCTAGCGACCGCAATGTATGGTGATAGTGTTGATCTGCGGGTTGTGGGGCCCTAGGGCTTGAGTTACATCGGTCTGGTCCTATGCCGAGTGTGCGCGGTTTCGAGTGAGAGCCGGCCTTCAATTACCATGTGGGATCATGTGCGTATCATTTCCTCCACTTCCAAGGGCAGTTTAACTTCCGTAACAAGTATAATTTGAAGCCTCGTCCCCCGAGACGAGGCACCTTGGTGATGTCTATTGCGTGGATTGGAACAACGCCCGTCAATGATTGGTTCCTTTTAGGGACTACATGCTATGCAATGGCACGGGGGTGTGGAGGCGTGTGGAGAAGGCGGAGAAGGAGCAGAGTGAGCAGTGGCGCAGAGTGAGTGAGAAGTGGAGCAGAGTTAGTCAGGCCGTCCCGTACTCGGACGATATGACTCCTGGCGAAACTCGATGTTTGTGTCGTGAGCCTGCACGAGGTTGAATTCGTCACTCTTTCTTGTCTTTGCGTTCTCTTCTCGCAACCTTGGGCTTCAAGGCTGCGGGCGTCGTGTTCCTTGGTACCTTATGACGGGGCAGCGTAGGGTAAGGGCTCGACTTAGGCATGCTGTATAGCACGCATGACTGCGGCCAATCGACGAGTGAGTTGCTCAAAATCCCCACTTGCAGCTGTGACATGTGAAGTCCGAAGGCGACTGGCGCCGAGGCTTCGATTCGGAGGCGACCTCGAGGATACAGAGAGATGCATGCGATGTCGTTACACATATATGAGGATTTTCGTTACAGATCGCATGCCAGGATGCTCACCGTGGGAGTCGATGAGCATCAACCGCTGGGAATGAGCCTCGAGAGTCAGACCGTACCATCACACGTTTAGCCAGTTATAACTCATAAATGCAGTTCAAATTTTCATCCCACCGTAGTTCTCCGCGCGCATATCCCAGGATTCGGAGAAGCAATTGTTGTAGCTGGATCGTTGCTGAATGTGCCAAAGGGAGACAAAGCAGGAGTGCTGTGGACATGGATGCGAATACAATATGAACATACAGGCTGGCGTGTGGTTTATCCTTCTCATCAACCTGTACATGTATCACAGCACAGAGTTGTACCGCGCCTTACTCCTTCGGAAGGGACTGCATGCGATGCTGGGTTCACCAACCCCTTTGTTGGTTGTGCCGAAGCCAATTAGCGCGTGTACAAATCCTGCTCGGTTCCACGAGCGTGCCCTCTTTTTCGACATGAATGATCACAATCTCGCTTGGCAAGCGAGATTGTGATCATTCAGTGCAGCTAGCAACGCTAAGTCACCGGCTGCCTGTCTTGAGCGGGAAATACGGTACAGTACAATACTCGCCGATTCGCTCACGGAGTTGAACACCGCTCTCCAGATACCCACCCCGCAGCCTCATCAGCCTGCACACGGTGGGATCAAAGGGGACCCGCACACATTGTAGAATGTAACACGCGTGGAACGGCGCTATGCTATCGAACAATCTTCGGCTACGACATCGCATTAAGAGAGTGGCACCCGGCACAACTATAGTAGACCTGAGGGTTTGATCAGTGGCTATTGCCACACACTGTCCACAGAGACGACCACATCTACTCAGTGACAATCGCGAGAACTCCTTACTCAGCTCAGTGCCCACGGTATTTCAATTGATTTCAAACATATACAGAAGCAAGTCAACGCGTGCACATGAGAATGTTGAAAGGAAAGAGTCGAACAGTTCGGAAATTTCTTGCATATGTACAATGAACTAGCTTGCAGGATGTCTCCTGGTATACTAAAGGCATTCATTCACTGAACCTAATCTTTGCGAGTAACTTTTAGTATGGAAAATAACGTTAATGTAAGGGAACTCACGCTGCCTTACGCGACTCCCGCAATCGCGGCTCTGACCTTAACATGTTGACCAGGTGTGTCATACTCAGAGAAGAACGTAATGTTCGTCTCGGGACAGAAGACTAGGACGTGCGAAGACCCGCCGAAGTGGAACATTCCCAGCTGATCGCCCCGGGTGACGCTTTGATTCTCTTGAACGGTAACCTCGCAGGTGGATATCTCTGTCATGCCAATGGCCATGAAGCACATCAAGCCGATCAAGGGGTTGGAGGATTCGATGAAAATGAGAGCGCGAGTGGTGAGTGAGGTGATGAAGGCGAGCGAGCGCAGGAAGGGAGGCACATCAGCCTCGGAATCTTCCAGCATGGAGGGCTCCCCTAACGTGGCGGGCGATTGAACGAAATAAGTACCCTCGATGTGCACGATCTTCTTGATGGTTCCAGTGACGGGACTGTGCCAGCGGTGGTAGCCCGTGACTTCTAGGAAACCTTGGAAGACGGTCCCGCCTACAAATTGCTCCGCATAATCGGGGTCGTGGTTAAGCATGTGCATGAGCGAGTAAGGCTCCCCCTTCAACCAAAATGTGTCACGTTCCTTCACGGCAGTGGCGATATTGTAGAGAACAGATTCGCAGGCGCCATTGATGATATCGTCACGTTCCGGGAACTCGAGAGTGCGCACATGGGGTCTAAAGGTTCTGTTGAAAAAGTGTTCCCAGGAGCTGAATCCTTTGTGGGCAAGATATGGGAGGCACTCGAACGTTTCATCAAAGGTTAGGCCGTCGAAATGCTTTTGCATCTCTATCAAGGCAGGCTCGCTAAACCAGCCGCCCTCTTTGTCATTCAGTACGTAGCGTGAACGTTCGGTGTTAAGGAAGTCAGCCCAGTGGGCAAAAATCCTCTTGAACTGTTTGTTCAACTCGGTACTAAGGAACGTGGTGAAGCCACCTTGTGTATCCATAGCCTGTGAAATGACCATGTAGATCGGGGGTCCGATGGCCCCGTAGGTGGGAGCTTCTTGAATAATTTTGTTGAAAAGCAACAATAGTTTCTTGTAGTCAGTAGGCTGTAGGTAGAAGGTCGCGAGGAGAGGAGATGAGTTTTTATATGCCAGAGACGAAGAGAGCATTGCTTACGAAGGGAGACGTAGCCCCTTCGAACATTTGATGGAACCTCATGTACATCTCTGCATTATTCAGGATGAACGCTTCGAATTCCGCGATTACGGGTAGGAGGGTGAACGTTCCTCGACTGGCATTATCGGCACATTCTTTGAGGGCATCAGCGAGCCATTTCTGCAGAACTTCTCGACTGGCAGGGAGCCAGCCACCCTTTCGAAAGTGGTCGGCCAGACACAGCGAGGATCTGGAGGACATGATACACCGATGATGCGCTGAGGGCGAGAATTTAGCGAGACAAGGTGCGCGTTGAGCACGACAAAGACCGTATTGTCAACGAATGAGAGGGACAAGAATATGGTTAGCTTTATACCATGACAGACCGGTCTGTGCACGGGAATACAAGGCGATTAAGATCCCAGTACGATACTCGGAGGGCACGAGGTCAAAGAGCATGCGCAGCTACTTGTGCACGGAAAGACGCCCCATAGAGTTGAGCAGGGCTGAGTAGCATGGGGCCCCAGACTTGATTGTTCTGTACAGCGTAGGCACCGGCATGCATGGGGTGGATTGCCGTTGTGTGTAAATATGACAAGTGCATAGAGTAAGTACGCTTCTGAATCATGGAAGAGTTACTCTTGGCCCTGGAAGGTGAAAGATAATTATATATTCCACACAGCTCGCCTCTCACGCTGCCATGATAATACCGGCTCGACAACTCACCGGATGTTACCTCCTAGCTAGAGGTACGCTACCATTGGCTTTGTCTTCTGAACTAGCTTAGTTTTCACATGCCACTGTGTCTGGCCCGAGCCGGAGGGTGCCTTCAAGTTGAAGGCGGCCATACTTTTTGATACAGCCAATAGTATGTAGGGTCACGCGGGCATGCTTAATTCCTGTCAATGGACACTGAGGGAAATAGCCTGAGGAAGGAGATGTCCGGGAAATATCACAATATTATGTAATGGTCTCCTTCGACGCTGCGTAGGCATCTAGGTACTAATATTCTTCACGTCATACACCGCATGCCCTCCACCTTCCCCCTCTCTCCTCAGGCCCACGGAAGACTCGAGTTTCCGGCAGTGGGTTGGCTCGCACATGAGCGAGAAACAGTGGGCACAGCGCCGCGTTGTCGCATCGACAAGTTGACTCGTCTGATCCAGTGAATACAGAACCTTCTTAATCGCTTTGAATGGAGTTAATTATATGACGGTCCCAGTGGTTATCGGCCGCGTGCAGAGGAATATAGGTAGAGTGGGAGGAACGGACGAGGGCACACTATACAATCATGAGCATCAGAAGATTACCTTAAGATCCCAAAGCGACACTCGGCTTCACGGTGTCAAACAGCATGTGCAGCTGGTGTAATTCCCCAGACTTGGATTTTTGTGGATAGAATAGGCATGCATGAGATACTATAGAGTTCTCGATGGAGACGCCGTCGTGCGTGACTACATATGGCAGATGCAGCACTAGAAGAGTACTGTATTATAGTAATACAGTACTACCTGGTAAGGATCTTCTATAGAAGAGATACTTACAAATCTACACAGGTCCACTCTGTCATTATATTACCGGCTACACGGTTGATTGTTACCGGCTCGACGGTTTATTGTACCGTATACACCTTAGGGACTGCCCATTATTGAATACGCGTTTCTTCATGGCCGAGGGGTCGGTCGCTTCGTCTCGACTTGCGGTGCTGATATTATTTCTTCTCGTACCCCAATATATTACAATAATCTGTTATATCTAGTGCTGAACTCACAATTCACAGAAAGGTCAACGCTTTTCGCACAGTCCTCAAGCTTGTTCAGGCATTGACAATGATGAGCTGCCTGGCAGTTAGAATACCTAATGTTAATAATAGGGCCTATCACAGTAGCGGTTTTGATGGGGATTTGGAGTGGTTTTGATGGGGATTTGAGAAGGCGTTTCGTGCCCGAAACCGACCCAAATTCCCAAAGCGCCTCTGGAGGCGATTTGGAAAAGTCGCGTCGTTTTGGATTTGGATTTCGGCCGGCACACCTAGCGGAGCTCCAAAGGCTGTCGCCATCTGCTACACCTTCTGAGCTGCCACATCATCGCATCGCCTTCCGAGATATGAGTCCCAGGAAGCGCAAACGTGCTGAACCTGTCACAACAGCTACGATAGACACCCTTTCTGTTCCACAGCTGGAAGCTCTGCTCCATGCAGCTAAGGTAAAAACAAAAGGCCTCGTAAGCCCAGTGCGAAGGCCGCTGCTATGACCAATGACGATATCGAAGAACCCGAAGCAAAACCTGCCCTTGTTAAGCCGGGACATAGGCGGAGGGCAAGAAACTCAGGGGAGATGAAGCCTCGATCCCCCCAGTGCCGTGAGTGCGATCTTCTGTAATGAAGCGCTGTTACTAACATTGCCACCAGCTGGGCTAAGGAGCATGATCTCACAGACATGCTCCTAACGGTCCTTGAAGATGACCCAGTCATGCGAGCAGCGTTCAGTATGGACAAGGGCGCTGAGAGCAAGAACAAGAGCAGTGCGAAGACTGTTGCTGATCATCATCGCTCCCTTGCATTACGAGTCCTTATCCCTCATCACTCAGGCCGCTGGAAAGATGTGTCATTGGTACAGATGGGGAATGTAGTTAAAAACTGTGTCAATGCGTAAGTTCTTCTGTTCTGGTAGCCGTTGTAAACTAATATCTTGATTTAGGATCAAGAAGTCTTATATGTCTGAAAAGACACTGCTTGGTGAGACTGGTGCTGGTCTGGTAGAGACCAAAGATACAGAAAAGGAAATCATAGTAGGTAGTCCTATTGACAACTTATGGGGTGCGTCTAACTTTACCTATATCTGATTGTGTTCTTACTGCCTGCAGGGGAAATCAAGATCCGGTTCCCTTGGTTTCGGCGAATGCAGTGGCTTATGGGCACTAGTCCCTTGGTTATTCGGGATGCCGTTGCGCATTCCACCTCGCAGCTCAATTTAGACATCCTTGACCGTGTGTCTGCATCAGAAGTAGTGAAGAGCCCGGCAGAGAGCTCTCTGTTGGTATGTCACAGTGTGAATTGTGGTTATTGAGATAACTAACCAATAATGAAGGTAATAGACAACGATGGCGAACCCAGTATTGAAACAAGCGAAGATAACACATGGTACTCACCCTTTTCCTTCGATGCCGACCTTCCCTCTGAGGATCCCAATGATACCTACAATGAACAAAGCGGCTCCTCAAGCAGAAGCAAACAGGTGACTGTATCTATGCAGAAGGCTAACATGAAGCCCGAGACTGTCACACGGGTGGCATTGAATTCCACAACGGCAACCCCTCGCAAGGGTCTGCTTGATGGTCTGTCAGAAATGCAGGAGGCACGGCGAGCCACTATGGAGCGACTTGCAGGACAGCTAAACCGGTCCAGGGAGGAGCGGGTGAGAATACAGGTACTAGCTGACTCTGAGAAGGAGAAGTTAAAACTTGAACACCAAGCCCACAAGGAGCTAGACCGTGCACATGCATTAACTATGCAGCGGGAGCGCTATGAGTTAGAGATGTCAGCACGATATGGAACTATCAGGTCTAGTAGCCGAGTTCCCCTGTCAGCGTCGAGCTCCCGGGATGGACAAAGCATGGCTAACCACGGAACGTCAGACATGCCGGAGACTTTTACCGGGGAAGATTGGCACGCGGACTTCCCTGGAGGTATGTCAGGAGTATGGTACGTCTATTCATAATCTAGTCTTGCTAACAGAGCGTTCTTAAGGTCCTCTCGTTTAACTTTTCCTTCCAACAGAGCTACCTCCCGAGTTGCCTCCTGTACCTCTGCCAGAGCCGCTTCTCCACCCATCCCTATAACACTCTCCTCCTCTATAATTCGTAGTCCCTCACGAAAGAAATCATCGCTTGTGATGTCTGTGCCTGCCTCATGTGACATAGCATACGTATGAACTGCAATACACACAGTAATCCAAAATGTGGCAATACCCAATTGGTGAACCTGGTTTATTTGTACACGAAGGCCTCGCAGGGAGCCGAACCGCCCTTTGATGAATCCAACGCAGTGCTCAGACTTCACGCGTACTCGAGAAACCCAGTAATTGAACCATGCATTCTCTGGGGTATCCTTCTCAGGTCTAAAGAGCACTTGTAAGGTACAGCTTAGAGATTGAGCTGGTAGCTTACTTCTTGTACGGCGTGCATAGCCACTTCTGCAATGGATACGCAGAGTCCACCCATATCCACTCACCTTCCCGCAATAATGTAGCATGCTCCTTCGGTAAGCGAGTCTCGTTCCAGGCACGAGCATCGTGCTGACTTCCTGGTAATCCAACACCATAGTCAATGATGCAGAGGTCAGGGGTAGAGATGAGCTAGAGTAGCAGTTAGCTATACACCTATTTATTTATGAGAGAACTTGCCTGCACGTTCATTGAGTAATTGCTCTTCCTATCGTACCACGTATTTCCGTAGAACCCTGGTCGCTGGAATAAGGGCACTAGCGTACCATCAACCATCAACCAGCCGTCACGCCACTCGGGGCCTGAAGCTTCCTCAACCCACTGCTTTGCTCTCTCCCTCTCTTTATCAGTTGGCCACTTTACAGCTACACGGCGGAATTCAGGGCGGCATAGAGCCTTGATTACACGGCATGTGCTTCGGTCGACAGTCCCAAAACCCCAACCAGCCCACAGAGCGACCTCCTGCATACTCACTGCATTCCCAAAGTGGCCAAAGCGATAAAGTGCTACGGCAAGCTGATATGCAACGGGGAGCTGGGCGTTGTGAGAGTTGTTATGGAATACGGTGTCACCTTGTATCCTTTCAACGATGGCATCGAACGTCTGAGGCCAAACCCGCAAGTATTGTCGAAATATATCGGGCCGGCTATATCTGTAGTCAGAGAGGGTGGTCATAAGGAGCGACATCGGCTTGTTGACTTTAACCCGGGAGTGAAGGTATCGTCTGGAGTGGAGGTTGGCCATCATCTCGAGAACCTCATCTGACTCTAACCGCAATTCCATGTTTTCATCTGAACTTGCACCAGTCTCAGAATCAGTAGTGTCTTCAAGGTAGACATCTAGCTCAGCATCTTCCTCAAGAAGGAGCTCCAACATAAGACACTGAAGGAGGGGATCGTTGAGCTCCATCCTATCAGTCTTTGTCATGGCGTTGGCAGCAGAGAACAAGAAGCTAGAGCCGCTCTGGCCGGTGACGGCAGGAGCAACAAAAGCCCCATCGAAATCATATCAAAACGTGAGTTCAAAACTAGCTTATCACAGTTAAAACCGGTTTTCGGGGCTTTGTCGGAGCTTTATAAATGTTTCAAATCCTCGTCCAAATCCGCTCCAAATCCCCATCAAAACCGCTACTGTGATAGGCCCTAATGCCCATAGTGATGACGTTAAGGAGGGGCCTTTAAGTACCGTATAAATTACGGCTTTCAATACGTATCACTTTGAACCTGCATGTTCGGAGTGCTATGTATTGAAAGCCGTAATTTAACATTGACCACATAGACCTCAACGAAACTACGACATTGCATATTGTCACCAGTGGCCTCGGACATACAAGCCTTTCGACTGTGAGACACTGTTGGCCATTCACACGTTTGCACCCCATACGCCACTTGAGTAAGATACGCGTAATTGCTGGAGAATTGTGGAGTCAACGTCGCGATTACTGGATACAGGGAGCTGGCTGACAGACCATGGGTATCCTAATCGACGAGATGGACCATGAGCGTGAATGGCGCCGCGAGCATCGAATGACCGCAATCAGATCAGAGACTTAGAAGTCCCTTGAAGCAAATCCAATTACTCTATTGGCCATTTCAATCACACTCTTGAAATAAATTGCTATAATTTAGACTTAGTTTCCTCTTCCTGCTCACGCTGCACAGATTTGGGGCCTACGCGAACAAGACCTTTTTGCGTAGTGATCGCAATTAAAGTCCTTGGCTGCGCATAAATCTGGAGAAGAAGCCAGTGCATCAAGGGTGGGGAGATAAGTGGGGTATGGTTATGAGCCCACTCGCGCAAATGCAACCCCTCTACCATTGCCACTGACTGGCGACGTCATATGTACCTGACAGCTGAGATAAGCGAAAAACCCCAACATTGATGTGTGGGAGAGTGCATCGAAGAAATGTTTAATGAAGCATTCATAAGTCTCTCACAAGCAAAGCATCACTTAATGTTTCGGTGACAGAGTCACATTAATCTCTCACAAGGGCCAAACTTGACTGGTGGTGTAGTGCATGTTGCCTTAAGGGCAATGCATGTAAATGGGTTATTTACAAAATATTCAATGCCAAAATCACTTACAGTAAGTAAAAAACTTTAATGGTGGTTTCAGTGGCAGAAGCATGGAAAATTGAAACCTAGTGGGTCAGCCGCCTATGGGTTTTCAATGATTCTGCTATCCATGCACACTGATGGTCAGTGTGCATGGGTTACCGTCCCTGCCTATTTCCACGATGCTAAACGGCAAGCCACCAAGACGGTGGCATCATCTCGGGCCTTCAGGCCCTGCATATCATCAACCATTCAGCCACTGGGGCTTCCATCGCATATGGTCTGGCGATAAGGAAGGCGGCAAGATGTCAGGTCATAGCCTGTGATCTTGTTTCGTTACTCTCCATCGATGACGGTGTTTTCAAGTGATATTTCTCGTTAGCGGATATATAGGCTGGTAGGGTGCTGATCCACCTAGTGTTCTGCAAAGCCCGGCTTCAGCCGCGGCCTAAGCCGGAGCCGGGCCCCAAAAGCCAGGCCGAGCCGGGCCAAAGCCGTCCTGAGGCCGGGATCTAGGGCCTGGCTTGAGTTTTGAGAGCCCGAGCCGAGCCCTGAAGCCGCGGCTTTTGGGCGCTTACCCGGTATGCACTGTTCGGGTGGCAAGCGGCACTCAGGTAGCTAATTTGAGTATCTCCTGTACTCTATTGGTTGAGTTTGAAAAAATTTCTGTCTGCTGCTCACTGCCATGCCCTTGCCCCATATCCAGGCCCCCAGCGATGAGGATGAGGTTCAGCTGCTCCCTATCAAGAGTGCCCGTTCGGGCCGAACGCTAAAGCCAAGCGCCGCACTGAAGGATCCCGATAATGTGGCCAATGTTCTTGGTCAACGCAAGCATGCCAAGGTCGTGACTAAGGTGGTAGAAACTACTGACCAACATAAAAATAAAATAAAAAATAAAAAAAAGACTATTGTTGAGCCGGCCCTGGTGATCGAGCCAAATGCAAGGACCGTTGCCAAGCCTACTGATTTCAGTAGTACTGAAATGGTTACGAATAAGGAATCTGGTGGCATTACTGGTGAGTCATATCTTTGCATAGAATATTGTCTATCTATTGATCTAAGATTCAGGTACTCAAAGCAAGGCTACACCGGGGACTTCAGCCATACAAGATAAGATAGTCCAGGGAGCTCCGGCTCGCCCTGACGGCTGGCTCAAGGATCTAGATGCGGTAGAGGGCTTACCTGACACGGAGATCAAGTCCAAAGATCGTACTTTGGATACACATTATTTTTTCGATACTCTACACATTGAGGAAGGTAAAAAAATTATTGACTGCAAATTGTGCCGGTGAGTCAGGTCTCCTCCATGGCAGGCAAAGGAGGACTATATTATTTGTAGGAAAAATGACCGACAAAAAATAACTTATGTATTCGAAGTAAGTACACTTCGCCGGCACATGCAAGCCTCGCGCCAGGTAAGCCTTCATAATGAATTGTAGCTCAGTCTGATCTTCTTGGCATGATCTTCTTGGCACAGGCTCAATACAGAGGTTGTGGAGGGGGAGAGCGAAGTTGATATAGAATACGACTAGCTAGTTAAAAGTACATAGAATTTCCACTTCAGTGTTGCATCCCCTCGGTCGATATTTCCCACTGAAGAGCCCCGGCTTAAGCCGGGCCAAGCCCGAGCTGAGCCCAAGCCGGCACTCAGGGCCCGGCCCTGAATTCTGTGAGCCCGAGCCGGCATGAGCCGAGCCGAAGCCGGGGCTTTTGAGCCGAGCCGGGCTTTGCAGAACACTAGATCCACCAAAGCACTTAAAGCATGTAGATCTACTTAGCGTAAGGTTGAATCAGGAAATCGGGACAACACTAAGCTATCACGTGACCGCTCACATATGATGCTGCCCACACCCATGTCACTCATGTTTCTGAATCATGTCAAGTAAAGGGCGGTGCGGCATGGATGCGGCACTTCGGTCTGCTAATGTAAGCCGATGACACATGCGCTGATGACGCGTATAGGACACAAAAGAGAGAACGGACAAAGGAGTGCAGTAAGATCCAAGGAACTATAGAACAAGGAACTTAATACAATTAGGATAGAACGTGTATTTAGGACAGCGACGAGAGTCGCTGTCAGGACATTAAATCTACCCCGGACTATTATTCTACTTCGACCTATACGGGACACGGCACTTGACCTGCGCCTTGTACACTGCTCTCAACTCCTATGCTGGACTGATTCACGCCTGGTGAATTGTCCACACCGCCGCCTGATACTCATCCCCGAATTCCTCCTGGTTGTACTGTGCCAGCCGCATGTTGGATTGTCCTGCTGGCTGACTGCAAGGCTGATGCCAAGATTTTTTTCCCTACTCTCGTCAATTTATGTGAATTGTGGCATGCAAAGGACCACAATTCGAATAAATGAACAAGAGTAGAGGAAACGAGGTTGAGACGCTGTGCAGTAGGCTCGAAAATGTCGTCGGAGAGCGTCATGACTATAGGATTGGTGCCGGAACACCGTACTGTAAAATACAAATAAATCTGGGAAGGGAGAATGGGAGGGTAGATGAGATAAACACGGCGGTGGAGAAAAGAACGTTTGAGACAATACTAAGACTTTCTCTTACTTATATCATAGAGAGACAAACAGGCGAAGGAGAGACATAGAGCTCACAGCTATTAGCTGTGTGGTCAGTCATGTGAAGATAGGAGTAGGCAAGCGATGGGGAATAATTGACAGGAGTAAGGGCCTGGTACGCCCTGTGTTTATAGACAACCCTGAGCTACTCGCCAGAATAGACATGTAGAGTATATTTTGATATGGGCAATGCTTCTTACAAGTGAGGCCCTATTCTGATATGAGTAACCTGCGAGTGGTGGGTTCAGTTATATTTTGCTGGATGCTGCCCCCACAATGCTCAGGTATTCCACCTTGTATTCTGGTGGGCTATCCATATACACTGCAGTAACTCGGGGAACTTAATATAATTACATTACGCACCAATTTTTCAATGCCCAAGTTACTGATAATAAGTACCCGGGGAGCAGATTTTTGACGCTCCCTCTCGATAAGCTGGGTACCGAAATCTAGTAGCTAGAATGTCCGCTTTCAGTGTCCTAGAACACTGATTTTCAGCTCTTAAGTTACTTATAAATGCCGCTTTAGAACGCAATAAAACAGTGCTTTCTATTACTGAAAAGACACTTGTAGATACATAGATTGAAAGCTATGTCCCAACCAACCCAACCTCAATGCTCTCGGTGCAATACAAACTTGTCTCCTTCCGCCGCTAATCACCCTTCTTCTTCCCGTCCAGGACATGTATAATGATGTTGCCTGCCTCCCAGTCGGGGCTCTCGTCGCCCTCACCCTCGAACACGAACTCGCAGCCCTTGGCAAGGCCCACAGAGACATTGAGCGTGTAGTGCTGCATGTGCAGAATGAGCACGTGGGATACGTCTGGATGTGCAAGTTGGAGGCGGCTCCTGAGCCACGGAAGTGGTTGCAGGAGGATCTTTTCCAATTGGATACCAAGTCGCAGGATCGCAAGAAAGGGAGATGAAAGCCGAAGGCAGGATCAAAATGGGCATCGAAAGCATAATCATCAGAGCAGAAATCACGCAAAGACGATGTATGGAACCTATGTTGATCTCTTCACCTCTGTGCCTATCCTCGAGGCTCACTTCAAAGTCGCTTGTCGTTGTGGGCCCGCAGCAGGCTTGCTGTTGTTAGGCTGCAGTGTCATGGGATCACAAGTGTCATGAATGATATGACACATGAGTATGAGGAGTATTATACGGCAAAGTATCATATTGAGCGTGCAGAATGGTAAATTAACAATGAATTGGACTCACGTCTGCCGCCACGGAAGGATGAAAACATGTCGAAGGGGGGCATGCTGGCCGCCTTCATGTCTCAGGCCTTCCTGGATGAGGGGGAAGGGTAATAATTGTCAGCTCGCGTCCGGAAAAGTATAAATCGATAAGTGACAGAGAAAGAAAGGAAAGGGAGCGCAAAGAACAATGGCAAGTCCGAATTGCAACCCGTACCTCCCCACGTGGATCATAAACACCCTGTTTCTGTCCAAAAAAAGAAATACGGTGTTCAGGTTGAGCACCTGGGGGCCCGACAGAACTTCATATGGTGGAAGGATCGGAATGTGAGAATGCGAGCGAGGCATGTAGCATGGTTCCCGATACTTGGGACAGCCCAGCCCCCAAACTCACCTCTCACAACCTCCACATGAGTGCGAGCGTGAGAGGGTTGCGAGTGAGGGGAGCCGAGGGGACATATCATGACAGCGAGGGCGGGGGCGGTCTATTGGGAGAACGAGCAGCCGAGAGGACATATTGAGAGAGCAAGACCCTGAGTGCAAGAGCGAGAGTTGAGTTGAGTGCGAGAACGAGAGCAGCAGAGGGTCATATAGCAGTAATATTAGTGAGTATATGCATGTCATTTTCAATCAAAGAGTACCTTACCAGGAGGCACCCTCTGAACCACTGCATTTTTATCCAATCTCGCGATATCATTTGCATGTAAGAAGAGCTTTTTGATACGGTGTTGAGCGGCGATCACACGATCACGGGAAAACATCACGATTACTCACATACTCTTCCTGGAACCCTCCAACATAACCTCATTGCACGTGGACATGATCGAAAAAATTGATGAGGGTAAGTGTTATAGTGTGTTTTCATCATGGTGGGACGAAAGGAGTTGGAATTCAATTGGGTCGGCGATTCAAATCACTTGGGAAATTTTGTACGTGCATACCACCTCTCGCGTTTGCCTCACCACTTGCACGATCACTCGGCTCACGTGCCACAATGTTAAAGTTTTTTTTATTGTGTCTCCAATTTTAAAAAATCCTTGTCCTTCGACGTACGAGTGGGATTATTGGGATTATGACAGCGGAGTGAAGACAGCGGCGATCACAATTTTTATTTATTCACATACTTGCATGTTTTTTAGTATCTGAAAATCAGTGCTCAAAAGCACTTATTTTTGGTGCTCATTTAATGTCATTTGTGGAAAAATACGTGGACCGCGATATGATGGGGATTTTTCCCACAGTGGAGGTCCATGTTCTGTAAGAACTGAACTTGGATCAACGGCGCCAAGGCTGCATCCACGAGACTGCAACTAAGTAAACGACAGATCGATCAGCTCGCGCTCAGTTCTGCAATAATCATACATTATCGGCGCTAGTACACCCATCAACGCCGTGACATGTTTTCCTGAAAAAAGCTGGAACTGTGCAAGGGTATATGTGCTACGTGAAACAATGAGCAGAGGCAGGTGACAGTCATAACGGATCCTGAAATAGATTCCACCTTAAAACCTTCCGGAATAGAGCCCCGCACAGACAAGCATGCCGGGAGGAAAGAAACAGGTGGTATGCAGAAAAGGGCAAATGTGACAAGGCGGACGTGCAAGAGTCCATGCGATCGTGAGATAGGCCATCGAAGCAGCAGCGCGTGTCACTGGTGTGCATGTGAGCACACGCAAGTCAAGTCCCTAGCATGAGGGTATGTTTGCCGCTGGGCTACAACCCTTGTATCTGCACAATTAGAAATTGCTTCTCATCCTGGATACTCCGTCAGCTTGGGCAGGAACAAACACAAAAATGATGCATACGCTGAATCGCTCGTCTGCTCAACATTGCTCATTATTACCAGGCATTGAGGGCAACGAGAGCTACCAAACGTACCCTCCTTGTCATTATGAAAGTCCTTCAAAAATGCCAATAGCTTGTCTTTGTTTCTTCTCAAGATCGACTCAATCTGTGGTGGCTTCTTCGGGTTGGCGACAAAAACCTTGAAAGCGTGAAACGCCTCGAACTGAACGTTGCGTGACTTATCCCAAAAAAACATTCTTCATCATCTTCAGATTCGCTTTGAGACGTTCAGCTTCAGCCCTCAGGAAACCCAAGCGCAAACCTCCGGATACATACCTTCATTGGAGATGTATCGCGTCATGACATTGAAGTTAGCCCGATCTAGAAGAATTTCGCCGAGCAACTTCAACGACTGCCGTTTCGTGACGTAGTTCGTAGATAACAGGAGCGCAGTGTATGAATTGAAAAACTGCGAGGGTAACATAAGCTGACATTCTGTGAAAGGTGGCCACCACTCTTTACCCGATCATAGTTTTCCTCCAGATATTCGGCTACCATGGGTTTATGTCTAGTCAGTGTTTCCTGAATACGACGTTATTCACAATCACAAGAAAAGAACGCGTGAGAACCTTACAGTGGGCAAATGCATCGCAAGAGATCCCGAATGTCCGTTCCTCCATATAATGCGGGAAAGCGTAAAATCTAAACACCAAGTAAGCGATTGAATGCATACCGGCTCCGAACGTACTGGTCGGACCAAAGCAAGAGCTTCCATCACGATTCTGGCCGCAACATCTCTTTGAGAATCATGAACATGCTGTTCCGAGTTTCAGCAACGCTCGCACGACTAGTGAGACCTGTGTTGTTCACGGGTCAGCATTCATTCAGCAACAATCAGGAGACTTACTTTGAGCTCACATACCCCGTCTACGTTGGGGTTGTTCACTATATTTAGAAAATGTGATTCTTCGTGAATAAACAGGTCCTCCAACGTGGTGATTTTCTTCTTCAAAAGCTTGTCTTCCTCTTTCGAAGAGGGTAAGGTCATCGCCTTATATGACCCACCGAGCTCAAAGAAAATCGAATTCTCGCTGTGGTCCTTATATCGACCTGTGACGTTATCAAAGTCATGGTATTGGTGGTTAGTGAATTGTGCGTGGACGCGGGGGTTTAGCATTGTGCATGGGTAGGAGAACACAACCGGCTTTCCCTTTGCGACATTGAACGTAAAATTCTCTGGAAAGATCCCGGGAAGCATGCACCAGATTCCATCGGTATCGAGCTCAAGCGGACGTCCAATTTGCGCCACAACATTTGAATGATGGTAGCGCCAGTCAAACAGGCGAGGCCAGCCATTTCCATGGAATGCCATCATGCTCCTTTGCGCATCACATAGCCGTAGAATGAGTTGAGGATACACTTGTGCGCAAGTTGCAAAGAGTCATACACAACGATCAGCTTCTTCGCCTCGTCGACTTGGGCTAGAGAGCTTCCATCGCCCAGCAAGTTATCAAGATTCTTTTTCCACGTTTTGAGAAGCCCTTTGTATTCGTACCGTCCGTCACGGAAGCGACGCACGGTGTCAATGTAGAACGGGCTCTCCCTCTGACAGATAATCGATTCCCGGTTGACGCCCTTCGTGTCCTTGATCTTTTTGTACACCTTGCGAGAATAGTCACCAAGTCGTTTATCGACTAACGCTGTCTGCTCGGCGGCCGTCAGATCCGTGAAGCGTCGTTTGGGGTCTCCTGGCCGTTTAGGTGGAAACGTCTCTTGGTTCAGTGCATGTTTGACAATGTTGAACTCATCCCGATGTGCGGGGAAAAGCTCTCCTCGCCAAGCCCATGTCATGCGCCTGTCGCACGTCTTGTCCGGCCGGTTATAATCGCATACGGCGCACACGGGCTCATCAACGACAGAGTCTGGCTGTAGACGGTTCGACAACATAATATTGGGATACATGGCTGCGACATCCAAATGGTAAATTAATGGCTCGTCGATGCTTGCTGGATTGTCGCGCATTTCCTCCAGAGTGCTCTGTATCTGCGACTTGACTTCATCGTAATTTGTTACGTTTTTCAGGAGCATCTTAGATTCCACAGAGATGCAGAATATCAGCGCAGCATCCAGCTAGTCAATGAGCTTTTGTGATGAAAATAAGTCAAAGACCTAAGGGCACGAAAATTGCGTCAAGCACCTTTTGCACTGCATCTGGCTCGATCTTGAAATGTGTTGGAATATCGCTTCGGAAAACACCAGCTTGCAGTGCTTCCACGTGGCCGACAACATACGTCTCAGATGGTAACAAGTGTCCTTCAAACATGTTCCCGTAAAGATCTTCGTGGCGATTTGGCATAATAATTTCGCCTCGATAGGCCTCAACCTGAGGGCGGATGTTAGTTATCAACAAAGCTTGGAATAAATGGCAAAGGCTCGCCATAAGAAGAGTTTTGCAGAGTGTTCCAATGCCTTTTCGAAGAACCTCATCCGGGTTGAGAGGTATTATATTACATAGCGAAAATATGAAAGGGTGGACATATTTCATGTAAAGGTAATATGTTGTAACCGCATCAGACACCGAGTACCGTGCCAGCACCTGCGGCTGTTCCATGGCGTATCTTATAGCCAAGTTTTGCGGTGGTGACAGCTTTGAGGCCTTGACTTCCCTGGGGTAGATACGAGTCGCGTGTCGCCCACCTAAAAAAATCCAAATGTGCACAAGTGCGACTCTTGAATTCATCCTCCGAGTCCTTCGTAAATCCAGTCTCAAGGAACATGTCAATCCCACGCGCTTCTGCTCGCGCGCGGAGAAAAGGGAAATCGAACAAATCGCCGTTGAAGGTAGCCATGACTGTAGGCTTCGCAGCCCCAATGTGTTCGAAGAATCGAAGAATCGTCGCAGGCTGTAAGGAGGGTCATTAAAACAACAGTGAGGACCAACATTTGGCTGACGTTCACCTCGTCTGGTTCGTTGAAAATGGTGAAGGGACCTTCGTATCCTTCCTTGGGGGTGTATTCGAAATCCTCGATGTCTTCGCTCACGATATCGCGATTAGTGATGAGAAACCGTTGTCCATCGATCATATAATCATCATGACCTGATCCACGGCTTGGCCGGGGAATTTTAAAGGTGTCTTGGTGGTCTCAATATCGTATGCCATCACTACAGGATCCACGCGTTTTATGCGGTCCAACAGAGGGGTGAACGAAGGAAGACCGGCCGTAAAGGTTACAGCATACCACAACCCGACTCGAATATCTGCAAAGAATTGGGCTAGTTTGCTCAAGGCGATGAGGCATCTGCGCACCATTATCAATGGCCACCCGCGGGTAATAAGGCACATCATATTCCCTAATATTGACTATGCCCTCTCAAGGATCCTTGTCTTTTGCATTCCTTGCCCCAATTGCGTCGAGATCGGCGCCCCAAGCGATTCCCTCACCATCTCCCTCGACCTGCACGCGCATGGTCGCTTCAGCGTGTACGACCTCAGCATAAGCGTCGACGGCGTCCATCTTCTTGCCATTGCTTTGCGCGAGAGGAAGGATATCTCTGCGCACAGTAAGCCAGTCTGAGATATTGCGGAAATAAAGCTGTAAGTAAAGGCGACGGTGTCCGAGGTGATGCTGAAAACAGGTATGAAAGAGGGAATCAAACGGGCCAAGGACGCATGGGCATGTACTGCTTCAGATCCTCCTTCTGTCTGGTAATACGGCATATGACCCCTTGGTATTTCTTCATAAGCCATTCTTCAATGATGGTCTCCACAAGCCTAAAAACACAATATGAGGCGGTAAACGCGACAGAAGGACGCCAAACCTGCCTTGCATGAGATGTGAAAGTACGACTCGTACTGCAATGTGCACCTGAACATCCCACCGTCGTCTTTAAGAAAATAGTAGTCCACAGTCGCACGACCCCCCCGGCCAAATCTGGATCCTTGAGCAAGTCTGTCCAAACGCGTCAGAGAGCGCTCCCAGATCCTCGACTTGATTGCTCAACAGGATGCATATCCACTAGCCAGCCCTTCTGGCGCGGCCCTTCGCTAACTCGGGGAAATCCAAGTTTCTCGTCGACCTCATCGTTGACCTTGACATTCTCGAAACGCTCTTCAGTCTGCGTACCGTCGTCTCCTCTGGCGGGACCAGACTGGTTACTCGAAGGACCACCTCGACCTCGGCCCCGTCCGCGACTGCTATGCCAGGATCAATATCTGCCCCCACCTCTGGCGCGTCGTGATGCCCTGAGACCGAAGGTGGAGGCTCTTGCCATGGCTGCAAGGATCCTGGAGGCGAAGTGACAGCGCGTTACACTGTCACAATCTAAGAAACGAGAGGCCGGCGTTGCCGGCTGCCCCTTGTCGAGGTTGCAATAGTACAGTATGTGTTGTTTAGCTTTCTGATAACAATAACGTAGTATATCTGTATATATCAATACAGGGATGAGCGTGCGAAATTCGATGACGGAGGAGCTAGGTTCGGTAGATCCTCATGTATAAAGATCGCGGAAGGATGAACGTTGAACGATGGAAGGTGAGCAGTTAAACTATTCATCATCGGATGAGCTAAACGGAGAGCAACACCTCCCCCTAATAACACCACCACGTGTAACATAGACAACCACATGAATTGCCACTTAGAAACAGTAAGCCGCAGCAACAGGCCCAGAAGAACTGCACCAAATCAGATCATCATACGACGCACGCTCCTAGCTATATGTACAGCAGCAGTGATCGCGGCCGCGCAGAAGGACCCGCCCACCCAGCGGCGAGCCCCTTCTCCGCGCACCCTCTGAGCTAACGCTCAGTTCTGCCCAACCACGCACAGCTTCACCGCATCCGCTGAGCCAGCGCAAGTCGAGACTGGACGGCAGGCGCGAGCGTATTTTCAAGCTTCAGGCCTCAGGAGCCGTGCCTTGGCTCACCGAGTACGTACAATGAGGAATTGATAGACATCGATTCATCGCGTAAGAACTATGACAGACAAGCCCGGAATTGGATGTTGGGAATGGCAAGTAAAAAAAAAGATTGTATCTACGTCAGGCACGCCCTCAGTGGCATTTCGCTCGGCAAGTCGATTCTCACTGGGGATCCTCAGGCTGATCCCTGACCAGATTCTGTTCCAATGGTTCCATTATATTCTCTAATAAAACAACATAACACAAAAAAAAGAAAGAAAAAATGAGCGAAGGGCTCATAAAGCCTCCCTCTTAAAGGGCCTGCCTCCCCGGTGCTATACTCGGATGCCCGCACCAATCGGGTCCGTACCCCAACCCCAATTCGAAGCCCAGGGATATCGAGCGGGAGCTGCAGCCCACACTACAGCGTAAAGGGTCAGTAGTGTACGAAAACACTGAGAAGAACTTACGAGTATGCCACGCCGTGTGCCCGTTCCCAGGTCATCCTGTGGTCCAAGGCCGATCACGCGAGTATCCATTCGGAGGTCGTCCAGGGGTCCTACGCTGCCAGTGTGGCTCGGGTGATCCTATGCGGCAACTGTGGCTCGGGGGTGTCCCCCGAGCCACAGTGGCCGCCCGGAGTGGAAAGCCCCATGTCAGTAAAAGGCAACCAATCAAAAATGTACACGCTTACCACAATAATTGCCAATGGGACAAGCATGTGGTGGTGGGGTTTGGTGGTCGAGTTGGCGGTGGTCGAATTGGTGGTGGTGGTGGTGGTGGTGGGCCTGACACAACCGGTGACCACATCAACCGCTACAAGAATAAATTAGTAATGACTACAGGGTAAATCAAAATGTGTACTCACCTTATCCCAAGCGGCGATGGTGGTGGTGGGCGCGACACAAACCGGTGACCGCAGCAACCACCTGATAACCCAAGCCTCATCTGAGCGTTCGAACGGGGAGAGGGCACGGCGAAAGAGCGGCTGGACGGCGATGTCCCCCGATCGACCAGGGCGATCCGGCGAGGGGAGGCGAGGCGAAGGGAGGCAAACATAAGAAGATAACAAAAAAATAATAAAACGAAAATAAATCAAAAAAAGAAACAACAGAAAACCATAACGCAAACAGCCGCCACCCCCTCCTTTATGGCCGCTTTCCCTGCTTTCCCTGCTTTCCCTGCTTTCCCCCATTTGCCTGCTTTCCCTGATTTCCCCAACCAGCACCAGTACCAAACGGCTTGGACAGGCCTTTGGAATAAACCGTCGTCTCGTTATTCACTGGTGGAGACACCCGTGGCACCGTGGAACAGTCGCGGTTGGCGTCCTCCACTGCCTTCGCCGCTGGGAATAGTGATCCAGCCGCCGGGTTGGGATCTGGAGATGGTCGGGAGGGGCCAGCCTCCGGGTGGGGATCTGGAGATGGTCGGGAGGGGCCAGCCTCCGAGTTGGGACCTGCAGGACATGGAGAGGTCTCCCCCTTTCCCTTGCCTTTGCAGGCTCCGCATATACGATCCTCACGACATAGCGGGCAGACTATGCCAGTGGGGTTAGCGGCCGTGGCTGCGCTCCTGGTAGCCCGCTGCCCCTCTTTCGCTGCCGCAGCCATGCGCGCCGCGAGAACAGCACCCCCTGGGGAGCTGGCTTTGATGAGGCCGAAGTCCCTGTCCCGAATCAGGCCCAGCGCGAGTCTGCGGAGGGTCCCCCGATCCGCTGCTCGTGTCGGTCTCTGGATCGACGGACACGTGCGAGTCCGCAGAGGCCTTGGGGCGCACGGTCCTGCTCGAGCGAGGGCCAATGGATGGAATCTCCCCAGGCCTACAATATATTCAATTAGCTGCCATATTTGACTGTTGCAGAGATTCTTACGTGTCTCCGCCATGTGTAACGACCGTAGATGGTCGGGAGGCCGTTCCAGAGGTGCCGGCCTCCGAGGTGGGACCCGGAGAAGTCTCCTCCTTTCCCTTGCCTTTGCAGGCTCGGCATATATGATCCTCTTGACACCGGCAGACTATTCCAGTGGGGTTAGCGGCCGTGGGTGCGCTCCCGGCCGCCCCCCGTCGGTTTTCCTCCACCCCCGGGGTGGGGAAGAGCAGCCGAGGGATGGGGAAGAGCAGCTGGGTACACCGTCGGATTCGGAGCTGTCTGTCACGGTCATGGGAATAGTTACGGGCGGGAGGTAAGAATTTGCTGTTAGAGACTTGTGGCCTAAGGAGGTTGACTCACCGGTCATTACACTTAGCTCGAGCAGCACCGGGCCCCCCCATGCGACGGCGTCTCCGGGCCTGCAGGTGTCCATGGGTGCTGGCCAGGCCGCATCCACAGACGCCTGCGGGCCCGGAGACGCCGTCGCATGGGGGAGCCCAGTGCTGCTCGAGCTAAGTGTAATGGCCGGTGAGTCAACCTCCTTAGGCCATGAGTCTCTAACAGCAAATTCTTACCTCCCGCCCATAACTATTCCCGTGACCGTGACAGACAGCTCCGAATCCGACGGTGTATGCGGCGAGTCGCCTTGAGGGGCAACGTCTCCGCCGGAAGGCACCTGAAGGCTACGATATATTCAATGGGCTGTGATAGTTGCCCATTGCAGGGATTCTTACCTTGCATTCTCTCGCCCATCAGTAGGGACCAGTGAGTTACGCTGGTCAGTCTGCGACGCGCTAATAACCCATCAACTATCCGCACAACGAAACCAACAAAATTTCTTACCTACCAGGCGTAATTGATGCGGTGACAGCAGGAGCCGATCGCTCAACCGTCAAGTTTGACCCATCAGATGGCAGGGGAGGTGGACCGAGTGCGAGGACGTGGCCCACGCGTTGTCCAGGGGACACTAACCCCGGATAGATGCCACGCGTCTCAGATGTCACCGATGTCCACAGGAGGACACAGATGCAATCGAACAGGAGCCGGGCGTCTCGTGAGGCCATGGTGAGGGCGAGATCGCTCTCGGGGTGAATCGGGCCTAGGCAGATGTCGGCTGCGAGTACGCACAGAATACCTGTCCCATCAAACAGGAAGTCCACGGTCTAATCATTGAGGGTGAGATCCACAAGATCTGTGCAGGTAAACTCGTGGACCATTACCTTGAACTCCAGGTTGCCAATCTGCAGGCACCTAACTTGACCCGGCGGAAGTTGTCGCCCTGAATTTGAGGATGAAGGAAGAACCATGGGGCGCTGACCCGCCGGATCAAGATGTCCTTCAGAAAACACCGTGACAGGGAGATCTCGCCCGTCGGATGCAAGTTGGGAAGCTAGAAGCCACGCCAAGAAAACTTGACACTGTTCCACGGCGAAGGGCATTTCGGGGCTCGCGGCCCGGTGCTCCAAGGCTGTCGCAGGGGAGGGCACCGCGATGATGTCACTTCTGCCGCCGCCGTACACTGTCACCGATCCAGGGGCAGGAATACTCCTCATGGCGATGAGCACCTTGATGGCTAAGCCGCCGCCGTACACTGCACATCGTCAGTGCGTGCTCCAACTCGACTATGCGCCTACTCACGTTCGACTTCTGCAAAAACCATCAGTCTGTTTGCCATCTGCACAACTGCTGCTGCTTCAGCATTAAGCACAGGGCGCTGCATGGCATTTGGATCGATGACCATGACGTCCATCGATACGCCATGCTCAGCGGATGACTGGCTTTGACCGCCACCGTACACTGCACATCGTCAGTGCGCGCTCAATTCGGACTTCCTGCATGCCTACTCACGTTCGACGTGTGCAACTGTGCTTAGTCTGGTCCACATCAGCAGAATTGCTGCTTCTACGGCTTTGAGCCTGAGCCGCGTCATGTTGTCCGTAACCGCAGGCACGGTCGAGGCGGGGAAGGGACCAAATAAGCGCCTGCCGCCTCGCAGCGGCTATGAGAGACTTCAGATCAGCTGCTGCCTCTCAAAGTAGTTTGGCGACATACCCAGGAGATATCCATTTGAGACGTGTTCGTGCCACGAGCGTGGCGTTGGCAAGAACGGGCGCAGAGTTGGCCGCCTTGGAGATCCTCGCCTTGAAGGTCAACCAGAGCGCAAGCAGCGTCAATACCCATAGTATGACGAGCATCAGCGCAACGAGGGCCCCTGTGCCTGATAAAGATGTGCCAGCTGCGAGGGCGAAGGTAGGGGAGTTGATGGTATAAATCTACTGCCATGAGAAATAACTACGAACACACCTTGCATCGGTTGATAATGGAAACGCCGGATGGAAAAGCTCGCTGAAGGGTTGGCGAGCTCGATAACACGCGTCGGAGGCTCATATGTAGTCCTGGATGGGGATGGCGGTTGTGGGCGAGTGAGACCGGCGATGCCCGCACGGACGTGCATCGCGAACGAGGCGCCAATAACTTCGACATGCGCGACTGACGCGGTTGAGGGCTTTACTAGGTGTTCGAGGTACGCTAAAGCGTAAACGCCAAGTATGGCGAAAGGTAACATCTCCTGGGTTGCACTATCTAATAGATGGTGGTTGGTGCAGAGGCGTTGTGGCAGCGCTCCACGGGCCAGCGCCCTTTATACGCAGCTCGCTTAACAGGCGAATAGCGCTCAACGTGCACGGACCAGCCCAATGCGCAGATAAGCCAACTTGACACATTTGCTCGCGGCACTCCGTCGGCCTCCGAACATTCAAAAGAATACGGCATCGGCGCTTAAACCAAACGCGATGGGCCAATCGCGCTTGACACATTATTATGCGAAGGGACAAGAAATGTTCGTTTTGCAGGTCTTGTTTAGTTTCTTTACTTTCGTTACCGTATATAATGCAGAGGTCCATAGACCGTTTCCCGGTGGCTCGGGAGTTCTGCAGTCTGGAGCAGCGCGTTGTATCTGACACCGGCGGCCGACGGACTCGGAGGCCGCACTAAATATAAAAAAATCTAGAATGAGCACCGCGTGGACAACACAATACGCGGACTACTCAACTGAGTACGGCTGGCCGGAAGTCCACGCTTCAATTTTCGATTTCCACAAGCTAAAACTAGACGCCATGGCACCAAAGAAGCATCAACAACCTCTTACCGCGTTTCATCTAGTGCACGGACCGCGCAGAGTATGCGTCATGGTCGTTGGCACTGAGTATAAAGCATGGTATATTGCCCTTGTCTTACTAGTATCTCCCATGCCAGACCATGGCCTCCACACTGACAACGTCACTCCATGTGGCGGGCACGATAACGAGCACGATGGCTGTCAGACGACGTTCCGGAGAAGCTTGAAAAAAAATCTCCTGTGCAAGAAATGTGTCGTGCTTCAAGCACCGATGTCTGACATGGACAAGGAGCGTATTATGGTTTGTGGTTCACAGTTCACCACACGTCTGCTTACTAGCTAGAATAGAATTTGACACAGTGTAAGGACTGTGGCATCTATGGAACACGTGTTACAAGCCCCTGCGGTACTTGTAAGGCCAAAAGTAAGCCATTAATTCTTTGTTCATTGCACATAGTTCAGCGCAACATGTTATTTAGCTCTTGAGATCGAAGGGTTGGTCGACGTTGACAAAATGGCCCTTTCCGATGATCGGGCAGTACAGATGGCAAAGCGCGTTCGCAAGGACAGTTTTAACGCTAGCTTATCACCCAAGAAAAATCAACCTGGTGCTACTACTAACGAGAAAGAGTTGGACGATATTAGGAGCGGCCTTGGAAAGGCCAGGTGGACCATCATCTACGAGATCCATATCGGAGGGAAACTTAGTCCGGAGCTTGGGAGCGCATCTCTAACGTTTACAGAAAGTCAGACCATGCAAGGTACATAAACCTTTATTACAATTTAACTCATTTGTAATTGTTTACAGAGGTTCTCCGAGCTGCTGTGGCACAAATCAGTCCCCAGTGGACAGGCCGTCTCAGCCACATTTTGACCTTCATGTGTGCGTGTCTCCCCTAACACTCACATAGTTAAATAACGGTTCTACAGCGATGATTGTGAGCTCCAGTTTCGTGGCAAAAAGTTATTCAAAGAACAAAGTCATCTCTTCCTCTCCATCCAGAAATTCTATGACACCTATGCAAAGGGTGCCGATCGTGCTTACTTCTTAACTACTACGAAAGAAGCTACTCGGCTTACTAAAGGCACTTTCATGTGTCTTGAAGTCTTCGTGAACGAAAACAAAGTAAGCCTTTGTTTGCATGCGGCTCTGATTGTGTACTAATGACACGGACTAGTGTTGACAACGAGGATTCCGACGGTTTTCTGTCTCTGCCTTTACGGTCCAGCAAGTCACAAGCAGGTGGAGCCCGCGGTGGAAAAAGGATGACCTGTGAACGGCCCTCTAAAAAACCTCGGGGTAATGTCCTATTTACTACTTAACAACTATGTTAACTGAGCATCGCATAGTTCTGCAGAGCGAGTTTCTTGAATCTGAACTTAGTATCCTCTCCACACCACCAATGGCAGACATTGACATCAGGTTTACAAAAACAACATGTGTAGTTGATAAACGTACCAAATTTCCGAAGATTACCGAACACGTTGAAATAATCCAAGGTAAAATAAGCTCAAAGGAAGTGGTTCTTGCGGCTGCAGACAGGGGAAGGTCAAAAGAATTGTCTACGGTTTGCATTCAAATCCTCCCTGTCTATCATTATATCACGGATACTAATGTTAATCACAGCTTTCTATTAACGATGAAATCTTCGCAGCAAAGAAATTCATCAAACATGGTCTCACTTCTCCACCTTATAATGCTTTATTATTTGAGTTGGCATGCGTAGCACGCCTTGCCTCATTTGTTCAGGATTTTTTCAAAGAGATTCGTTCTAGCGGTGCTGAAGTTGAAGGTATGTTGACAACTAATTATTTGCCATTGTCCTTCATCTGCCATTTGCATAGTATTCACTGTCACAGATGCCTTTATTATTCGCTATGAAAATGAAACCGATCCTACAGTTGACCAGACAAACCTCGTTGAACCAATGCGATCTTCTACTGCTACTACAAAATTCACTGGTACGCTTACAAACCGAGAAGCAATTGGCAAATGGGAAGCAGGCATCATGGCTTTTGCGCATTGGGTCCTTCAGAATACAGCAGGAAAGTTTTTGTTTGTGGATCTGCAAGGTATGAAGTGTCTGTCTTCAAACTAGTATGTCACTGACCGAATTGTGGCTGACCTAGGTACTATCACAGAGCGTGATGGTGATGGAATACTTATGCTATTTGATCCGATGTCTCACTCATATACCCAGTGAGTCACTTCAGTCTACTGTGATATATATCTAACTTCATATTGTAGAACATCCTGTGCAGGCGATCATGGCCCGAAAGGCATATATGCTTTCTTAGGATCGCATATCTGTACGACAGTTTGCAAGGCAATGAAATTAATCAGCCTTCCAGAGTTACGTACAATTCTGCAGCGGAATGTAGATGATCACACATATGAAGATCAGATAGCACAGGAGCACGGTTTGGCAGTTGATGAGTACCCTGGTGTCATGACCGGTTTATTTCTCCTACCACACTACCTCCATGTTCCCCCTCGTCACTCCCTAGCATCTTCGTCAGAGTTCACCGCACCTACCGACCACTCCTCCTCTACGTCCACTCTACTCGCTGTTCGCCCCATCCTCCGAACCGCTATTCGCTGCTCGCACATTTTGCCAACAGGCACGCCATCAAATATGATCGATACCATTCACCCAGCATTATGGTTCATCATTAGCCCCATCATCTTCTTAATCCAACCCCATTGGGTGTTCGTATGGCCAAAGTGCGTTCGCAGGGTGTTCCTTCCATAGGTCGTGCGGGATCAACCCAGTAAACGAAGAGTCCGTGCAGGGTAGCGTGTATGCGGGTCCCAAGACATGGTTTTGTCCATAAGTGCCTTCGCCCCCTTTACTCTCCGCCGTTTCATGTTCACATTCTTTCCTCACTCTATTGTATGTTTATTCCATCTACCTAGTATCATGACTGTGCACCCCTATCCAACCCTGACCTGTGATGGCCTCTTTCCTATTCGCTGATGCCCTACGAGCATTCGATATAAGTAGTTTACATTCGCATGTATATTCCCCAGTTCAATTATCATACGTCGTCCGTCTTGTGCAAACTTGACCTCGCTGTGATCATCTTCCTGAGCCTCCCCTTGAGGATTTCTATCTTCAACCAGCCAAGGACTTAGGCATCACTGGTGAGTTCTCATACTTCATCTTCGTTACCTTAGCCTTCGAACTACTCTCTAAGCTGTTGGCGAAGGGCTCTGAAGGAGCACCTTCGCCAGCGAAGGGACCGTCGAAACTTAGACAGCCCTTCTGCGATATCTTGCACGTTACGTCGTCAAGTGCTGCGAGCTATTTCGCTATGACTGTAGATAGGGCGAACCCTGTTTGGGCAAGCCCTCTTGTTTCGTGAACATTCATCGGTTCACTTATTCGCCGAACGGCATACTTATTCGCACAAGTTATTCGGGCATTCGCTGTGTTCACTAATACATGATATTAACGCTTGAAAACCAATCTTGACACCTGGAGACCGAGAACAGTTACAGCGAGAGGGGTTTCTCCAGCCTCCCACTATTGAAACTACTTAGATCAATGTGTGCTACTGGTATAGAGCAACAAGATATTTGAATTAGACTTTTTTAATTTTTAATTTTAAAAAAAATAAATTTATATCCAATTATGTCTTTTGGGGCCATGCCCTATGTAAGACGATGCATACAAAGGTTCCGTCAACATGATTGTTCTGTCTAATCTATTTTATCTATCTCCACATGCGCTGAATTAGACTTTGTTTTTAATTCTACATATTAGTTGCCCGCTCAGTACTAATGTGATCAACAACCGCAGTAAACACATCCCATGCCGTAGCTAAGATGATGCTAGGCCATCCGAGAGCAAGCCAAGCGTTGTCGGTTTCAGCTTGAAACTCACAGGAAACAAACCGAAAAGCGGCCTCATGTCCCTCATCCCCACCATAAGCTTCTCGTAAATGGTCTACCAGTTCAGGACGTACATGGATTGAGCAATCACATGCAGTAGTTGACACACTTGTTGGAACGAGAAGTGCGTTGCGTGGGGATGTTCCGGATGCATTCGGTTTGCCCTTCTGATAAGGGATATGGTGTGATAATCATGGAAGCGATCAAGGCGGTCTTGAACTAGCGGTGGCCAAAGCCAATTGAAGACATCGCTGTTACAAGGTGAGTAAATTACTTACTGTGTTCTGCAATTACTTACATGTGAATTCCATCATTAGGGTGGAATATCCCTCTGTCACAGCCAAGAGAAAGGACGTGGTGAATGCTATGGCCTTCACCATTGCGCTTCCACTGCCAAAAACTTTCTATTGGCGTATTATGGACACTACGCAGACGCATACCACTTGGCCATTTTTCAAGGGAAAATTCAGGAGCTGCATCCATCCTGAACGGTATCAACATATCAAAATATATAATAAATGATGCAGCCGAGCTACTAACCGTAATGTCTCCTGGATATGAAGCATCTCTCCCGTCTCCGTTCCCATGTCCATTACATCAGTAATAGCAATACGATCTAGGTAAACTGTGAGTGCACAAGAATGAAATGAAGCCAAAGCAACCTTACAGTCCATTTCTTCAATAACGTCAAGTTTAACATGCGCAATTGCACGAGCAAGCCGAACACTTGGCATGACAACAAGCTTAACGAGGTAACTTGACCACTCATCCTTTCCACCATAGATAGGGAGTCCAATTGGTCCCATTCCAAGTGCCTGTCCACCGAGCTTTTCGTGCCCATCCCAATGGAACTTATGGAACGGTCCAACTGCCAAAAGCGGCTTTCGCTTGATTTTCCGGCTTTCCGCAAACCTGTATTCAAATTCTTCATTAAAATGGTCATGGAGAATCTTCCTACACTCACGGCTGGGACAGCTTCTTAATATCATAACATGAGGATCGTAAAAGAGATCATACAGCGATATATGTATGCCTTGTTCCGCTAGCCTTTGTTTTACTTGCCCAACACCCCACAAGCCCATAATATCATTTTCCTTCACATTAATCACTGCTTGTGACATATCGAGTTCATCGAGTTCATTCTTGCAGACAGTCGAGTTGCTAAGCCGCTTGCGCAATTGATATAGAACACTTCGCCTGCACATTGTCAGAATAACAATTTTGAGTAAAACCAAATGCCACATACTTTATCTTAAGGCCAAACTTTGCCTCAAGTCGTGCGAGCTGGTCAGGTGCAGGCAAACTTTCACGGGTGTATTGGTCAAATTCGGCTCGAAGCTCGTTGTCTGGAGGGTCTGTTGGTGTTGAATATTAGATTAGGCTAAAGCTACCATTCTTCATTACTCACAGAGCTTGTCCCCGTACTGGTTTTTACCTGCGATGTTGGGCATTGGCGGGCGCAATGGATCATGGATGCACGAGCGCTTTCTGAGCTTGAATGCGGTAAGAGGTTGTTGATGCTTCTTTGGTGCCATGGCGTCTAGTTTTAGCTTATAGAAATCGAAAATTGAAGCGTGGACTTCCGGCCAGCCGTAAACTGAGAGTGAAGCGCTGCGCAGTAGGCTTGAAATCATTTCAGGGTGACATTTGATGCCATAACAAAGGGAGACGAAAAGAGACAGAATAACGGATTCATCTTACGTATCCGGGCGATGGAAGACATGTAAGTTATCCCAATCTGTACTACAAGTTGCTCTGTGGCTGCCCTGGGCTGTCAACGCACAAGCTGGAGCGTAGCCACCCGCGGACGGGCACGTGTATCTGAGATTTAAACACCAAGGATGGAGAGCAACCCGGCCATTGGGAGATAGTCAGCTGACAGGTCCGTCGGACTGGTCCGCGGACATGTAGCCCTAATATAAAAATAACCCATAGGCATGTCAGAACTTCCGAGCTACCGGGAAAAGGTCTATGGACCTCGGTCTATAGACTAGACCCACACCATATGCATCCACAGCAATCACTCGCCATATCCACATCTGGAATAAGTATAAATAACAAAATAACCAAAGTACTGTATAGTTCTGCCACAAAAAGAATTTTTTCTTGTCCCTTCGCAACAGCATGCAGCCTAGCCGAGTATGTGCGGAGGTTGAGGGGGGGCTGGTTGAGGCCGGAGCTGCTGGGGAATAGGAACAGGGACAGACACGACTGCTACAGTAAGGGAGCCATTCAGTGGTGAACGAAGACGATGTGGAGACTGTTGAGCGAAGAAAAAACGGCTATATTGTTGTTCTTGACGTGTTGTGGGTACATAAGTGGCGTTGTGGTGGCGTTGTGGGGGATATGTGGCGTTGGGTCCATTAGGGTTATGTGTCAGCGGACCAGTCCGACGGACCTGTCAGCTGACTATCTCCCAGCGGCCGGGGTTTCCTGGAACGATGCCGCATTTCGGGCGGAGGTTGAACCGGGGGCCTGGCTTGCTCCGGCCCCGCTGAAAGCCCGTTACATAACACCACCCCCGTCTCACTCTTCAAGCTTTGTTGTTCTCGCTACTCGCCATGGTGAGTGTCCACTGATGCAGCATCTTTCCCATGCCCGTTACTGATTGCTCAAGCCTCTCTCGTTTCTTCGACGCTCCTGCTGTCGATGGATCCAATCATGTTTATTTGGATGACAACGACAGCCCCCCAAGAAAGCTAAGGCCCCCAAGGAAGATGCTGCTGTTCAGCTCGGTCCCCAAGTTGCCGAGGGAGTGATTGTTTTTGCTGTCGCACACATCTATGCCTCACTCAACTTGATTGCTCACAGGATGCATATTCACTAGCCAGCCCTCCTGACGCGGCCATTCGCTAACTCGGGGAAATCCAAGTTTCTCGTCGACCTCATCGTTGACCTTGACATTCTCGAAACGCTCTTCAGTCTGCGTACCATCGTCTCCTCTGGCGGGACCAGCCTGGTTACTCGAAGGACCACCTCGACCTCGGCCCCGTCAGCGACTGCCGCCAGGATCCATATCGGCCCCCACCTCTGGCGCGTCGTGATGCCCTGAGGCCGAAGGTGGAGCCTCTTGCCATGGCTGAGGATCCTGGAGGCGAAGTGACAGCGCGTTACACTGTCACATTCTGAGAAACGAGAGGCCGGCGGCGTTGCCGCGCCGGCTGCCCCTTGTCGAGAACGTTGAAATAGTACAGTCTGTGTCGTTTAGCTTTCTGATAACTGTTGGAGTTCAAGCGTGACCTATACGCGTACCAAACTCCGCTGGCGCGGTACTTGAGACGCGTATCGGAGTTCACATCCTTTTCCTCAGTCTATCACAATCATCTGTGAGACTGAGGTAATGTGATCTCACTAGTTGCCGCTGTTTCATATGTATTGATACACCTGTACCTAGATCTAACCAGTCGGTACAGGTATACATAGTCTATCACAATCATCTGTGAGACTGAGATCTAACTAGTCGGTACAGATTCCAATAATAACAATAACGTAGTATACCTGTATGTATCAATACAGGAATGTGCGTGCGAAATTCGATGACGGAGCTAGGGTTCGGTAGATCGTCATGTATAACTTAAGATCGCGGAAAGGATGAACGTTGAACGATACAAGGTGAATGTAGTTAAACTATTCATCATCATATGAGCTAAAAGGATTCAAAAGCTGTCTCTTTCGTTTTTCGTCTTGTCAAAGGTAACGGGGGAGCTACCGACCCAAGGGCCACGCCAGCCTTGGTCGAGGACGTCGGAATAGGTTTATTTTCAGCCACTTTGTCGTATTTTCAAACACAATGTCGTACAGTAACACAGTCTATCCCTCCAAGCTTCCGCCCATCGTCGATAGTTCAGCGTTCAGCGATGCTCAAGGTGTGCACACACACGTCCCGACGCTGCGCCGGGCGTCGACGGTGCTCCCTGATCAAGATCCGGCTGCGCCTAGGCCTGCCTGCTTGCTAGATGGAGTAGTCTCCGGTGCGGGACTCACCTCGCATTATGCTCCTGCGTGTTAGAGGACAGGGGACGAGAATAAAACACGCACTGTGAAAGCGGCCGAGGTCAACAGGCTTCAAAAGAGTGTTCAACAACACGTACGTAGCACAAAATAGTCGCCCCTAAATCGCAGCTCGCTGTGCGTGTGAGACAGAAGAGGATATGGCCGTGCTCGTCTCATCGACACTTTGTGGAGACCCTGGCTGTAATGCGGGAGGGGCGAGAGATAGAGGCTTTCTAACTTCTGTACCAGGTGGTTTTGGAGCCGATATGAGAAACTGCGCCTTTAAGAGAAGTTAAATGGGAGGTCATGGAGCTGAGCTTGTACGCATCCGCGAGTGGGGGAATATCAGCGGGGGACAGCGAACGGAAGCGCGAGCAGCGTGGGAACGCGAGTGGATCCACGAGTGGACGGCAGGGTACAGTGAAGGAGGGGCCTCGAGCACTCACCTTAAAGGAGGAGCGAGTGGTGACGAGGTTCCTCACGGAACTCGACGGTGCACCACTGGCCGCCACTTGGCGTTGGGTGCGAGTGACGTGCGATGGGATGTGTTGAATGACGGTGCCACGCGTTGTGTGACAACGCGCAACAGCGTTCGGTGCCAATCGAGGGTGGATGGCAGTGGGCGCGAGTGCTTCAAATGGTAGCGTTGACCGCCGAAAGTCAGCGGCCGTTGATGCCAGGCGACACCAGGATTGGCAGACAGCGCTTCAGTGACGACGATCAACGATCCACCAAGGCCAGTCCTTCTCTCTTGATTATTCTTGCCATTCGAAGCACATTCTTGCAGCTTGCCGTATTCATATCACAGTAGCGTCATGTACGTCTTCACACTCCATCCGCAGCCCCCTGGGTTTGACGATGACACAGGTCGGAACCTTACGATCCGTACCTCCCCCGCGGTGGTTCGTCTTCCAACCCGTCCGGTGAGCCCGCGCGTGGACAAGGGAATGCAAAGACTGCAGCCATCCAGGCGCAGTTCGACGACATGGTTGCCATTCTGAGAGAGAACATCATCAAGGTTGCAGAGAGGGGTGAGAGGCTGGACTCGTTGGGCGAAACAGGCGGATTTGCTTCGGTCCGAGAGGTGCGTGTCGCATGTTGCTCGCCGTCTTCATTCATGCGACTCATGCCCAATCGAGGGGCTGGGCTCGTTGCAGGACAAAGCAGGCCGGTCTGCTTCACTCTGCTGTATCTGATAGTTGCTGATATATGACGCAGATAAACTGGCGGTTTCCGTGGAAGAGTTCCGGAGAGGTGCGAACAAGGTCCGAAAGGTGCGTGTCGCGTGTTGCTCGACGTCTTCATTCATGCGACTCATGCGCAATCTTAGAACATGTGGTGAGTAGATTCAGCACACCGCACTACCTTGACTACCGACATGAAGGTGGAAAGATATGAAGGTACTTGACCTGTCTCTGTCACTCATCACTTACTACTAACTGTATGTCCGAGACGATCATCATTGGCGTCGGCATTGCCATCCTGCCGGTCATCATTATTGTGCCCATCGTCAGATCCACCAAGTGAAGGCCCGGACTCTCGTGCTTTTTTATTACTCATCTAACGTTGTACACTGTCTACTCCCCTCTGTTTGCTGTACATGATACTTATATATGATGGATGGTGTTGATGTTGTGCATCTGTATGCCGCACGGCAGGCACATGATCCATGCGTATTCCAAGACAGGCCAATTTCTGCACTACAACCAGGCATTGTTGTGAATCCGGTGATACTTGACCGATGCCCAATCCACTACGTGTCGTCTTGTTTCCATGTGTCGACCATCATATGTTGCTTACTCCCTCCATGTCTCTCATCCCTTCATTCCGTTTCTTATCGTCATGACACAACGGGCTCTGTAGTATAAGTAGCCTACGCTTGTACAACGACCTCTCAGCTCCTGCTGAAGTCGTCTAGGTATTTGTTCCTTTCTCACTACTACCATCAGCTCCTGCTGAAGTCGTCTAGCCAGGGTTCCCGTACCAGACCTCTGCTACAATAGGTTATGGGCCCCGCGCTCTGAGCTATATCCCACGTACCTCACAGCTCTTAACCAATAGACTCTGGCTATTCCGACAAAACCGTCGACTACGTATCGTATCCCTCATACCTGTCGTTTCCACACCCAACCATGGTCGACACGACGACCTCGAAGCTATTGTCCACCATCGAGAAGTTTGATGGGACAAACTGGGACAGCTGGGCCTTCTCACTGAAAGCCGCGCTCATGTTCATTGACGCGTTACGCATTGCTGAAGGAACCGAATCACCTCCCTTGTTGAGCACCCCGCCGACTGACAATGAGCGCAGACGATTTGACGACTGGGAGAAACGCTCCCGACAAGGCCTCTCCCTCCTACTCGTCTCAGTAAAGCCCTCCGTTCACCAGTCTCTTGACATGACGAAAACCCTAGAAGAGAATTGGGGTAATCTCAAGACGACTTATGGAACGAGGACCGGCCTAAATCTCTGGGTCGACTATCGCAGATACACCACCATGACTTTCTCACACGGCACCCAACTCACTCAGCAGATCGACGAGATGTCTGAGCTGAAGAACCGCATCATTGCAGCGGGCTTAGCTATCAGCAACCCACTTCACACGCTCAATGTGCTCCAGGCCCTACCCTCATCGTACAAAATCGTGCAGCAGACGATCCTTGCCACTATAACCGACTTTTCAAAAATTGACTGGGCGAACACTTGGAGTCGCATCCTGTTCGAGGAGCTTCGACAGGGCTCACAACCGAACGCGAACGCCATCCGTGCGAAGTCAAACGTTGGAAAAGATAAGTGCAATTACTGTACTGGCACTGGACATTGGGAGAAGGACTGCAGGCGCAAGGCTCGTGGCCTCTCACACGAAGAAGCCAGTCTGAAGCGTGGAAAGGGGAGGGAAAGAAAAAGGAGAAAAAGGAAACAGCCCCCTCAGTGAGCGCTGTTATATCCGACAACCCTGACTCGGTCGCCACCTGTATCTACCACCGTGACCTCCAACAACGCCGCCTGCTTTTATGTTGCGTGTGAACGCAAGTGGATGCTGGACTCAGGCTGCACTGACCACATCACAGACGATATTTCTGATTTCTCAGAATACCGTTCACTTCCCGCACCGAGGCGTCGTCTGCCGAGCCAGGCCGAGCCGTGCCCATCACTACATGCAGTGGAAACACTTACGGTTATACCGAAAACTATGATCAACTATCTTATGTAAGAGCCGCCGATAGGCTGAGCCAAACCAGGCCCAAGCCGTTGGCACATCCGGCTCCAGGGCCTGGCTCACAGCCGAGCCAGGAAGCCAGGGCCTGCGGGCGCTTAAATCCAGGATCTTCGGTCGCCAAAAAGGACATCTGTGCTCTGATACTGGCACGTACATAAACAGTTTTTCATGATATGTAGTGTAGTTACAGTGGAAACTGCAGCGCCCGAAGCCCCTGATTAGTCAGCAGGTCATTATTGACCATTTTAGGTCTTGCGCAGCTGCAAGACATTCTTTTATTCCCCTTTATTAGAGTATATTAGTTTGTAGTATATATTATGTACAATAATATGACATTATCGTACAATAATATTGCCGCCCAGGGAAATAATCTTTCCCACAGTTATTAGATGCACGTGACTGACGCGTGTTTAGGACCATATATTCCGAACACGCTGCTCCATCCTCGCTGCTCTCCTTATGCCTCCTGTCAACCTCCACCAGCGAAAGACTCTTCTTGCCACTGTTGTGCCCCTCCTCCTCCTGAAACAACATACTCCTGGCTCTGGAATTCACCCCTCTGGCACCACAACCGCTGAACCGACCGATGACCTGACCCCTGACGACACACTCTCCATCTCAGTCGCCTGCAGTTCTTTGCCCAAAGTGGTCCCACACCCAGAACAGGGGGGCGAGTGGATAATGCTGGAGTACCTCCGGCAGATGAGTGAGGCCGAGTGCATCTGGAGGTTCAGGTGAGTATACACTACACGTGAACGCTTGAACAAACTCACAAAAACCACATTAGGTTTACAGCAGGGGAACTTCAGCTCCTTGCGGATCTTTTGCAGCTCCTGAAACCTCTCATCACAGCCGCCGGGAGCCGCGCAAGTCCCCTTGAGGCGATCTTGATAAGAGTTGTTCTAAATGCGTTTGGTTTTCGTATAGAGATTTGATTCAAGCTTCAGGAGAAACTGAATCGAATAGAGGTCTGAATGTTGAGAGAGCTGCATATGCTACGGGAATGGTTTCAGTCGGGAATTTCGAGACAGTGGGGAGGTAAAACTACTGTTATTCTTCTTACTTGGTAGTTACATTTGTTGGTACTATTTGACTACTAGAAAAGACACGGCGTCGATACGATAGGTACGATTTGTGAATCATAGATATAGGGGGATGTGGAGTGGAGTCTGGGACGAACTCTCAAGTGAATAGTACAAGGTAATACTAAGAGTTTATTGTATGCAAGGTGGTGGTGTGGAGGGACATGTGCATGATATATAGGAGAAATCGTGAAGCTTCGGTCGGAGCCGCTCAGGGACGCTCGGATGTATATCATGTCTTGGTCGCAACTGAATTGGTGCCTAAGCAGGGATCTGTGCCTCGGGTCGGTCTCTCGATCGAGATTGATGGGATCGACATATGTAATGTGATAGTGACCGGCTTGGCATGCCCTGTGCGCGTGTGTGATAATGTATTGGTCTGGCGTCGTGTGTATGCGAGTCAGGGGATTCAGGGATATCACTGTGTGTCTGTGTATGGACGCGGGCATGGATCTTGGGGATCGTGTGGTTCGGTGACATCAGTATATTTTAGATTCAGATCTGGGTGATGTCATTAATGTCGTTACTTGAATATCATAACAGATCTCACTTCTTTGTGCACGCCTGCAGAGCCCAGAGGACCAGTGGTCCTTATCCACAAAGTACCACCGTCCTCAGTCCACTATCTCCCAAATCACCAACGAGACGGCCTCTTTCATCAATGCTCGGTGGGGCTTTCTCCTTGACTGGGACAGGCATGGGCTTTTGTCCCCGGAGAAGCTTGGCGAGTACGCCGATGCCCTTTACAATTTCGGAGCACCCTGTCGCAGCGTCTTTGGCTTCATCGATTGCACGATCCGGCAGACGTGCCAGCCAGGGATGTATCAGGAGCTTGCCTACACTGGTTACAAGAAATGTCATGGCATGAAGTTTCAGGGGGTTGTCGTCCCCAACGGGTTGATTGCGCATCTAGCTGGCCCATACAGGGCCCCACCGAACGACGCTGGAGTCCTGAAGGAAAGCTCACTGCTCCAGCATCTCGAGCAGTATGTGATTCAGCCTGGGTCATGGGAAGGGGATGCACCCAGGGATCGTTATTTCCAGGTTTACGGTGATTCAGCTTATGGGGTGAGCCCCTTTATTGTGAGTCCCTATTCCACCGTGAATGCGCTTACCCCAGAACAATGGGCATGGAACACCGCAATGGGTGGGGTACGGATATCCGTGGAGCACGGCTTTGGCCTTGTGTTGCAAGATTGGCCATTCCTGCATGCCTTTTGGAAGCACAAGATATGGGGGAATGCATGTGGCACCATGTACCGCGTTGGTGTTCTCCTCACAAATGCGTATTCATGCTTGGAGCCGAATCAGACTTCCCTTCGTTATTCATGTCCTCCCCCTTTCCTCCAAGAATACTTCCATGAATAGTCATGTTCTCTAGCAGTTTATCCATGTATGCCACCCCTGTCCCTGTTTGTAGAGCCAACAAACAATTTTTAGGTCTTTTTTTTTTTTAAGAAAACCTTTTTTTTTGTCAAGAAAAAATTATTTTGTCAAATTTGTCAAGAAAACAAAATTTTGGGCCAAGAAAACAACACTTTGCAAGTGAGACATCTCAAACTAATTATTTTTTTTTTCAAGAAAACCTTTTTTTTTGCCAAGAAACAAATAATTTGTCAATTTTGTCCAAGAAAACAATACTTTGCAAGTGAGACATCTCAAACTAATTAAGGAGCCCCTGCCGCAAGATATCCAGGAGCGCTGTGCTTGTCCTCTCCTGCTGGTCATTTTCACGACGTGTCTCCTCAAGGAGCGCCTGGCGTGCCTTCCTCTCCTCCTCACGTTCCGCCTCACGCAACTTGTGGTCCTCTTCGCGCATCTTGCGTGTCTCTGCACGTGCTTCCTCCAGGAGCTCAGCCAGTCGTGTAGTTTCTGTCCGAAGCTCTCACGCATATCTGTCCCAGATATGCTCGCCAATTGACTGCCATCATTCTCCTTCTCAGAAATCCCAACCGATGGAGATGGGGAGCGTCCTCGCTTCTGCCTAGGTCGCTGGCATATCACCATGGCGTCTCGCATAGCCTCTCCCGCATCCTTTGCCGCGTTCTGAACCTATTGATTAGATAGTTAGTAGCCAATAAATATCATGAACAAAGTCCTTCACTCACCTGTTTTTCATGCTCCTTCTGCTCCTCCCTGGTCCCTTTCGCCTCCAACTTGAGATGCTGCACGGCATCCAGCTTCCCTGAGAGCGAGGCGAACAGGGCTGGATCACGCTCCCACTCTTTACCAAGAGCAGACCGGGGAGTCTTCTTTTTTCCCCCCTACTCTCTTCTAGTCAGCGTGCAAATTATATAAAATAATTATGCTAGGACGCACCTCCACCCAAGTGAGCAGGGATGCCACTTTGTTCTTGAGTGTGTCCGGCTCACGGTTCAGGGAAGACCCACTCTCTTGCACGCGCCTGGCCACTTCTTTCCAGTGTTCACCCAGCTTTGCCCATTGTGCCATGTACGGGTTGACCTCAATCACAACGTGGAGGAGTTGGTTGAGGTCATGCAAAGAAAAGGCATCACGCGCCTTGCGTGAAGATATGGGTTGTGACCCTAGCACACCTGATGCGTCCAGCCCGGTGTTTGATGACTCGTCAGGTGTGCTAGGGGGTGCAGCGACCGAGGTAACGAGGGGCGACAGCCGGTGGATGGGACGCATTAGTAGAGTTAGAGAAAAGGGCGGGACTGAGCCTTTCCTCAATCCCACCTGCTTGTGACGTGATCGGAGTGCTAGGGGTGTTATAAAAGACAGCGGGCGGGATTGGCTGCATACTCACATGCGACGTGGTGGTGGGCTGGAATGGACGCATGGGTGTGGGCTGGAGTGGACGCAACATTGCTAATATTTTCTCACGCGCCTGTAGGATAGGATTAGCAGTTCGGCGTACTCCGCAACTAATATATATTACAAACTAATATTGTCTATTGCGAGTCTTATTGTTCTCATGAAATTATAAGCGGCTACTGTCATGTAAAGTCTCCCTCAGTGGTTTGACACCGTGCAAACACTGAGGTAAGACATCATTCTATCCCTCGTATTGTATTTCGCTCACCTGTACGCTACAGTTGATTTATCGTCGTATAGGTAACTATAACAGTGGTTTGACACTGTGCAAACACTGAGTTGATTTGTCGTCGTATAGTCTTGTTATTATTACTAGGTGGGTACCCGCGCTTTGTGCGGGGGTTTAGGTCAAATGCATCGGTAAGGTCAAATGCATCAGTAAATTCACAGGCATTGAGACAATAAAAACTTGCATCAAGAAAAAGTATACTAAGTAAATACTAAGTAAATTGTATCAGGGAAGTGAATGTTACAGTTCAAGGAGCTCTAAGCAATACATCTTCATATACAATATTTTTGGCTTGCACACCCTCCTCAAGCAAGACCTTAACCCTGTTCCAGTTGGTCCCCCTTGATACACCAACATACAATTGACCATGTCCAAACACTGGATATCTCAGGTCCAGCCCAACCGTACCCAAAGACTGTCCCTGAGACTTGTTGATAGTCATTGCAAATGCCAAACGCACTGGAAACTGCCTCCTTTGCAGCACAAATGGCAATTCTCCCTCTGATGGCTTAATGATGATCCTGGGGATGAAAGCAATATTTCCTGCACGTGGACCTGAGATGATCCTGACCTCCAACACTCTAATGCTTATCCTCACCAACTGCAACCTTGTCCCATTGCATAGTCCTTGCTTCTGATCCAAATTGCGCAACAGCATCAGAGGCACTCCAGGCTTGACTTCCAAGTGAGCAGGAGGAAGACTGCCCATCTCTATGGAATTCAGATACTCTGCAGGATACTTATCTGCATCATCGGACTCTGTAATGGAATTTGCACAGTGCAAGGCCTGAGCATCACCTGGAAACTCCCTAAACACCATGGAATTGATCTCATTGACCTCAGTGTTTCTGGCACAGAGGACGGCCCGCTCCAAAAAGTAATCATCCCAGGCAGGGACTGGATTGCCAATGCCAGGGTATATTTCCTGGATCAGATCTTCAATTCCAGGGCCACAAACCATGTGTTGAGGGAGTGAGAGGGTATGATCCAGTGGGAGATCCTTTCCCTGGCCCACATTCTGCAGCCATTCTGCAAATCTGGCTCTGTCAGGGTCATTTCTCACCCGCATGTTCTCTGTCAGATGGAGGACCTTGATCTTTGGCCCCCCATGATATCCTCCTTGGAGCCTTTAGGGATAATTGGGAGAGTCTGCTGAAAGTCACCTCCAAAGGCGACTGTGATGCCACCAAAGGGTCGGTCAGGCTGGTCAAGGAAATCCCTCAGTGTCCTGTCAATGGCCTCTATGGCATGGCGATGCTGCATTGCAGCCTCATCCCAGATGAGGAGACTGGCCTGTCTCAGCATGTCAGCCTTGTCAGAGTTCTTTGTGATGGAGGAGAGAGAGCGCTCATGGACAGGAATGGGAATTCCAAGCATGCTATGAGAGGTTGTACCCTTAGTGAGGATAAGGGCAGCTATTGCAGATGAGGCTACTGCAATCACAATGAGGCTCTCCGCTCTACAGGAGTGGATTAGAGTGTTCCATGTGAATGATTTCCCAGTGCCACCTGAGCCAGTGACAAAAAACATTTGTCCATCAGGTTTCCCATGAGCATCTTTGGTCAGTGCCGACCGTAATATCTGATCATGCGCAGACCTTTGCCCCACATTCAGCTTGGGAACCTCCTCACCAGCCTTTTCCCTCTCTTCAACAGGGTCATAGTCCCTCTGCTCAGCTATGAACCTGTTCCCAATGAGGGCCTCCCACTCGCCTGCCACCCGAGGCATATCATCAAAGCTGCTCAAGGACATTCCACCCTGCTGGAGGATTTTATCCAAGAGAAAGAGGCCGAAATCATAAACCTGATCATCCTGTGGATCATGCATACGGTGTCTGATTTGGAGCTGATGTCTGAGATCATCACATATGTGCTCCTTGAAGCCATCCCATAGTCTGCCAGGCTGCGATGGATTGCAATGGCCAAGGATGGTGGCAAAGAGATGTCTGAGCTGAGCACCTGTTTTCATGGCACTGGCTTCCTGGAGACACAACCTCAGCTCCTGATCATCATCCAGAAGTCCCCTTGCATGACAGGCCTCCTTGTAAGTAGCATATTGTATGCCATCCACTGACCTAAGCTCCTCAAAGGATCTAGCCCCCTTGACCACTGTGAGGAGAGTGCGCACAAAAAATCTCTCTCCTGATTTAGGGCTTGCAAAGTGAAGGCGACCGATGCTATAACCTCCTTGGCATGGTGTCCATACCTTTTCCTCTGATTGCCAGGTAAACTGCTCAGGAAACTCCACATAGAGCAGATCACGTGCTTCAGGGTACATATCATTGGCCTCAAAGTAAGCCATGAGTGGTGTCTTTTTTGCCTCAGCCCTAATGAGGATGTTGTCCACATCCTCATTGGGATCAAAGATGATCGTGTGGTGGTCCTTTTCATGGACTGGCAGTGCCATGACTGCAGGCACCTGGGTGTGGATTTCCCGCTCCAGCAACCTCCAACAGGCCTCATGAGCACTGACATAGCAAGCGTCCAGGTACTGCTTAATTTCATCCTTGCTGAGACCCAACTCCATCATGGTCCGATCATGGCCCTTGTAGAGATACTTGTGGATATACTTGATACACCTCACATTGATGGTGAGTTCAGCATTGATATGACACAGGAGTTTGAGCAAGAGCAGAGCAGAGTATGGAACAACCCATCTGTTGTCCAGCATGTTGCCCCTGACATTGTGCTGCCTTCCATCATTGCGACGATGATATTTTGGATATCCATCCTCATTCAGACTGGTTTCCTCACAGAAGGGCTTTGGGAAGTTTTTGTTGCACTTGCCATTTTCCATGCAGGGTGCGTCTCGATTCATTTCTCCACAGGGACCATGTGTCATCAGGTCACATACCAAGCGGTAGAGGATGGGATGAGTCTCTGGATCAGGGAACTCTGCTGAAATCATAGAATCCACCTCATGTGGAGGCCTGATCTTGGAATCTCTTGCAAACCAGATAAGAATATGCATGTGTGGGAGTCCCCTTTTCTGGAATTCAATGGTGTGGATGTGAGCAATGGTTTCCCCAAAAATCTTTTCCTTGACGATCAAGTCAATGAGGTATTTCTTTTTGAGATGGAACACCCGTGACACCAAGTCAGGTCTGTCCTGAGGTGATTGTCCAGGTAACAATGCATCCAATATCTCCTGCCAGTTGGGATTGGCAGTCATTGTAATAAAGAGATCGGCCACACCAAACTTCCTTGAAATGGCCAGAGAGTTCTGCAGGTTTTGCTGCATGTCCCGTGTCCCTCCTTGAAATGTGGCAGGCAGAATGGATTTTGTGCCCAAGCTGTTTGCATCTCTGTCATTGTCATTGCGATTAAACGCATCCACCATCTGGTTATACACCTCAGCACGCAGAGTGTGTTGATTTGTCCTGATCCACCTCAGCCTGCTTTGCTCCACAGTCTAAAATGTACTGCTGGAATAGCTTGCCAGCACGCAGGAGTGTTGTAGGTTCATCTCTCCTCTGGAAGAGACGAAATGAATGGTACTGAATTTGGGTGACCTGCCCCCATCTGTTTGGGTTGGCCTCCCGAGCACGCTCTGGGTCACGATATGGAATACCTGGTTTCCATCCCAACTCTGCCCTGGGAAAGAGAAAGACATAGTGAAGAGAGGCATAGTTTGGATTCATATCGGATACCCTTTCGAAAGGTCCACCTTTGAGCTGGACAATAATATCCCTAGGTTCAGGGTCGATGCCATCTCCAGGAAGAACCACTGCAATCTCATCTGCAGTAGGGATATTATACCTCCTAGGATCCCTGTGTTCCCTGTATGTGAGCCTCGCCTGGATCTCACCATTCTGTCCCTGATCTCTGAGCCTCTCAGCTGCTTGTTTATATATGGCAACATGAGGATTGCAGACCAGGAGCATTTCCTGCAAGTCTCCCATGACAGTTGGAGACAGACCTGGGTTATGTGTCTTCCTCTTTGCCAAAGCCAATGCTGGATCATATATGTAAAGCTGGGCATACGTTGTATCTGGTTCATGGTCTGGGAGGAGAGAGCCATGAAGATGATACAGTTCACCCTGTAGCTTGAGGACATATGGACCATGACCCACCCGAAGCAAATCTTTATCAAAGTTGGCCCCCAAGGAAGTGAATGCAAACGCAGCATTATACTGCCTGATATTCTGGCGAAACTTTTTGCCTCAGGGTCTTGGCCTTCTAAGAGCCGTCTCAAAGGCTGAGGGGGCACTGGCAGCTTTGGAAGCTGCACCTTTCCTTTTATACAGCAATCACCAAAACGGTCCTCCGCATTTGTAGAGCTTTGCAGACGCTCTGCAAACCAGTGCAATGCTCCACATTTAGGACAGGCCACTTCCATGGGACCCAGATCATGAGGCTGCACATCTGCCTCAATTATTTGAGAGCGACCTAGTGGAATAGGACGAGGTCGCTGAGCACCACACTAAGGTCGCTGAGGATGTTGCCGAGGTATGGGGAGTGGAGGAGGCAGCTGAGGTGCAGGGAGTGGCTGAGGATTGGGAGGTGGTGGTGGATGAGGTGGTACCAATGGAGGTCTGAGAATTGCATCTTCCTCTTGCCTGATTGCATTAGCCTGGGCCTGCAATGCTGCCACTCCTGCAGAACCCACAACAGGAGGATTAGCCCCCCATCTACGTCTATCCAATTGCTGCAATATAGCCGCCTGCTGATCCACCTGAGCATGCAAGTCTGCAATAAATGCAGAACCTACTACAGGTGCTGGCTGTACAGGGTCTGGCTGATTTCCTCTCAAAGGCTATAACTGAGGGAGAGCTGCTCTCTGAGCAAGGAGGGCCACCACCTGCACTCTGGGACTGGGATCAGGAGGATGTGATGGCCCAGCAACAGGTTGTTGACGTGATGATGGTGCAAGCATGGGAGGGCGTGATGGCCCAGCAACAGGCTGTTGACGTGACGATGGTGCAAGAATGGGAGGGTGTGATGACCCAGCAACAGGTTGTTGATGTGATGATGGTGCAAGCACGGGAGGGTGTGGTGGCTGTTGACGTGAGGATGGTGCAAGTGTGGGAGGGCGTGGCGGCCCAGCAACAGATTGTTGAAAAGGATTGGCAACATTGCTTCCAGGAGGAGGGTGAGGGATGGGCAAAAGGTGGGGGTGGAGGGGGTGACTGGTCCCGAGCTCTGATACGTGCTCTCTGATCAGTGAGTGGAGTCATTCGCTGCTGCGCCTCCCTCGCCTGTGCACGCTCCCGCTGACGGTTACTCTCTGGAGTAGAGGGATCAGAGTAGAGAGAGAATAAAGCTGTCAATATCAGACTTACATTGCAAGCAGACCAAGGCAAACTCAGGGGAATCTATTGACCCCTATTTAAAATAGGCCAAAAAAGTGAAATGAAATGACAATATTTACCAGAGGGACAGCAGAGCAACTGATCTTAATATCAATACCTAAAAAAGCAGACACAGGAGCACAAAACACACCAGGATAGAGGAATCACACAGGAAGGATGGACAGGGCAGAGAGGCCTGAAAAGAGCCTAAAAAAGCTAAAAAAAGCGAAATTGTTATCAGCAATAATATCATAATAAACATCAAAAAGACACACCAGGATAGAGGAATCACAGGAAGGATGGACAGGGCAGAGAGGCCTGAATAGAGCCTAAAAAGTGCTAACAAAGCGAAAATAAATAGGAATTACAAATAATAAAATAATAATAATAATAATTAAAAAAAAAAAAAACAAAGTGTGTCAGAGAGATGACACATTACAATGATAAAAGAGAAACTCACCAATAGAGCACAGTAGCACTAAGAGATAGAGGGCCAGGGATGGTGGGAGGAGGGAAAAGGGGGTGGGAGCGGCTGCGCAGCAAGTGTTGCTGTGCAGTGTTTGCCAGCTCACCCAGCACTAGACCGGCAACCGGTTCTGCCCCGGTCGCCGGTCCTCGGTCTGGACCGGGGCTCGCGGCTGCGCCGCTGGCTCGCGATTGGTCAGCTGACTAAGATTACCAATCATGACATAAGCGACACCCACAACCACCCTGACCTGCACTTTTCACTTTTTGACTAGGTGGATACCTGCGCTGCCACGTGAACGGGAGTTTTTCCCTTTGGCATGGGCGCGGGATAATATTTGTGCAAACCGACCGCCATAAGCGCCAGGTACCAGCAACCACGTGCGCTGGCAGCGCCGGTACCAGCACACCATCCAGTGCAGGTCAACACACTATTCCAATTTCTAGACAATTCCCCAACCCAGGAAATCCTCAGGAAATCTTTGAGATATTGTGAATTTCCTCCTGGTAGAAACTGAATATTTACTACAATTTCCAGAGTCAGGAAATCATAGAGAAATATAAAATTTTCACAAGATTTCCTGCCAAGATTTGCAGAATTTCCTAATATTTTTCTGTACCAAAAAACTCTGAGGAAATTTAGAATTTACTCATGATTTCTTTAGACAGGAAATCATGGTTAAACTGTCAGTTTCTGGACTCAGTTTCCTCACGATTTCCTGGACCATATTTTCATAATTTTTATACAATTTCCTGAACTTTGGAAACCCTTGTAAAACATTAAATTTCCTCTAAATTTCCCATCCTAGGAAACTCTCAAGAAACGTGGAATTTCCATAGAATTTTCAAGGGGTTTCCTGACTTGAGAAATTTTGCCATGCCTCCAGTGTATTTCATGTTCTCCAGTGACGCAAGTCACTGGCTTAAATACATGAGTAGCTAGTCTAAATATAATTGTAATCTTTGTCTTGAGAAGAACAGGGAGGCCCCCTTGAGGTTCGCCGCGGAGGGTCACACCGTTTTTGTGACCGCCCCCAACATCTCTAGGAGCAGTCACAAGTGGTCGTGACCCTTTGGGTGACCTGAATCAAGGTCGAAACCTGTGCCGCCCTGCTCTTTTTCTTCCTCCCTTGCCCTCGCAGACTCCAAAGGAGGATGGTTGACGAAGCCCATGTTGGCCCAGCGCTCACACCAACTCCCGCTACACTGCTCCCACCGAGATGCGTAGAGGGACGCCTGGGTCCGAAGGATGTCTACCAGGCCCAGCTGTACGTGGATATAGCACCCTCTCTCGAGATCTTGCACCCTGACGGCTCTTGAAGCCACTTCATCAAGCGCAAGGAGCTCCTGCAGACTGCATGTCGACAGCTGGCTCTCTCGTTCAAGAAAACCTGGAATCTGTTGCAACTACGGCAATGTTTAGTGAACCACTGGTGTGTGCAATGCTATTTACAAGTGTGCTCAGTTTTTCATACACTGTGTAGGTACCCAGATTCAGTGCCAGCCGCTACTCTCTTAACCATCATCATCCCACCGAAGTCGCACTCTTCAAGCATACCTACAGTGAATGAACCGCCAGTCGAAGAAACGCTTTCAGCGTCACTCGGACAGAAAGAGGCATGCGAGACCGAAGAGGCCCTCTTGAGTGAGTTTGGAGTTGAGGGTGCAGCAGTTGAGGAACTTCTAGGGTATGACGAGGATGGACTGGATGAGGAGGAGGAGGAGGAGGAAGAGGTCAACTTACAAGATGACAGTAAGCTATGGATCTATAGCTGGTAATCTATGCTGATTTTGAGATAAATAGCTACTTTTGTTCGTTTCCAGGCTGACATACGCACAACGGCAGTCCAGCGTGCGGAAGGTAATCGTCGTGCTGGTGGTCTCCAGGCACAGAAGTCTGTAGTAAAGTTTTGGAATGTAGTAATCTCCACACCCTGTGCATGGGCTCGTTCTGACTACCGACCTGAGCAGATGTTTTGCGAGCAAGCACACTCTGATGGCAAAATCCAAGACTGCATTGTTGGCGAGCACTCGCTGCTGTTATTTATTGACTGGTGCGCTACTCGCCCGAAGCGCAACCGGAAGGGAGAGGAGCTACCGGGAACATTCATTGGTGCTGTAAGTGTTTTGCAGCTTAATTACTTCGTCAACCACTAGCTTGGGTGTTTAGTCGCAGATTAAGAAGATGTTTTTCGGCGTGTTGCGTATCTGCAAGGTACAGCATGCACGTGATCCTACACTTGCTACAAAGCGTCCGGCCACCACTGTTATAGTTTACGATGCGGTGAAAAACCGAATGGATGAGGCACTCGAACGGGCTCGAAGGTATGTATCCAGATGGTTTGACTACATCTGCAGCTTCATTCCAGCCCTGTTCAGAGGTCTCATCCCCGGTGAGGATGCCCCTGATATAGTCGCAAATACTTTTCTAGAGAATGTTACGGATGACCAATTCCATGGAATTGGCCTTGCATTTTTGCAACACCGCGAGTGTAAGTCATTAATCTTCAGTTACTATAAAGTGTTCGACGTCTGTGCAGTACGCATGGTAATCAACGGTCACCTCGCATGGACATGCCAGAATGGGACAGGTAACCATGGAGACGATCTTCGAGCTTTAAAGCTTTGTGAACTACAGCCGTTTACATGGCTGCATCCTAACAATGAGACTGCGGTACCATGCATACTTGGGTTACAGAGCGAAGAAAAGGCAGGGCAACGTGGCATGAAAACAGTTTGTAGCCATCACTCACTTGAATTTGCTCACATCATTCAATTTTTGGACCTCAGACTGTCAACCCATCGTATTCAACATGGATCACCCACCGTGACCCACTCCAGTGTCCGCTTGGAGCAATGGTGTTCTATCATCACTATCTCCATGACGTCTATCAGTTGTCAACCAAACTTGACATTGACTGGAGTGTGAATAAAAACTGGAGAAATGTTGGTGATAAAGCCATTTGAATGATATGCTTTGCACTCACAATTCATTGATCAACTCAGGTACGTGTCTTGGTCAGTTCTTCACCCACCGCACCCTACAACGAGTCAAATCTATATAACCTCTACTGCCAAGCTTACAAAAAAGCAAATTTCGTGAGCAATATAAAGGTACACCTTCCGCGACATTTGCTTGGTTACCTGCAAGAAAAGATGGCGTACGTCATCTCTAAATATAGGTAAGTGGGATCTATGTTGAAGAATGCTCTTGTAGGGTTCCGAAGGAAGATACAGAGAAACTTGGCTGGTCTCGTGCAACGTATATAAACACCTACGCACCAGCATTACCAAAAAAGGTAGATTGCTTCGCTTCTGATCCAGGAGATGTCATTAATTCATGCATAGCACAGGCTATCCTTGGGTGTCACGGATAAAAAGCACATGAGACATATGATCCAATCTGGCAACATGTACGTGTCCCAGAGTCATTCCTAAGACGGGTATGCCCTATCGCCGAAGAAGTGCTCAAAAGTATCCATGGTATGTAATAGATGAGGGACAACATCACTGTCTTGTTTTTCACTTGGTGAAGGTAAACAAAACCTGTCCGGGGCATGTAACTACTGGGACATGATTGTCACACTTAGACCATACCTCTTTCAGGTACGCTATTAGACACAGCGCACCGACTGACCATGACTATATTTGGGCTCACCATGCATGTAGTGTGCCACAGCTGTTTATCAGGTAAACCCAACGTCAGCGCTCTTTCGGTTACCTGCACTACAAGGTGAGGAGGTGGTCAAATGGATGTGTGAAACCTTCCCTCGTGATCTGGCAACACTGAAGGCTAATGCAGCAAGCCCGATTGACCTTGCACGGATTCAGAATGAAGCACTGCAGATGTCTTTAGAAGAAATACGTGCAGAGCTGGCTAAGTCAAATGCTCAACTTACTTCATTTGGCACACTGTTGGCCTGTCGCACAGCAGTATTGTCCCCAGCAAAGGGTTATTCTAATGAGGGCTATGCCCGTTCAGGTAGGGTCTCACTTGGCAAGCCATAACTCTATTTAATTGAATACTTGTGTGTGCTACAGCTGCAGCACAACAGTCAACCAGCACACCATGTAAGAAGCTGAAGCCAAACCATCGGAATGAGGATCCGTTCCTGGAAACACCTTTGCCTCTTCCTCAACAGATATCGGGGCAGACTGCTTGGACAGAGTGTGAGGATAAAGATGAGTCTAGTGTATATCCAGCAGTGGATGGCACACTGAGAGCCTTTGTTCTGCCATCGCCAAGCAGGCCTGACGAACCTAGGATGCGGACCCAAATTGACCTTGTTTTACCACCAGCGACTGCATTTCATGCATCAGGTAGAAGTACTTGCCAGTGACTCTCTTATCAGTCAGAACCTCACATTTGAGCCCATGGCTTTAGGTGCTACAAACACACTCTGGCCGCCCATTCTAGGACAGCAATCGGTACGATGGGCTGATGTTTTCAGCCTGATTCGTCAGCCTGGCCTCCTTTGGGATGTGTGGAAGCCTTCTAAGACCCTGGACCAAGTGCAGACAGTCGACGAGCTATGGCAATGCTGGAGCGCAGGTGAGTCAGCACTAGATAATGCAGGCAATGTGACCGGTTCAAAGCCACCCTTGCGACTCGTTGAACAATATTTTAAATCTACCTGGAGGAAGGGTGCAACAGTAAATACACTATCATATCACCCTTCCATTGCCCTTATTCACCATCCTATTTCCCCAGGCTCGCAAAACGTGGGAACACTTTCGCAAGATCCCTGAATGGATTGAGTAGAAGTCAAGCACTGAAAGGGTTGCACCCACCATCATAGTGTCGCAGCTGGAAGCGATGCGAGAGAATAGGACGGCCCAACTATTGGGCATGAGAGCTCTCACAGATCATCTCAAGAAAGAGCGCAGAGAAGGTGTAATAGCGGTGGACAAAGGGGAGAAGCCGCTCACAGTAGTACGTCGCTCTCTCTTCTCTACCTCATGTACATCGCTACCATGCCACCTCACAACGTCACCCTCCCAGGACACCTCCTCTTCACCGCTGTCTAGCGCATCCACGGCCCTCCCTCCCTCTTCATCGCCTACCATGCCGACACCGCCCCTTCCCACAGCCGACAGTCCTCGTGATGGCACCATGATAGGTAAGAGGAAGCGTGCTTGAACCGTTGACCGCCGAGCGAATCCGAAGAAAGCGCATACTAAGAAGTAGATTGGACCGGCCCATGTAGGAGTGAATGCGTAAGCACAATAGCAAACTGCGTCACCCCATGTCACCCCATTGTGACAAAGCATGCGCAGCTTCATTGTTCTATATTTTCCTTTGTCCTGATGTCCCTATTGCAGTTTAATTCTCATTGTTCTCAAGAACTATAAGTAGCTAAGTATCTTCTGTGCTCTGCCTCAGTACTTTGCATCAAAGCATCTACTGAGGTAAGAAACTCGTTATTAGTCTCGCATCTATCTTAGCTCACCTATACGCTTGTAGTGTTATCGTATAGGTAAAATATTATTAGTACTTTGCATCAAAGCATCTACTGAGTGTTATCGTATAGTTCATATATTCTCACAGGTTATTGGGCCCCGCATCCCACTAGCACATTCTCTAGCTCATTCCTCGCTGCTCCCGCTCTACAATGTCCACCACAACCCTCACTACAACTGATCTTCTTCCCTCTTCTGTCCCGAAACTCCTGGCCAACGGTCTCAACTGGACCGCGTTTTTGATGCGCTTCCAAGACACTGTCGAAGCAAAGGGTCTGTGCGGGCACTTTGATGGCACTACGACTCAGCCGTCAGTCAGCACTCCACCCACCGCTGACGAAGAAGAAGCCATCACAAAATGGGTTAAAGACGAACGTACGGCGAAAGCTCTCCTTACTCACCTAATTCCTGACTCCACTCTCATTCGCGTCCATGGGAAGCCGTCTCTGAAGGATCGATGGGAACTCATCGTAACCAAGTTCTCATCGAAGGGGGCGTTTGCGCAGGCAGACCTACGCACTCACTTCATGGAGTCTAGATGTCCTGACAGAGGAAATGTGCATGAATTTCTTGATGGCCTACGTGTCAAGAAAGAAGAGTTAGCAACGTACGGTGTGGACATCGAGGAAAAAGATTACCGGTCAACCATCATAAAATCCCTTCCCCCTCACCTCTCCGCTTTCGCATCAACCTACTAGCAGGCGCCAAGCTCTACAGTACGATCAAGACCGTAGACCCTGACAAGCTCATCACGTTAGTATCTGAAGAGTACAAGAGACACGCTGCTCACAAGTCTCGTCACCCTGGGCACACTAGTGGAAAAGGCGAAGAAAAGGATGAAGCGATGTTCGTATCAGCGAATGGAAAGGGAAAGAAGTTTGAGCGCAAACCAAAGGGTACTTGCTGGAACTGCGGAGACACGGGACACTATAAGAATAAGTGTCCTAAACCTGCTAAAGCCACTGGTGACAAGAAACACAACTCACCTAGAGGTGGCAGCTCTGCTAATGCGGCTGTGTAATCAGATGGCGAAGACGGTGCCACCTTCTTCGCTGATTGGGACTCGGATGACGAGCTACCTACACTGTTATCGAACTATGAATCCGATTCAGATGCAGAGGATTGTGCAGACGACTGGTTTTCTGAAGTTGGAGATGACTCAGAAAATGGTTGTGAGATAGAGGAGTTGCCTACTGATGAAACCAACACCTGTTCGCTTGTCAGCGTCGACCAAGAGGATGCACACGCAGTCTGCGCAGAGGTCAACAGTGCGGCGGAAAACTCACCTCAAACCGAAGTATATGACTCCGGATGCACAAGGCACATAACGCCATACCGAGATGCGGTAAAAGGTTTTACCTCAATAAGCCCAAAATCCTTCCGAGCTGCAAACAGAAAGAGTTTTGAGGCTGTCAGCATGGGTGAAATGGTTATCGACGTACCTAACGGAGTAACCACATCTCAGCTCAATTTGACTGAGGTTTTGTACTCACCCAACGTTGGCTACACGCTCATATCCATTGGACGACTCGACAATGCAGGGTTCGCGGTGATATTTGCAGACGGCAAATGCATTATACGGGAATGAAATGGGCAGCTCGTTGGCACTGTCCCAAAATCAAGACATGGCCTCTATCATGTTTCACATGAGCAGGAGACAGCAAATTCAGCGGAGGACGTACTCACCCTTGACCAATTCCATCGACGGATGGGTCACATCTCTCCTGAAACAGCCAAAAGATTAGTTACAAAAAGGTTTGTAACAGGGGTAAAACTTACGACGCTGCCAACGGACAAACCGTTCTTTTGTGAATCCTGCGTATATGCCAAAGCAACCCGAAAGCCCGTTCTAAAAATCAGGGAGGGCAATAGAGCCTCTGCTTTTGGATATGAAGTCCATAGTGACCTATGGGGACCAGCACCAGTCGCAACAAAAGCCGGAAAAAGATATTACATTACCTTCACCAATGACATGTCACAATTAACCCACCTATACCTTTTACGCACCAAGGACGAGGCACTAGAAAGACTATGACTCTTGGGTCGCCACCCGACTTGGCACTTCTATCAAGAAGCTGCACTCAGACCGAGGAGGCGAATACCTAGGACAAGGATTTGCTGGTTATTTGAAATCCAAAGGAACGGCACAAAAACTCACGGTGCATGATACTCCACATGAAGCTGCTTTTGGAGAGAAACCTGACCTTAAGCATGTACGCGAGTGGGGTGAAAAGGCCTGGGTAGGCACGGAAGGTGGTGACAAGCTCGGTGGAAGAGTAAAAGAAGGACGCTGGATGGGTATCGATGAACGAAGTAAGGGTGTCCGCATTTACTGGCCAGAAAAGAAAACCGTCACAGTGGAACGCAATGTCCACTTCGACAACAGTACCACGTCAGTTTCTCGCCTCGAGGGGGAGAATTGGCAGATCATCGAGACGGAAACCAACGCACCAGTAAAAGCACCAGAAAACCCCCTTCCCTCCAGTATGCACACCCCACCCGTGCCAAACGTAGCAAATCCATCAGACTCTGACACCGAGGCACCTGCCAAATGCCTGCGCAAACCCAGTCAGTGTGTTCGAGACATCCTCGAAGGACATGGAGCGTCCTCTCACCAAACATCAGATCCTGTTATCCCAACAGGAGTACAGATGCCTTCCATCATCGAAAAAGTGCCGGAGATGCTGGAAGGAGAAGGGACAGCCAACTGGATGACGGTAGCTGATGAAGTCAACGGGTATGTACTCGTAGCTGAAACCAGCGAGGTCGAGGCTATCGAACCTCGAACCTTGGCCGAAGCAAAACGATGGCCCAACTGGCACCTATGGGAGTCCGCCATACATGAGGAGTTAGCTGTGCTCCGTGAGGCTGGTACCTGGAGACTCACCGATGCTCCAAGCGGTGCGAACATTGTCGGATCCAAATGGGTGTTTCGAGCTAAGAAGGACGCTGCTGGGAACGTTGTGCGATACAAAGCATGACTCGTCGTGCAAGGTTTCTCACAAGTTCCCGGCGTCGATTACTTTGACACCTTTGCTCCAGTCGCAAAGTTGGCATCAATACGCACCGTACTAGCGCTGGCCACTGCAAACGACATGGAGCTTCATCAGATCGATATTAAGGGCGCGTACCTAAATGGAGAACTCACCAACAAAGAAACTATATACATGTCTCAACCACCAGGGTATCCTGCACCAAGCTCCTCAGGAAAGGTCTGTCTCCTGCAAAAGATGTTGTATGGGTTAAAGCAGTCCGGTCGTCGTTGGTACCAAAAACTTGTTGAGATTATGCTCACCAAGTTACTCTTCTCCCACTGTGACGTAGATCAGGCCGTTTTCTTTCGACACACAAACAATGTGCTCACGATCGTCCTGGTACATGTCAACGATTGCACTATTGCTGCAACGTCGGAGATGGCGGTAAAGCAATTCAAAGTCGGAATCTCGAAGCATGTTGAAATCACTGACCTCGGCGAGCTGCATTGGCTATTAGGCATCGAAATCAAACGGGACAGAGAGAGACGAACCATACATCTTTCACAGCGGTCCTACATAGAGTCAATTATACGAAGGTACAATTTCGAAGATCTCAAACCTGTATCTATGCTGATGGACCGTGGCCTACTCCTCTCCATGTCACCAACGCCTAAAATCACGGCCAAATGGGCTAAAATGCGAGACATACCTTATAGGGAAGCTGTTGGATCGCTCATGTATGCCGCCCTAGGAACCCTCCCTGACATCGCCTTCGCCGTACAAGCCGTGTCCAGGTATTCGACCAAGTTCGCCCCCGGTCTCTGGAGTGCTGTTAAATGAATCTTTCAATACCTAAAAGGCTCTATGAACCTATGGTTGACTTACGGACATACGAAGAATGAATTGATCGGATACGCCGATGCCGATGGCAGTATGGCCGAAGACAGACATGCAATCTCAGGATACGCATTCATCATAAACGGCGGAGCCGTATCCTGGAGTGCAAAGCATCAGTCGATTGTGTCCCTGTCCACGCCGGAAAGCGAATACGTAGCTGCTGCTCACGCCGCGAAAGAGGCCTTATGGCTCCGGTCACTGATTGAACAACTTTTCGACGAAAAAATGTCACCCACCACGCTGTTTTCCGACAACCAATCCACCATCGCGCTTGCCAAAGACCATCAGTATCACGCCAGAACCAAACACATTGACGTGCGATACCATTTTATCCGATGGATCGTTGAGAAAGGCGCAATTCGATTAGTTTATTGCCCGACCGATGACATGGTAGCAGACACGCTTACAACAGGGCTGCCGTCTGCGAAGGTAAAGCACTTCGCGGTTGAACTAGGGCTGACTACGGTTTGAGGGGGAGTGTAGGAGTGAACGCGTAAGCACAATAGCAAACCGCGTCACCCCGTGTCACCGGTCACCGAGGTCACAGCGATCCGCCTGAGAACAATGATTCCCCTTGTCCTTGTACTGCGCTCCTTATATTCCCTACTCCTTTCACTACTCGTACCTTGTACGCGTCATCGGCTTATATCAGTATGCCGAAGTACCGCTTTATTCAACAGCGGCATTATCATAGGGTGTGATAAGTAAAATGGTAGGTCGTCTGCTCTGGCACATGCTGGGCGTAGTGGAGGTGAGGTCTGTTTGATGCAATAGCGCCACCGCCGACGATGTACAACGCCTGGCATTCGCTGCACAATCCTGTTGCACCGACATTGTAGCCACGAGCATGTTGAAGGATCCTCGCGGTGCTTCTCGACATCAGCCTTCTGACGCCCAACTCAGCTCAGCACGCACTAGGTATTTCCTCCATGTGCACCCTTCCCACCGCCACGCATGCCCCTCCATTCCTTTCTTACACCGTCCTTTGTCTTAGCTGTCTAAAATCTCACCTTCCCCAGCTCACCATGGTGAACATCACCTATGATACACCTCCCGCAAGTGCTCATGGCGCCGTGCTGATCCATGCTCTATCTCAGCCCAGTCCATCCAATGGTACCTCTCCAACTCAACCATGGGTGGCATCTACTTCCCCGGCGACATCTCCTGGGTCCTCGCCTCCACCGCCCTCCTCTGGCTCTTGATTCCCAGCGTCGGTCCGTCTCTTCCTCTATTCCCCCTCACCCGTCTCACCCCTCTGTAGGATTCTTCCACTACGGTCTCTTCGTGGCAAAAACGCCCTCAGCATGATACTCTTGAGTGACATGTGTTTGGGGGACGTCCTTTGAGGTTAGCTCCATTTCCCCCAGCGGAAGACCGTGCTGCTTTGTCCCCCCTTCCTCCTTGTCGCTAACCTCTTTCCCACAGTGGTTCTTCTGGGGCGTCTCCCTTGCAATGAGACTGGCCATCGCTATATTTGCAATTTGAGTGAGTAGCCTGCGCCCAAAAAAATCGAATCAATTTTTATAAGTCGGGTCGTGCATGGATTTGGGATCCACGTGTTGTTGACGCGACACGGTCGTGAAGTGACAGGGTGTACGTCTCTCGGTTCCCGTTTCCTGCTTCGTGGCTTCCTGTGGTTGGCAGGGCCGTGAGCAGACTGAAGCAGCAGGAGCAGTCCTGTCGCTTCTCTGGAATTCACGTCGCATCTCCCCCTATTTGTTTGCTTCATCCCTCTATATGCCAACCCTATTCCTTATTCATTGTACCCCGCTCCCGCTATCCCTGATCTGTGCCATCGCTTGCTGTTCCATGTGGGCACTCCTTGTCTTCCTTGACGCTTTTGAACTCGAGGCAGGACCTCGGTATGGGTAGCAATCAAGAGAGGCAAGCTGCCCAGGATCAGCGTGTTATCTTGCGATCAGACTGCAAGTAAAGGCAGACTCAGAACGGAGTCGCATATGGCGGGGTCAAGCTGGGTGGAGATTGCATTGGTATTGCGATCTGGATTAGGCATGCTACACGTTGGTGTGGATATGCATGATGGAGTATTGACACGAATCGTCAGAATAGGGCTTGGGTGGGGGGGGGGGCTATTGTGTGGCTGTGGAACAACTAGGACGCGAGTCGTGACGCACTGTACAGTTACCCATAACTTGGCTCCACAGAAGCCACTGCCCCCATAAGAGCCCATGGAGACCCGGCTATTTATCAGTTGCGAGGACGGCTGTGTATATAAATAGACAGATCACGCCGCAGCACCCACTCACGCACAGTAGACTGAAGTCCCCAATCCCAATGCTAAATCCGAACAGTCCATAATGAGTATCTGCACCTCGGCCTGGGTCCTTCTTTGTACGCTGCACGCTACTCACATGAACACGTCACTGCTTCGACGGAAGCAGCAGAAAGGCGATCAATGGAAGCATCCAGCGCCAATCTCCAAGTGACAACAGAAGCACAGCGGCAAGTTGCCAAGATCAGGGGGAAGAAGCGCAAGAAGTGAAGTAGAAGTAGCCAAGAACCCGAAGCCAGGAACCCGAAGCCAGGAACCCGAGGCCAGGAACCAGAAGTCAGGCAGTCGAAGCAATGCGCTAGGGGACACGTGGCGCCATGCGGACAATTCATCTTTCAAGCGCCGGATGAGTCACGTGGGAGCAACCGTCGTCGCAGCAGAACAGCAGAGAGCACAACGTGGTATGAGCCTGCCTCCTCATTCCCCCTCAATGACACGAGACTGCCCGCGCCCATCGACTGCACGCTGCGTGGCATGTAGACTACTAGATAGACAGGGTGCGGCCGCGCGGCCGCGGGGGGTAGAGGGCCGACGCACAGGGAAGAGGACGGAAAGAACGGCGAATGGAAGGCAAAGGTGGGTGGGTCAGCACATGTTGCGCATGATTAAGGTGACGACATAAAGAGGAAATCCGACGGGCTCATCGAGTCTCGCCTTCACCCTGAATCCACTGCCAAGCCACCCGTTTGTAGACAGTGGAGTGACCCAGTGGAAGAACCCATCTGAAGCAACTGGTAATGGCATAGGCATCGGCATCAGGCCGGGGATGCGCACTCACTCCCCCACACTGAAACCATCCATCGAGTCGACACGAGACAGGGACAATGCAGCATGAAAAAGAACGGAAACGACGACGCCAATGCCGGAGGCACGAGTCAACCCCCCGCCGAGAGAATAAGAAACACTCCCTGAGAATGCGAGCACGAAACACACAACAAGTATGACCAAGGAACACTCACCGCAGCGTCATCCTCAAATCAACCACCCTGTCCTCCTCCGGCCCCAACTCGTCCTCGCCCGAATTACCCATACCCTCGACGTCGCCACCAACCTCCTCCCCGTCATCTACTCGGCCGCCGTGGGGTACACGGAACGGGAGCCATATGGCAGCACAGGCGTGGAGCGGAGCCATTTTAGGCTGGGACTGCTGGCGGTTGTGGGGAGGGCCCGGTCGAATTGACGGAGGTGAACAGGTGGCGCCGTGGTGATGGAGCGGTGGGCAAAGCGAGGACGTGGACGGGGACTTTAAAAGGTGGGTTCGGTGCCGTTTTGTGGAAGCAGCGGTGCTGGGGCAGTTTTTTTGTTTTGTTTTTTTTGGTGCTGATCCCGGGCTCGTTGTCTGCACGGCGCCGACGGAATCGCTACCATCCTGACCCCCTCGCGGAGCCCTTGGTGGAAGACTTCAAAAAATATGGGGTATCCTCCTCACCGAAGGCCTCCCTCCAAGCATGTGTCGAACGCGAGCTGTTTACCCTCAACACTAGCCACGCCACGCCCGCATGCCTCAGACTCATCCCGGCTGGGTTAGGATGAGTGTGAGCTGAATTGACCCAGGAACGACTCATTGACGCCTTGACGCACTGAAGTGTCGATGTGTCATCCATCATACTCATTGAATGAGGTTTCGTCCGTCCTTCATCCTGTGCCAGGCATTGTCTTACCGTTTCATCGTCCCAGGTCGTTCTCTCATCCTTCCATCTCATTCACATCCTGTCGCTCATCCTTCCATCTCATTCTCATCCTGTCGTCCTCTCATCTCATCGTCCCACCCCCGTCATTCTCCCCTGTCTCGGAGTCCATGTGGGTGTGCGATCGTGGACGCTCGTCCATCCGAGTCGTCCCGCTCCGCTCATTGTATCCTGTTGTCCTCTCACCGTCGCCTGCATCACATCCCCTAGCTCCAGCGACGCCCAACGGCACCATTTAAACCCCCTCAACTCCAAGGGCCTAGAGCAACGAGGGACCCAAGAACACCACGACATGCCCGACACATGGCGTAGACTGCGCAGGTGGTCTTGCGTTCGACGGGTAGATGTGATGATGTCATATGGCGGAGGAGTGGGTGAAGGCGAGAGTAGTGCTTATATGGAGAGGAGTTGCGTGATGGAACGGGAGGCAGAACGGCAAGTGGACTGGAGAGAGACAGGAAGGAAACGACAACGATGGAACAACAGGAGCGGTGAAGTGCCAAGAAGCAGTCGGTACTAGCTCAGGGAGAACAAACTCGCACACGGACACGGTGCGGCACATCACCAGGGGTCCGAACTTAGTGGGAAGAGGGAGAAACCGTGGAAGGTGGACGAAGAGTGGCCCAGGACAGATCTAAGCTAGGGTCGGAGGGTGGATAGAAAGACTCTAGCAATAGACGGTTATTGAGAATCGCCAGTTACGCCACACATGACAGCCCCGATCAGGCACGTGCCACGGGATCACGATTGCGCCACACGTCGATTACGCCATGGGATCACGATCACGCGACACGATCAAGAACACGCCTCGGTCATCAATAATGCCACGGGATCACGATCACGGCACGATCATCAATGGCTGCCCTGATCGACGTGATCCTGAGCGCTCTCGGTATATCTATATCGGCTACTCAAGCTCGGTGATATAAGAAACAAGCATTGTGAGTACCAACTTGGTCAACCATTTCACCCAGATCATGTCATCAACCCCTGAGACGATCGGTCTGCCGTCTTGACAGAACACCACAGAGTAGACAGTCAAAAAGGACAGATGAATTGTGGTTGAAAGGTCCTGAAACGAGGCAGATCGTGGTAGGACTGGGGACAGCATGACCCAGAGTATAGGATGCAGAGACTGGCCTTGACGTCAGGAATGGGTGTGACCTTCGAATCGCTTTGAGACGGCATTGTCAGTCTCTGGGTCCCACACCCGGTTATTATTCTCTGGGCTCAGGCTGTGCGCCAAAGCCCAGGCTTGGGCTCGTCGAATTCCGAGGCCGGCCCTGACCCGAGCCCGACCAGGGCTCGGGCCTGCGTGGGAAGTGGATGCCGTACACGTACACCTTCTCCGCCGCGCCATGTTGCAATATTAGCCGAATGACGTCAACGTTACCACCATACAAAGCCGCTAACAATGGGGTGCCATCGTGGCGGACCTGTGTGAGGAGGACATATCTATTGCGTGCTAAGATGTGCTTCAGAAGACTGCTGTCGAGAAGCACGGCAAGGATCTTTAACAATACTCATGGAAGCTCCAATGTCGGCGCAACAGAGATCGTGAAGCGAATGCCTAGCTTTTGTACATCGTCGGTGTAGGAGGTGAACGCGTAAGCCAGGGGCAAACCGCGTCACCCCATGTCACCCCATTGTGACAACATATGCGCAGTTTCATTGTTCTACGTATATTGTCCAAAGTGCCCATTGTAGTTCAGATTCCATTGTTCTCCTATACTATAAAGTAGGTAGCTAGAAGTCCTTTTTCCTCAGTACTTTGCACCCGAGCAACTACTGAGGTAAGACATTCAGTATATTTCTTATATTCATTTTTACTTATATGCTTGTATAGAATACTCGCATAGGTAACCTTATACAGTACTTTGCACCTGAGCAACTAGTGAGAATACTCGCATACATAAATATATTTATAACTAGTCTTACAGTTGGCGCTGGCGCTAACACTTGGAGTCCCAGCTGGCCGTGCCCGCCCCTCGGGTCTGTGCAGCCTGCCTGGGATCGCCATTGTCACATCATTTCATTTCCTGTCACACGTGGCAGTCCGCCAATCCCCTGTCACCCCTCCCCATATACCATCGCCGCCCTGCCCTGGCCTACCCTGCGGGTGCGGAAGATTGTCGATACTCAGTGATATCGACAATCTCCCTTGCTGACATGTCTTCCCTGACCGCCTATCATCCCTCCCACAAGACGGACATCCATATCACATTAGCTGCCCTTACCCTCCGCAACGTCGGACGTCTCTATCTCACACACGCAAGTTTCCTATTGTATCTCCCGCAGAGTGTCACTGTCTAAAGCCTGAGCACAAGGCATGGATGGTGTTCGCCTGCATTAGTATGTCCGGCATCAGAGGGGATCTGCACAGCGCCAAGAATATCTGCTTCGGAAGCAGGGGCAAATAGTACTCTCATTTCTGACCTCGGGCGTCTCTATCACACACTTGGGACGCGTTCCTGCATGGCGGATATACGTTCACGTCATACATTAGCCTCATTCCCAGAAGGGCCCACTTATTCCGATCGACGATCATCTTCTGCTATCATACGATCGTACAAAATATCTACACTACGAAGCAGCACCCCCGCGTTCCGCAGGCCCTTGGTGTACCATGCGCAGGTAAACACTTATTATTCATAAATACTTAAATCACACATAGCAGCCCAGCACACCCGCGTACAGTCGGTTTGTGGATATTTGGCGCATACTCGTCCACGCGCATAGAGCCCACTGCTGATTCAATCCTCCGGAAGCTCGCAGAATTACATGTGCATCCCAGTATACAGTACTGAACTTAACCACATCCTATCCACGCATCCTTGACCCTTCTGGCTCCCGGGGGATCGTTATATACTTCCTTCTGCACCGTAACCACACATCACACCACCCTCACCGCTTCCTGTACCAAGCTCACGGAAACCATGAGGATCACTCAAAGTGAGTATATACCGCACTGCCGCACCAAGGTTGGGCCATCCGGCCGGGGGGAGCAGCATAGTACCATACGTAGGCATAACAGCCAGTGGGCCCGAGGCAACGCGCTGTACTGCGGCTCCAACAATCCCACGAAAAGGAAAGCCCGAGGGGACACCACTACACTTCTCCATATATTAATGGTATTTTCGTAGCAGCGTGAGTATCCGCCCCCCGTGCGCCATGGACGTCCCAATCGTGGATCAACATCAACATCCCCGGGAATAGCTTTTTCCGTAAATTGTAAATTGCACCGAAGCGCTTACAGTCCGTTGCACCTAATTCTAACCCTTCGTCATGGGGAAACAGCGTCCCTATAGCACCACCGTAGACATGGTAGCACTTGGTTTCTGGTGCAGTAGTCTGATTGCAGTTCATCTGTGGATCAGGGTTCATGCTACATGGTTTCTTCCAGATCAACATCTCCTTCGACATCAACGTCTACCTACTACATTCCGCTTGCTTGTGCCAGGTATCACAGTACGGGACGGGGGTCACAAGCTGGTTCATCAGCAGGGTCATCTGCAAGGTAGGGCTCAAAATAATCCAGAGCTGTGCCCTTGAGGAAGGACAAAACATAGTTCACTTTCATAGAACCATCTTGGAATGCTTGGGGTTTGGCATGGAAATTCAGCATACACTGGAGACGAAATCCTCAGAGCTTTTTCAGGTCTGAGCCATCAAACTGGTCGGGTTCCTGGAGTTTAGCCTTCAAGTCAATTCGGTCTCCACCACCACCAAGCCCATTGTCAGCGAGCTTTTCCAAAGCCCCCCATACTGTGATACCTGGCACGAGCAAGCTGAATGTAGTAGGTAGATGTTGACGTTGAAGGAGATGTTGATCTGGAAGAAACCATGCAGCATGAACCCTGATCCACAGATGAACTGCAATCAGACTACTGCACCAGAAACCGAGTGCTACCATGTCTACGGTGGTGCTATAGGGACGCTGTTTCCCCATGACGAAGGGTTAGAATTAGGTGCAACGGACTGTAAGCGCTTCGGTGCAATTTACAATTTACGGAAAAAGCTATTCCCGGGGATGTTGATGTTGATCCACGATTGGGACGTCCATGGCGCAATCGCCTCATTCCTGGAAGGGCCCACTTATTCCAATCGTCTTCTGACATCACACGATCGTACAAAATATCTACGCCCCGAAGCATCCCCCCCGTGTTTCGCAGGCCCTCGCTGTACCATGCACCAAATCTTATTATTCATAAATACTTAAACCACCCATAGCAGACCAGCACGCCGGCGCACGGTTGGTTTATGGGTATTGGGTGCATACATGTCCATGCGCATAGATCCCACTCCTGGTTCAGTCCGCATGAAGTTGGCAGAATTACCGTGTCCATCCCAGTATGCAGTACTGAAACCACATCCTATCCACGTATCCTCGACCTTTCTGGCTCCCGGGAGGGCGTTATATACTGCCTTCCGCACCGTAACCATACACCACACCACCCTCGCCGCTCCCTGTACCAAGCTCACGGAAACCATGAGGATCGCTCAAAGTGAGTATATACCGCACTGCCGCACCAAGGTTGGGCCATCCGGCCGGGGGGAGCAGCATAGTACCATACGTAGGCATAACAGCCAGTGGGCCCGAGGCAACGCGCTGTACTGCGGCTCCAACAATCCCACGAAAAGGAAAGCCCGAGGGGACACCACTACACTTCTCCATATATTAATGGTATTTTCGTAGCAGCGTGAGTATCCGCCCCCTGCGGCCAATCACGAACAACCCTCAGGGCACGCTCGGCGACACGGTTGTGCCTTTCTAGATCTTGGAGTGGACAATAATTGATATACGACAGCTCTCGAGCGCCCGATCTCGCGGTACGCAGCGTTATCTCGGGTGGCGAGAAAGGGGTTGAGAGCAAAACCTGGCATTTCGCTCCCAAGCTCTTTTGTGTCGACGCCCGAGGTCAGACATGAGAATACTATTTGCCCTGCTTCTGAAGCAAATATTCTTGGCGCTTCGCAGACACCCTCTGAGGTCGGACATACTACTGAAGGCGAAGATCAGCGGTGACTTGTGCTCCAGGATTTACACAGTGACATGTAAGGTGGGGTGATGCCATCGCGGACTTCGGGTAGCAGGCTTGTCGCAGCGATTAGTTGGAATGGGCTCGGAAGCGGGAGAGACGATAGAAAACTTGCGTGTGTGAGATAGAGACGTCCGACCCTGCGGAGGGTAAGGGCAGCTAACGTGATATGGATGTCCGTCTTGTGGGAGGGATGATAGACGGTCGGGGAAGATGACATGTCACTGAGGTCAGCCAGGGAGATTGTCAATAATCACCCGCAGGGTAGGCTAAGCCAGGAGCTGAAGTAAGCCACATCTATAAATACCAGAACTGTCACTTATTCATGCGGTCATTCCTGTCTTTCGCCTCCATCTACCCCCACTGGTAAGATGTAGGCGAAGCTTTTCTTTCCCCTCCCTCCACTCCCTAGTCCAATTAGCGCTTTGGGTGGTGGTATAGCCTGCCACGTCCTCGCGCTCGAGGCTTGTCGCCCTCTGACGCGTTCCGACACAATCACGTCATGCTGTGGACGTGTTGTGGGTTGCACGCCCTCAGGGACCTGCAACCGGAAGTTCCCGCCTCTCGGCAGTGATTTCCGCGGATCCGTACCTGGCCCCCAAACTCAGTGGAAACAATTGACCTCCAGGTTGGTCAAGTGTTTGCCGCCACTTCACTCCCCGCGATTCAGGGACTCATTAATTAGCCTCGCATTCGCTGCACGCTCTCTGTTGCGCCGACATTAGAGCTGCCATGACCATTGTGAAAGATCCTTGCCGTGGTTCTCGACAGCAGTCTTCTGACGCCCAGCTCAGCGCAATAGGTATGTCCTCCTCCCATCGGCCCGCCATCTGATCCACCAAGGATATGGCGCTGCATTCTCAGCGGCTTCGTATGGTGGTAACGTTAATTCAGCTAATATTGGAACATGGCGCGAATACCAACCAAAGGGGTGGAGAAGGTGTGTGTGTATGGCATCCACTTCCCACGCAGGCCCGAGCCCGACCAGGGCTCGGCTCAGGGCCGGCCTCGGAATTCGACGAGCCCAAGCCTGGACTTTTGCGCCCAGCCTGAGCCCAGAGAATACTAACCGGGTGTGGGACCCAGAAACTGACAATGCCGTCTCAAAGCGATTCGAAGGTCACACCCATTCCTGACGGCAAGGCCAGTCTCTGCATCCTATACTCTGGGTCATGCTGTCCCCAGATCCTAACACGATCTGCCTCGTTTCAGGACCTTTCAACCACAACTCATCTGTCCTTTTTGACTGTCTACTCTGTGGTGTTCTGTCAAGACGGCAGACCGATCGTCTAAGGGGTTGATGACATGATCTTGGTGAAGGATGTCACAACCGGCGCGGTCGTTTCTGGACCATTCGAGGACCATACCAACGCGGTCAGCTCTGTAGCGTTGTCGCAGCACGGCAAAGGGATTGTGTGGGGATCGTATGACAGGACTATTCGGGTATGGGATGTAACGACCGGCAACGTCATTTCAGGGCTATTCAGGAAAAACTCGAATATACATGTCAGGCGTAATATGGAGCGCCTGAGAGGTACAGTAGGTGATTAATTCTCCTACCATCCTGACAATGGTTGGCCAAGTTGGTACTCACAATGCTTGTTTCTTATATCACCGAGCTTGAGTAGCCGATATATATATACCGAGAGCGCTCAGGACCACGTCGATCAGGGCAGCGATTGATGATCGTGGCGTGATCGTGGTCGTGTGGTGTGACCGATGAGCATGGCGTGACTCTGATCGTGTGGCGCATGATCCCTTGGCGTACTCGACCCTTGGCGTAATCGTGATCTCGTGGCACGTGCCTGATCGGGGCTGCCATGTGTGGCGCAACTGGCGATTCTCAATAACCGTCCATTGCTAGAGTCTTTCTATCCACCCTCCGACCATAGCTTAGATCTGTCCTGGGCCCGTCTTCGTCCACCTTCTACGGTTGCTTCCTGTTCCCACTAAGTTCGGGCCCCTGGTAGTGTGCCGCACCGTGTCCGTGTGCGGGTTTGTTCTCTCTGACCTAGCACCGTCTGCCTCTTGGCACTCCACCTTTCCTGTTGTTCCGTCGTCGTCGTTTCCTTCCTGTCTCTTTCCATTCCGCTTGCTGTTCTGCCTCCCGTTCCATCACACAACTCCTCTCCATATAAGCAGTACTCTTGCCTTCACCCACTCCTCCACCATATGACATCATCACATCTACCTGTCGACGGCAAGACGATGTGCACAATCTACGCCATGTGTCGGGAATATCATGGCGTTCTTGGGTCCATCGTTGCTCCGGGCGGAGCGTCCTCCCTTCGCATATTCGTGTCCTAAAGCCACCTCGAGATCTCACCTAACAGCCTTGTCAGGTCGGGCGTGGTGTAGTATGACATTATGCAGTGCGTCCTTCCCTGTCAACCTCACATGCGTCGACGGCCAGCGGTGCAGTACAAGCTCTCACCCACACTCTCCAATCCTCACGTCCCGTCGTAAAAACCGGTCCCGCCCATCCCCCCCCCCTCTAACTGAAAATCAACGCAAAACTCGCATGCTGGCCTAGTATGCAGCTCGATAGTGATGACGGCTGCTTAACTCACCCTGTCTTTTGTCAGCATGAAGGTCTAGGCGCTTGGAGTTGAGGGGGTTAAATGGTGCTGTTGGGTGTCACTGGAGCTAGAGGATGTGATGCAGGCGATGGTGAGAGTATCACACGACACGGTGAGAGGACAACATGAGGCAATGAGCGGAGTGGGACGACTCGGATGGACAAGCGCCCAAGCTCGCACCCACATGGACTCTGAGACAAGGGAGAATGACGGGGGTGGGACAATGTGATGAGACGACGACAGGATGAGAATGAGGTGGAAGGATGAGAGAACGAAATGGGATGATGAAACAGTAAGACAATGCCTGGCACGAACGATGAAGGACGGATGACACATCGACACTTCAGTGTGGCAAGGACTCAATGCGTCGATCCTGGGTCAATTCACCCCACACTCATCCCAACCCAGCCGGCCTGAGTCTGAGGCATGCGGCCGTGGCGTGGCTAGTGTTGAGCGTAAACAGCTTGCGTTGGACACATGCTTGGAGGGAGGCCTTCGGTGAGGCGGATACCTTATATTTGAAGTGTCCTACCAAGGGCTCCGCAAGGGGGTCAGGACGGTAGCGATTCCGTCGGCGCCGTGCAGACAAAAAAAAAAAAAAAAAAAAACTGCCGCAGCGCTGTTGCTTCCACAAAACGGCTACGAACCCAGTCCCCGTCCACTTCTCTCCTTACCGCTCCATCACCACGGCACCACGGCGCCACCTGTCCACCTCCGTCAATTCTACCGGGCCCTCCCCACAACGGCCCGCAGTCCCAGCCTAAAACGGCTATGCTCCATGCCTGTGCTGCCATATGACGCCCGTTCCGTGTACCCCATGGCGGCTGAGTAGGACGTTGATGATGGGAAGGAGGTTGCTGGCGACGCCGAGGGTATGGACAATTCGGGAGAGGACGGGTTGGGGCTGGAGGAGGACAGGGTGGATTGATTTGAGGACGCCGCTGGGGTGAGTGTTCCGTCATCATCCTGGTTGTGTGCTTCATGCTTGCATTCTCAGGGGGTGTTTCTTCTTCTTTCGGAAGGAGGTTGACTCGTTGCGCCCGTATTGGCGTCATCGTCGTTGCTTTTCTTTTTCATGCTGCATTGTCCCTGTCTCGTGTCGAGATGGATGGTTTCAGAGTGGGGGAGTGAGTGCGCATCCCCCATCTGAGGCCGGTGCATATGCTACTACCCTTTTCATCTGATGGGTTCTTCCACTGGGTGACCCGACCTGGGTGACCGACCGTCTAGAAACGGGTGACTTGGCAGTGGATCCAGGGTGAAGGCGAGACTCGATGAGCCCATCGGGTTTCTTCTTTCTGTCATCACCTTACATAACCATGCGCGACATGTGTTGACCCACCGACCTTTGCCTTCCATTGGCCGTTCTTTCCGGCCTCTTCAAGAGCCTGTGCGCCGGCCCTCTACCCCCCGCAGCCGCACCCTGTCTATCTACGTACCGCGCAGAGTGTAGTGGATGAGCGTGGGCGGTGTTGTGTCATTGAGGGGACAGATGGGCTATGAGGAGGTAGACTCATACCGCGTTGTCCTCTCTGCTCTGCGTACCCGAGGTTCTGCTGCGTCCCCCAGACGACGGTTTCTCCCACGTGACTCATCCGGCGCTTGAGAGATGAATTGTCCGCATGGTGTCACGTGCCCCTTGCGCGTTCCTGCGGCTTTTGGGTTCCTGAATTCCGGTTCCTGGCTTCGGGTTCCTAGCTTCAGGGTCCTGGCTACTGCACTTCTTGCGTTTCTTCTCCTGATCTTGGCAACTTGCCGCTGTGCTTCTGTTGTCACTCGGAGATTGGCGCTGGATGCTTCCATTGATCGCCTTTCTGCTGCTTCCGTCGAAGCAGTGACGTGTTCATGTGAGCGCGCAGCGCGCAGACGAGGACCGAGGCCGCTGTGCAGATGCGTATTATGGAATGTTCGGATTTGGCCCTATTCTGATGATTCGTGTCAAGACTTGCCCACACCAACGCGTAGCCTGCATAATCCACGCACAAGACTCAACGCAATCTCCACCCAGCTTGACCCCGCCATACGCGACTCCGTTCTGAGTCTGCGTTTACTTGGAGTCCGAAGCCCAAGAGAGCGCGTCACGCATAGGTACGCTTTTAGCTGATCCTGGGCAGCTTGCCTATCTCGATTACTACCCATACCTAGGTCCTGCCTCGAGTTCAAAAGCGTCAAGGAAGACAAGGAGTGTCCACACGGAAGAGGAAGCGATGGCGCAGATCAGCGATGGCGGGAGCGGGGTACAATGAATAAGGCATAGGGTTGGCATATAGAGGGAGGAAGCAAACGAATAGGGGGAGATGCGACGCGAATTCCAGAGAAGCGACTGGACTGCTCCTGCCGCTTCAGTCTGCTCCCCGCCACGCCAACCGCAGGCAGCCGCGAAGCAGGCAACGGGAACCGAGAGACATACACCCGGTCACTTCACGACCGCGTCGCGTCAACAACACAGACACGTGACGTGGATCCCAAATCCGCGGCACGACCCGACTTATAAAAATTGATTCAATTTTTTGGGCGCAGGCTACTCACTCAAATTGCCAAAATAGGGACTGCTTGTCTCACTGAAGGCGAGGGAGAGGCCCCAGAAGAACCACTGTGGGTAAGAGGTTAGCGACGAGGAGGAGGGGGGGGAAAAGGCAGCACGGTCTTCTGCTGGGCGAAATGGAGCTAACCTGAAAGGACGACCGCCAAACACATGTCACTCAAGCCGATCATGCTGAGGGTGTTTTTGCGACGAAGGAGACCGGAGTAGAAGAATCCTACACAGGGGTGAGACGGGTGAGGGGGGAATAGAGGAAGAGACGGACCGACGCCGAGAATCATGAGCCAGACGAGGGCGGTGGAGGCGAGGACCCAGGAGATGTCCCCGGGGGAGTAGACGCCTCCCATGGTCAAGTTGGATAACCATTGGATGGACTCGGCTAAGATAGAGCGTGGATCAGCGCCATGAGCACTCGCGGGGGGCGTATCATAGGTGATGTTCACCATGGTGAGCTGGGGAAGGCGAGATTTTAGACAGCTAAGACAAAGGAAGGTGTAAGAAAGGAATGGAAAGCGTGCGTGGGCGGCGGGAAGGGTGCACGTGGTGGATTGGGTGGCGGTGTGGGGCGAGGAAATACCTAGTGCGTGCTGAGCTGAGCTGGGCCTCATGAGACTGATGTGACGTCGAGAAGCACGGCGAGGACCCTTCACGATGCTCGTGGCTACAATGTCGGCGCAACAGAGATTGTGCAGCGAATGCCAGGCGTTGTACATCGTCGGCGCTGTCGCTATCGCATCAAAAAGACCGCACCTCCACTACGCACTGCATGTGCCAGAGCAGACGACCTACCATTTCACTTGTCACACCCTATGAGAATGCCGCGTCAGACACATTTCATACTAGCTGTCACACGAGGCAGTATCCCCTGTCACATACTTCTGCCCCACACCTCCCCATATACCATCTGCCCCGGCCTACCCTGCGGGAGATTATCCTTGGCCTTGAGTAAGCTTCTTTCAGCTGTGGTAATGCTAGCTTTCCTGCGCTTTGAAACATAACCAACTGAAACTTGCTGGTTCCACACCGAAATTTTCACGTACATGTAAATTATACCCTTAAACAGCTACTTGATTACAGGCATGCTGCCGAGCAAAACATACACTGGTCACTCCGTAGCGACCAAAAAGACACCCTAGCCCCTGGCGACACTGTCCCATCTACACCGTATCCAGATCTTCTATCATATATCTTCCCCTTCGCCCCTCCGTGGCCCAGCCGCCCAAGTCCTTCCGTGACTTCACCGTCCCCACTCTGCTTTACTGACTCATCATTGCACACCCGCGAGCCGGACCCTATAACGTTAGCAGCTGTTACCACCCACAACCCGTCACACCACACTCCCCACCAGACGGACGTCTATAAGCGTAGCCAGTCACATCAGCAGTACTAGTTACTTCCATCGCGTGTCACCCGATCCCACGTCCGCGCCCATTCCGAATAGTCACAGCGACTGACGGCAAGCCTCCGACTCGAATACCCGCGAGAAGTCTCCCTAGCACCACTCCATGACCCCATCGTCTCCCACCCTACGTGTCATTGTCTAACAGCCCGGAGCGCAAGTCAAAATCATAACACCCATACCATGCGTGATGTTCGCCTATGTCCGAAATCAGAGGGGAGTGTAAGGAATGACGCAGCACAAACACTGCTTCGGAAGCGGGGCAAAATAATACACTCATGTCTGAGCTTCGGGGACGAGATGAAAGAGTTTTTAGAGCAAAGCTTTTCTGTGATCTCGAAATCTTTCGTCGGAAGGCACCCGGTTGTAAGAGGCTGACGATACGGCGTAGATTCGTTCGTCAAAGGTTAAGTTGATACACGTCGGGGAGGATGTGAATTACAGGCCAGGGGTGGATGGGGCAAGTCAGAGAGGAGGGCACGGTCGGTAGAGGTTATATGGCCTTGGTTCCTTCCACCTTGGTGAGTATGTGAGTACTGGATCGTACGTGGCTTGTGCGTGAATCCTTGCATCCTGCGTCGTCCATAACAGGCCCCATTTCCAAACCACGTACCGTATCCTGGCTTTGCGTCCGTGTAGCGGCGTGTGATGCTGGAGGAACGTCCCATCCCAGTCCTAACCGCTAACGCTCGACACATAAGCAAAGCGACCGGCCGCAAAGCACCGCTGCACGTAACTCCTCAGCAATGACCCGATGGACGTCGACAATACATCCACGCTTAGGTAGACGTTGATCGTGCTTCGCGGATACACATTCACACGATACATTTGCCTCATTCCCTGAACGGCCCACTTATTCCGAAACTCTTCTGCCAAGTCTAATTGTCACTCCCTCGTCCAAAATATCTACACTCCGAAGCAGCACCACCGCGTTTAGCCCCTCGCTGTAGCATGCGTAGACAGGCATAGCATCCAGTACGCCGGCGAAACGGCTGGGCTTGTGGATACTGGGCAGTCCTCCCGAAGCTCGCACTGGAATTATGGTGTGAGAAGCCACGTTTCCAGACATCCCAGCACGCAGCACTCAACCCACATCCGATCAACGTATCCTCGACCATTCTGTCATCCCAGAGATGGTTACTGCCTCCCACGCCGTAACACACACACCGCGACAGAGTCCGCGGCAGCCAGCGTCCCTCAGCCGTATCACGCCCAGGCTCCAATGTCCCAGGATAGGGAGTCGCTATTGAAATGTTAGACATTCCGGTGAATTTGAGCACTGACCTGGACCGTGACCCATCACAGCAAATGTTGACCGGTGACCGCTTTGAATGCGAGACTGAGACGAAATTCTCCGCTCGAGTGCACGAGTCAAAATATAGTTAAGTGATACAAAGTTCTACAGTGTACAGGTGAGTGAACGACGTGATGCATGGAGGCTAGCTATGCTCTTACCTCTGTGTTGCGCGCGAGAGGGTGAGTCAAACGGCTGAAGTAGACAAGACAGGACGAAGTAACCACTTAGATTCAAATGAATGCCTCGCATATTGTGCAAAGGCAGCAGGGACGGAAACCAGTCAGAGCTATGAAGATTGTCTCGGAATGGCTTCCATGGTTTGTTACTACAACACACTTGTTCGTGGTTCGTGGTGGGTCGTTATACATTGAGTTACGACAGGTCCGAAGTAGCAACAGCGTCTTGGAGGTTGGAGCTCTGGGGTATGAGCCAGGTATGGCGGCGAAGTTCTCATCAATGATCAGAGGACGTGACACTATAACCACATCGCCCCACCGTGCACGCCATATTCTCTTCCCATCTCGTCCATACGCCATAAGTGGTGGGTCGTCGTCCAACACCGTCCACACTCGCCCGCTAATCTCATTCCACCCCAGCCCAATAGCAATATCCGCTATCACATCCACTGCCGCCCAGAAAAGCACGCACGTACCTGCCTCCCATACCACTGCAGGCATATACAAGTTTTTTTGTCAGAAAAACTGCTGAAAAAACTGTAAAGATTTTCCAAATATTTTTAGTGTTTTTTATGTAAAAAAAAACTATAATATTTTTTTTTGTTTTTATTAGAATTTGTTGAGCAAGAAAATTCTAAAAAAAATCAAAGTTTTTTTTCAGGGTTTTTTCAGGGTTTCTTTGTGTTTTCACAAAGAAACTTATAAAAAAACATAAAAAACCCTGCAAAAAACTTTTAAACTTTTTTTACAATTTTCTTGCTCAACAAATTCTAACAAAAACACAAAATTTTGTTAAAGTTTTTTTACATTAAAAACACTAAAAAAATGTGGAATATCTTTACAGTTTTTTGAACAGTTTTTTAGACCAGAAATTTTTTATATGCCTCAAGTGTACTAGCTACACCTTCCATATAAGTATGCCTTGATTAACATACGGTCGATCCAGGGCCAGGCACCATGCACGGATAAGAAACCTGCGATATACATAGGAGGGTGGGAAGAGGGAATTGTGGGGAAGAACAGATATATATGTGGAGAAGATATCATACATGGCGAAGGCGGCCCACAGGTGAGAGGCAAGAAGTCGAGAAGGTGAGAAGGCAAGAAGGTGAGATGGCAAGAGGGCAAGAAGGCAAGAAGGCGGCAAGAAGGGCATAAGTATAGGGGAAGACTCGGACGTGAAGCCCACTCGTTCTCATTCACCTGGCGTCACGTGGTCCAGTGACGAGAGAGTTGCCTTCAATGTGTCATATCTCTCCTCTGAGTCTGATACAATTAGGCTGAGTTCGAAGAAGGAAATGTATATATTAGTCTGAGTTCTACGAGGGTCTCACCTGAGTTCGAAGAAGGAAAGGTACTATTCCTTCTTCGAACTCAGACACCATATCGATACGATCACGTGATATACTGCGTCATGCTGCTGCAGCAACACACCCTCCTGACGCAGTACATCTGTGGTCAATAAAGACCCATGGTACATTGATGACATTCTACTAGTTCGCGGGGCAGAGCCTTCATCAGTAGGTCCGCTGGCATGCTGTTCGTAGGTATATTGGAATCTGTACTGACTGGTTAGATCTCAGTCTCACAGATGATTTTGATAGACTATATATATATACCTGTACCGACTGGTTAGATCTAGGTACAGGTGTATCAATACATATGAAAAAGGGTAACTAGGTGAGATCCCATTACCTCAGTCTCACAGATGATTGTGATAGACTGAGGAAAAGGATGTGAACTCTGACAGGCATCTCAAGTACCGCGCCAGCGGAGTTTGGTATGCGTATAGGTCATGCTTGAACTCCAACACACCCCCCTCAAGCGATGACCTCGCCATTTGATCTTTGGATGCCTAACTTGTTGAACAGGTAGCTGAAGATCGGACAGCTCAGAGCTTTGGTAAGTATGTCTGCGGAATTTTCTCTTGTTGGAACATGTGTAAAGCTGACCTCAGTGCACACGACATGTTCACAGATGAAATGGTGAGCGACATCGATGTGCTTTGTCCTGGCATGGAAAGTGGGATCCTTGGTGAGGATAATCGCACCCATGTTGTCACATAAAATGTTAGTGGCGCCTTTCTGTTCAAAACCGAGGAGTTTCAGTAATGATTTTAGCCATAGTGCTTCTTTGGTGCCATATGAGCACCACATGTATTCGGCTTCGACACTGGATGTTGCTACGGTGGGTTGTTTCTTCAAGCTCCACAAGATCGGACCACCACCTAAGGAGTATAGGTAGCCGGCAGTAGATCTACGGTCATCCCGATCCAAAGCCCAGTCGGAGTCCACCCACCCAGATAGGGGAACATTTTTCCCACCTAGGATGAGCTCCACATCACGTGTCGTGTATAGGTATGTGATGACTCTCTGGGCTTGCGTCCAATGTACGGGACCAGGGTTGCCACTGAATTGACTCAGGTGGGAAACCGCGAATGAGATGTCCGGCCGCGTGCCCATCGCCGCATACATCATGGATACCATAGCGGTGAGGTAGGGAATTTTCTGCATGCCCCTCACCTCATCCTCACTTTTAGGGAATAGGTCTTTGGACAGCACGACGGTGTGGTCGAGTGGGGTATACTTGGCATATGCCTTCTGTAAGTTCAACCACTTCATGATCATCTCGATGTAGGCACGCTGAGACAGGGAGATCGTCCTCACAGCCCTGTCCCTTTTTATAGCCATGCCGAGGAGGTGATGAACCTCGCCAAGGTCCACAAGATCAAAGATCGCACCGACATCAGCTTTAACCCTCACCATCTCCGCCGTGGTACTCGCCACCGCACAGATGTCATCGACATGGATTGCGAGAATGGAGGTCCCATCTGTGGTGGTGCGTGTGTATATGCAGTGGTCAGCAGCGACTCTGGTAAAACCCATCTCTTCCACCAGGGCCTTGTTAAGCCTAGCATTCCACAACCGCGGTGACTGTACCAGACCGTAGAGTGTCTTCTTCAGCCGACAAACGTGAGTCGCCTTTCCTTTCACAACGTGTCCTTCCGGTTGCTTCATATACACAGCATCGTCTAGCTCTCCATGCAAAAAGGCAGTTTTGATGTCCATCTGGTGGATCTCCCAATCCATCGCGGCACCAATGTGTAGTATTGCACGTACAGACTCCATCCTTGTAACAGGAGCGAAGGTGTCCGTGTAGTCGATACCGGCCCTTTGGACAAAACCTTTCGCCACCACACGGGACTTACAACAGCGCTTTGCAGTACGTAAGGCAGGTGCTGATTTTGCACGTGCTTTAGCGGCAAGACTCAAAACAGCCATAACTCAGGTAATACTGCTCTGATTGCTTTGAAATTTTGTATATAGCTTTATGTAGCTCATATGCAGGGAACAGAGCAATAATATCCAGCAAAGTCATCCACTTTCAAATTCACACAAAAATTGGGATTTTCAAATTACTTGATTTTTAGTGAGGTTATTACTCTGTGCCCTGCCTATGATCTACATAAAGCTATATACAAAATTTCGAACCAATCAGAGCACTATTCCCTGAGTTATCACTGTTTTAAGGCTTGCAGCTAAAATACGCACAAAATCAGCACCTGCCTTATGTACTGCAAAGCACTGTAAACCTCTTAGGAGTGCCGACGACATCTTTCTTCCTCAGGAACACCCATTTGGATGGGATGACAGGACGACTGTCAGGGACTTCAGTCTGTGGGACAAGATCCCATACACCGTGTTTTGACAGTGAGTGCATCTCCTCGTTCATACTCGACTCCCACTATGGGGCATCCGATCTCTGTAGGATTTCTCAATATGTCTTGGGGTCATCCACTTCACCGACACAACACCATTCATCTTTGGACTCAGCCACAAAGACACCCACTTCCTCGCTATCTAATGGAGCACCCCCTTGAGTTTGCACTCTGATTTCTCGCATCTGTTTTGGAACCCTTCAAGACTTTGGTGTCAGAGCTAACACTTTGGTCTATCAGAATGTGTCGTATACAAAACTCAAAGAATATTAAACAATGCTGCAGCACAACTCCGGAAATAATTTAATATTTGTACCTTGGTTGCAATCCACGTAAGAACTAGTCCAAGTTAATACGGATGGAAGGCAATACGTTTCTTAGCAGCACTGAACAATAAACTAAAAGTCTGTAGGTTCGAGGACGACTATTGGGGTCCAAGTATTCCAAAAGGATAGGAATGGCTTCACAGGAGAGTTTGTAAGTGGACTGACCCGATTAACGTCAATGCATTGCAATAAACGAGCGACTAGGGTTTAAGAAGTGACTTGTGAAAGTCACTGAACAGGAAGTCACTGATCAGTTTGTCTCGGGTATTGGAGAGCTAATTGACAAGGAAATCGATTGTCAGACTCACTCTGCAGAATTTCACCTGGAGTGTTAGTCCGGGTGGCTAAGTAGAAACGCAACTACTTAACTGAGAATTAATACACTAAGTAAGTGTAATAACCCTAGCTGGGGTTAGCAGCTTAGTAAGCTGTGAAAGCTTGGCAAGTCACATGAGGTACGTGGATAGTAGATGATGATGTATTGGCTGATTCACTGCTAAAACTGCAGGCTATTTATACTGCATCTATCTAGCTTATGTAACTACTGCTAGGAACCTTGTAGAAGCTTCAGGAAAGGTTTGGAAACTATTGGAAGGCTGTGGAAGGTTCTATTGCTATATTGGGTTAAAGTCACAGCTCTGTGACAGTAAAGCTAAGAGTATGTAAGAAACTCCCACGCTCATGTGATTATCATGTGACGAAGGAAAGTCATGTGACTTCAAGCTCGATTGAGGTCATGTGACGGTGTCATGTGATTGTCAGGTGACCGTAGATAATCAGGTGACTTTGAGGTCAGGTGATAGTCAGCTGACTGTGGATGATCAGGTGACTTTGAGCTGTTTTTGAGGTCATGTGATAGTCATGTGACCATGGGGGATTCTTAGCTAAACTATCAAGAGATTGTTGTATCTTGTGGACCCAATGTGAGTGTAGCTATGGCACAGCACAGCCTAACATAGCCTTGTTGCTATGGTAGCATAGGTTGGGCAGAGTTTGTATTGCACAAACTGTGTTGTGGAGGCTTGGGAATAAATTGCCATTTCCAGAGTGCTGAGTCCGAACCGGTAGAGTGTCCACAGGCTTGAGTTCGGGCTCGTGCGTGTCGGAGTTTGAATAAGCAGAGTTGTGGATACATGTGGATTCATAACTCTGCTGCAACAGAATAGAAGTGTTTTGAGCCAAAGACTTCATTAGAAATGGCGAAAAAATGGTAGGAAATTAGAGGAAGTTTAAATAGTTCATCCCCAATGATAGCAATACCAGTATGCTATATTTTAAGGTCACTATTTCGAAAATACATGGAATTTCTCCTATTTGACCGGCAAAGCAGGATCCCATACAGCATCTCCCTGAGCGTTCTGTCCATTACTGACTCATAGGACAGACCTCGCATCGCGGCGCCCACGGCAGACACCTTCGGTACACGGGTGGAACGCCACAGTAGTACTATAGGATCAGTGTAGGGCATGGGGTTCAGATCCTCATTGTGTTCAGGGTCAGGCTCTGGAATCGCATCCGCATTCGCGATGACACCAGGGTGGTGGGTGTGGCCTTCAAATGGTGCTGAAATGGCCTCCCCAGTGTCTGCATTCCACACATGGATCGTGTTGTCATAAAACCTGGAGACCATGTGCTTGCCATTGTGCGAGAACGCCACCGACATGACCCAGGCGGTGTGGCCTTCAAATGGTGCTGAAATAGTCTCTCCGGTGTCTGCATTCCACACACAGATCGTGCCATCATAAGACCTGGAGATGATGCACTTGCCGTCATGGGAGAATGCTACTCACTGCAGGCATATAAAAGTTTCCTTGTCTGAAAAACTGTTGAAAAAACTGTAAAGATTTTCCAAATATTTTTACTGTTCTTTATGTGAAGAAAACTATCATAAAATTTTGTGTTTTGTTAGAATTTGTTGAGCAAGAAAATTGTAAAAAAATTTAAAGTTTTTTTCAGGGTTTTTTTATGGGTTTCTTTGTGTTTTCACAAAGAAACTTATAAAAAGACATAAAAAAACCCTGCAAAAAACTTTAAACTTTTTTACAATTTTCTTGCTCAACTAATTCTAACAAAAACACAAAGTTTTGTTATAGTTTTTTTACATTAAAAACACTAAAAAAATTTGGAATATCTTTACAGTTTTTTGACCAGTTTTTCAGACCTGAAAATTTTTATATGCCTCCAGTGACTGATGAGACCCTGAGATTGTGGCCTATCAAGATGTTTTCAATAGCTGGCCACACCTTTAGTTTCCCTGTCTCTATGCAGAGTAGTCTTGGAAAGTCTGGGAGGTACATCCATCACACTATGGAACTTTCAGGTGCAAGCAGGAGTGCCAACACATAGAGATGAGGAGTGCTTTCTGAGATTACACTCCAGAAAGTAGCAACAAACTTGCGGGTATCCCATACAAATGCTGTAGTGTCATTATCCTAAAGCTCATCAGACTCATGTCAGAGCTCATAACAACTCGGGCACTCACCTGACTCCAGTCCATTATTGACAAGAGCGCTGCTGAAGCATCAGGTACCTGCGTCATCAGACTCAAAACTTCCAGCCAGTAGAGTCGCTTAGTCTTGAAGAACTCCTTAACCTTTGCACTGATACCCGGCGTAAAGGTGGTGGCACGAACATGGTCTGCCCAAAAACTCTTGTTAATGTCAAAGTTGTAACTAATAGCAGTATGATTTGAACTCTGAGTGAGAGATAAATCAAGTAGATCCAAAGTAGCAGAATATATGCGCATATGACTAGATATGTGTGCCTTACAGTATATGCTAGTAAGGTCAATCAATATAATGTGGAGTGAATATAAGAGTGGAATTCACTATTGACTTTAGTGTACAGAGTCAAGTATTTAACTGTCGAGGAATGGGACTTGGCATTCTTGGTGCACTACGGAATGAGAACAAAGAAAAGGTGAAATGGGGAGAATGGCGTGTGTGAGGGATTAGGAGCGGTGTCATGACCTGTCTATTTCTCTTACCCCACTGTCTCTATGCTCCCTCTCATCACTCCCTAGCATCTTCACCAGAGTTCACCACACCCGCCGACCACTCCCCCTCTACGTCCACTCTACCCGCTGTTCACCCCACTCCGAACCACTATTCGCTGCTTGCGCATTTCGCCAGCAGGCACGCCATCAAATACGATCGATACCATTCACCCGGCATGATGGTTCATCATTAACCCCATCATCTTCTTAATCCAACCCCATTGGGTGTTCGTATGGCCAAAGTGTGTTCGCAGGACGTCCCTTCCATAGGTCGTGCGGGATCAACCCAGTAAAAGAAGAGTCCGTGCAGGGTAGCATGTATGCGGGTCCCAAGACATGGTTTTGTCCATAAGTGTCTTCGCCACCTTTATTTTCCGTCGTTTCATGTTCGCATTCTTCCCTCACTCTACTGTATGTTTATTCCATCTACTTGGTATCATGACTGCGCACCCCTATCCGACCCTGACTCACGACGGCCTCTTTCCTATTCGCTAAATACCTTGCGAGAATTTGATATAAGTAGTTGACATTCGCATGTATATTCTCCAGTTCAATTATCATACGTCATCCATCTTGTGCAAACTTGACCTTGCTGTGATCATCGTCTTGAGCCTTCTCTTGGAGATTTCTATCTTCGACCAGCAGAGGACTTAGGCATCACTGGTGAGTTCTCATACTTCATCTTCATTACCTTAGCCTTCAAACTATTCTCTGTGCTGTTGGCGAAGGGCTCCGAAGGAGCACCTTCTCCGGCGAAGGGATTGTCGAGACTTAGACAGCCCTTCCATGACACCTTGCATGTTACATCGTCAAGTACCACAGGCTCTTTCGCTACGACTGTAGATAGGGTGAGCCCCGTTCGGGCAGCCCTCTTATCTTGTGAACATTTATTGGTTCACCTATTCGCCGAACGGCATACTTATTCGCACAAGTCATTTGGGCATTTGCTGTGTTCACTAATACACGATATTAACGCCTAAAAACCAATCTTGACAAGCGGGTACAACTGGTGTGTGGAATTTGATGGAGTGTAAAGTATGATGATAGAGAAAGGAAAACGGGGGTCAATAGGAATAGGAGACGTGGTCGAGTTATATGCAGGGTCAACTCGTCGTGTCGCGTCCCTTGATTGAGTCACGTGATCATACGACATGTAGCTCTTGGGACCATGCTCGGTGTACTTGTACAGGGTGTATAGGGGTGTTCTGGACTGTAACTGTAGAAAGTATGGTCGGCGGGGTTGCGTATGCATGAGCGGTTTGTGAGGTTCGTAAAGAACATAAGGAGAGAATAGAGATGAGAGAACAACTATGGCTGTATGTGCGAACACCACGCACAGTGACAGCGACACTAAACACTGACTGATATGCCACCTATCCAGTCATAAGCCTCATGGGCTAGAACAAGAGCACAAACATGGAGATTTACTGCCTGGGTTGTTATTGTACAGTAGCTAGCTATTTAACTACTTGGAACGAACCCATACTAAACTAGATACAATAGGGGGTTATGGAGCGATCAGTGCCGCCGGTGCGCGATGCATGCACCGGTGCCAAGGCTGTACCTTATCATATGGAGATTAATATATGCGTCAGGAACGATGGAGCGCCTCCTGCACTCCATCTCGGATCTATCCCTCGGTCGGCCCTGGAACCGGGCTCAGGGTCGAAGTTGCCGGTTAGATATGCACGCGAGTGATAGCACGTGCGTGCATGATGCGCTGTGCCGGCAGTAAATGCGTGCGCATCCATGTACTAGGATATGCCGGGACATTGTCATGACTTTGTTAGTGATGAATATGAATGTATAGCTTGATCTTCCTATTCATAACAGTAACAGCACATGGTGTGGACTTTCATGATATCGGAGTGATCGGACGTGTGGATTGGGTAGGTTCAAACGCTCGTGTTGGAGCTTGGCGATCTTGGAGAGGGGTCGGGTGAGTATATGCGTGTTCAGTTGTGGGTAGTTGATTATGTTTCATGTTAGGGACTGTAGTAGTGAAGATAATGGTTTGATATAATGTTTCTTCAGTACTTTCAACAAAAACGGCAAGAGTAGGAAAGTTGTGGGGATATATACTTCTTGGTCCATGTTGCCAAGTCGACAACAGCGTTGTTGAGCAGATGTGAAGTTTCCAGCCGACAAATGTTAAAACAAAGCTCCTCCACCATCATGCGCAAGCATGAAAGAGCAAGGCTGTCATGGTGTGAAGATGTATCGATGTAGTATGTTTTACTCAGGGTGTGATCTGCCAAGAAGTCATGAAAAGACGTGTGCAGCAGGCTGATTGGGTCAGATCCTCGAATAGGAAGGCTCAACAGAGCACCCATGGGTCCAACAATAACATGAACCTCGGTACCTCTTGACTCCATGGCACAGCTTCTGCAGGGCAGACATCGAGAACAGTTCTCTGGCAGTATGCAGGCAGCCCATCACCAAGCAAAAGCGACACTTGACATCATCCGTCCAGTCTTTGCTATCCCCCAATATCAGTGTGAGGATACTGAGATACAGGCTATCCATTCCACCAAGGTCCTTGACTAAAATTCCCTCCAGTTACTTAACAGGAAGGTGACCATACTTCCCATCTCCTTTGACAAATTGACAAGCAGTCGAGGCCCATTGAAAGTGAGCTTCAGATTTCTTGACTAATAATTGACACCATCGTTGGGCCATTTACGCTCGAGGACCGTAATGTTACCTAGTTCATGTTTCACACAGCAGGTGACAGCATCGGCAGGATTCGGGTCAATATCCTTTAGGGACCTGGACAGCACATGCTTCTTACCAAGAAGGGCATCCTGGATGTTGTTGTCGGCATGCAAAGTGATTAGTACACGGAAGTTGGATGGCAGTTCGGCAGCTTGGTTGCCAGGACAGACAAGAGATCCTCGTGGGATTTCTGGTCTCCGCTCTCATCTAATGCAGCAATGACGATCACAGTCGGTCTGATGGTAGTCAGCACATGGGTGGCATCTAAAATGAACTTCTGGAACTGCTGATGAGGCATGCATGTGGTCCGAAGGGCTCTCTGGTCTCTGACAACTTTCTCCAACAATGCTGTGCGTTGTGGGTCCAAATCAGCCAGATCACGAGCAATAGTGCTAAAGAGATTGTCAGGGGATTGCTCTGCCAGTTGATCGCGGTCAAAAAAGTACAACAATCCGAGACATTTGACTCCATCAAATCATCGAGTGACCTCATGAGCAATTGCAGATTTTGCCGGCACCTGCAACATCATTCAAGAAAAATATCCGGGGGGTGTTGTCGCTATCCTGGTTGATCCAATCGCAGATCTCCTCAATAACATTCTCGCATGGACCGGGCAAACAGCCTTTTTTAGGATTGTAGCCAGCTGACCCTGCATAGGGCATGTCATTAAGCTGAACTATAAGGGCAACCTGGGCAGACGCTCTACACTCAAGCGGCGAACTGGCGAAGGGGGATCCAAAGTGAGATAGAGAACTATATACAGGACATAGACATACCTGGCGAAGGGGGATCCAAAGAGAAAACTCTAAGGAACCCCTTTGCCACCTAACTACGACTATAAGCAAACACGGGCATGCTAGCCTGATCACTGAATGCCCGAGTTACATAAGCAATCATGCCAGCGATAACAGGGCTGGACAGATAAGGAAGGAATGATGTCAGAAGGGGCTGGAACAGGAAGGGAAATAAATGGAACACAAGACAGAAGGATGTTAAAGGCTAGGAGAAGCTCAGGGGCCACCAACAATACGCTGCGATGATGCAGTGTGTGATAATGCACAGTGCGACCATGCACAGTGAGATCATGCATAGTGCGATCATGCACAGTGCAATCATACACAGTGCGATCATGCACAGTGCGATCATCCACAGTGTGTGATTGGTGTTCCCCTGACATCACCCCCCCTCTAGAATGCGGCGACCCGACGCATGAAGTCCCACTGGTGGAACAGGGATGCGATTCTGAAACGTGACAGCCTCCAAGGAGCGAATGCGACGAGGGGCACCTGGATGTGAACGGTAGAAGTCGGCAATGTGGTCAGGAGCTTGGACATCACCCTCATTTTCCCAAGAATTCTCTTCATAGCCATACCCCTTCCACTTGATGAGGAACTGGAGGCGATTTGCTCGCATGCGATTGTCTAACACCTGTTCAACTTCAAAGTGCTCATTGCCCTCTCTAAGGATGGGTGGAGGTGGTAGGGATGGTCGCCGACCCAAGATTGGATCGGATGGAGCAGGAGTGAGCTTAATGACGGGGAAAACAGGGTGGAGGCGACTTAGAGACCTTGGGAGATGGAGACGGTAGGCTTGTGACCCAACTTGGTGTTCAACAACGTAGGGGCCAAGTTGCCGATGAGCTAGCTTTTTCGAAGGACAGGTGGTGTGTATATCGCTTGCATCGAGGTAAACCTTGTCACCCGGAGAAAATGTAGGGGCTTGTTCATGTCAGCGATTATAGTATGTCGCCATGTCCTCCTTCGACTTTGCCAGTGCCGACTTCGCTTCTGACAGTGACTCCTCCATGCGTTCCTTGAATTCATTGACAGACTCCAGGTTCGATGGGGGTTGATGTGGTTCAAAGCCCATTCGTGGGTGCCACCCAGTGTCCAGCATGAAGGGCAATTGACGAGTGGAAGCATGCACATGGTTGTTGTACTGGAACTCAGCCATGGGCAAGAGGTCAACCCAGTCGTCTTGTCGCTCATTGACAAAGAGTCGAAGGTACTGCTCTAGCTCTTGATTGAGTCGCTCTGTCTGCCCATCAGTCTGCGGGTGGTATGCTGTGGAGGCTGCGATGTGAATTCCCAGGAGGCGATAAAGCTCGCGAGTGAATTCGCACACGAACTGGACCCCACGATCTGACACCACTGTTCGTGGGAGGCCATGCAGCTTCCAGAGATGGTGTAGGAAAAGTTGCGCTGCTCCAGCTGCAGTGATTGTGGTGTTGGTGGGGATGAAGTGTGCCCGCTTGGAGATCGAGTCCACTACATTCATCACAGCATCGTAGCCATGTGCATCAGGCAGTTCCACAATGAAGTCAACACTGATCGTGTCCCAGTGAGCTTCAGGGACAGGTAGTGGATGGAGTTCACCGAGGGGTGGCTGCCTTCATGCCTTTGTTCGCAGGCATAAATCGCACATCTTGGAGTACTCGCCAATATACCGCGACATGTGGGGCCACCAGTAATTTTGTGAGACAAGTTCAAGTGTCTTCCATCACCCAGGATGACCAGCGACCCGCGAATCATGGTGCTGGGCGACAATTCGTCACCTGAGGTCCTGGACATCTGGAACGTAAACTGTACCTCGGAATGTGAGCAGCCCATCCATCTCATCCCACTCTGCAGACACCAGCGATTTCCCACCAGACTCCCGCAGCTTCTTTACCACCCCTGCGACCTCGTCCTCCAGTGACCCATCCCCAAATGCCTTCTTCACGTCACGAACAATCCCACGTTCTTCCCCTGCCAGGGTGAGCCCCTCCAGGACACGAACAATGAACAGCTCTGGGCATAGGAGTGTCAAATCGCTGTTGTCACCTGATCCTGACCCATGGTCTGAGCGCCGCGACAGTGCATCTGACATGCCCATCGTGACACCAGGCTGATGGTGAAGCTCGAAATTGAAACGTGACAAGTAGAGAGACCATCTAGCCTGCCTGCGATTAAGCTTCTTTGCAGTGCGAAAATACTCCAGGTTCTTGTGGTCTGTCCAGATCTCAATGCAATGCTTAGTGCCTTCAAGGAAATGTCACCATTCCTCTAAGGCGCGAATAATAGCCAGCATCTCCTTGTCATGAATCTCATAATTTCGCTCCACAGGAGTGGGACTCTTTGAGTAAAATGCAATGGGATGCCATTTGTCGTCATCTGGAGATCGCTGGGACAAGACTGCACCAGTGGCGACATCTGAACTGTCAGCCTCCACCCGGTATGGTTGATTGTCATCTGCAAAGTGCAGGATCAGCGTTGATGTGAATCGCAGCTTCAGCCCATCAAATGCCTGCTGTTCGTGATCACCCCGTGACCATTGTACATCCTTCTTGGTGAGCTCGAACAGGGGTCGCGCATGATGTGAGAAGCCCTTGACAAACCGGCGATAAAAGTTGGCAAATCCCAGGAAGGCCTGCACCTCCTTGCGATTTGCTGGGGTTGTCCAGTCCATGACACCTGCGACCTTGATGGGGTCCATCTCCACCTTGCCATGTGACACAATGAGCCCAAGGTACTCAATCTTTGTTCGCTCAAATTCGCATTTCTCAGGGTGAAGATAGAGCTTGTGCTGCCGTAGGCGCTCAAGGACTATTCGCAGAAGTCGGCGATGCTCCTCAAGGGTGTCAGTGAAGATCAGGATGTCATCCAGGTACACACACACATGCCCTTCCATGATGAGGTCTTGGAAGATGTCATTCATCATGGTCTGGAATATCGCAGGGCTGTTTGTGAGTCCAAAGAGCATGACGAGGGGTTCAAAGAGGCCACGATTAGTGCCGAATGCAGCCTTCCACTCATAGCCATCCTTTATTCGCACATTATTAAAGCCCCATCGCACATCTAGCTTGGTGAAGTATTTCGCTCCACGAAGCTGTGCAATGAGCTCAGAAATGATGGGAAGGGGTAGCGGTTCTTCACTGTCATGGCATTGAGCACGCGATAATCCTGGACCAGGCGCAGCGATCCATCCTTCTTCTTGATGAAAAACACTGGGCTGGCCATAGGTGATTTCGAGGGGTGAAGCGGCCAGTGCGCAAGTTCTCCTTCAGGAATTCATCCAGCTGCGACTGTTCACTTGGGGCAAGTGGGTAAACCTTGCATGCAGATGGCTTGGCTCCTGGCTCAAGCTCAATTGCATGGTCCCATGTCCTGCGTTCAGGAAGTGAATCAAAGGACTCTTTAGCAAAGACATCCTCGAAGTCACGGAGGTAAGGAGGGATGAGTTCCTTTTCCGCTGGGGGTACACTGCGAAGGGCCTTCTCAGCTAGCTGCTGTGAAATGGTTGTGGTGGCTGCGATAATGGGTATAGGTACATTGGGTGTGGACACAGTCGCAAACAGGCGGTCGGTTGCCTGGCTCCAGAAGGGGCTCAACATAACCTGGCTCATCTCCTTCTGTGTCCCCCTCTTCCTCTTCCACCATCTGAGGCAAGGGGCCCATGCGGCACGCACGTATCCTCGCCTCCCCTCTCCGCTCTTCCGGCAATGTCGCTCTGCAGGTGTGGCACTGCGCAGGGCATCTATTCAGTGTCACCTCCTGCGTTCGCCAGTTAACCTCCGGGTTGTGCTCCCGGAGCCATGGATAGCCAAGGATCATCTTGTGCTTCCCAAGGTTCGTAACGGCAAAGACAGCACGTTCAGAGTGGTCACGGAATCACAGGATGACATCAACAACATTGCGAATTGCTCCACCCTCATTGGGAGTGCCATCAACATTGTACACAGGGGCAGGGCATGTGAGTGATCGCATGTTTAACTTCTCAGCGGCGACAAATTCGCTGTCGATGAACAACCCAGTCGCACCACTGTCAAGGAGTGCAGTCACCCCTTTTACTTCAGCTGTGTCTGTTGTCTGGATCTCTACCTTGAGGTTCAGCGAATTTGGAGAGGGGACGGATGCGGCCACGAAGTGCTTGGGAAGGGCTCGCTCCCAACTTTTCAATCGTGGTGAAGGACTTTTCGGAATGTCAGCGGTTGATGTGTCTTTATCGCTTGCTGTGTGCGACCCAGTCTCTGACACGGGAATTGTATCTTCAGTATCTGGGGCTATTGACAGAGCAGCAAAGCGATTGGACAGGGGCAGCGAGGGCACATCTTTCACTCGCTGCGCGACACAAAATCCTCACCATCATCGTTCTCGACCTCTTCCTCAGCGACATCTCGCACATCTGCAGCAACCATCCAGTGCTCCAGCAGCTCCTCGCGTTCATCAGCGGTCATGTAGTGGATGTCATAGGCCTGCGGGCATTCCCGCGCAAAGTGTCCGACCTTTCCGCAGCGCCGACAGGTGAGTGGCTGTGGGAATTGCTTCTTCGCAGCATCCACATCCATCGGAGCAGGCCCAGAGGCATTTGGAAGGGGCATGTGCACTGGCATTATTGCTGGCCTTGAAGAGAGCTGACTGGTGAACCTGGTGTGTGATTCACCTGCCTTGCGAAACACTGGCGGTGGGGGAGGGCCACCGTTTGTCACCCTAGGTCCCTGGAATGCTTCGTTGACTGCACACGTGAGTGCGACTGTTCTCACCGCCCCATACCATGCAGAAGGGTAATCATCCTTTGGCCTGCCATTGAACATCAATGCGATGCGACTCTGGATTGCAGGTTCGAGACCTCGGTGGAACTTCATCACAATTGATCGCCCATCTGTGTATTCGGCTTTCTCAACCAGCTCTTCGAACCCATCAATGTATTCATCAACTGAACGCTTGCCCTGGTGGTACTGGTGCGATTCCAGTTGGTTAATTGCATCGGTGGCCTCGCGTAGGGGGTAGAACTGCTGGCGAAATGCTTCAACGAAATCCTTCCAGGTTGCGTAGAGTGGCACGCCATGCTTTGCTTCATGAGTGAATGCGCGAGTGGCAAAAGTCGCAGCCCTGCCTGTTTTCATGAAGCACATCGCCCAAAGGATCTGCGACTGCTCGTCTGGGAAGTCACTCGCACACACGCCAAGGTAGAGGCTGCACGACTGGATGAAGTTGCGACCATTCGCACGAGCCCCATCATATTCAGAGGGCTTTGCTGGTTCAGCTGTTCGCTTTGAGGAGGCACAAACACGACCAGGGAGTCCAGCCATCAGCCCAGTGGTCGTAGCCTGCAGGGTGTTCAACCTTGTCTCCAGATCTTGTTTTTCCTGCCTCTCCCTCATCAACTCTTGCTCTATCACCGCCAAGCGGTCCAAAACTTCAGCAGCAGATGGCAAGTCGTCCATGGTAAGTGTTAGATGGTGTGAGGGTATGAGAAAGGATTGCTAAAATCACTGCTTTCGAAGGGTGTTCAATTCGAAGTCGGGCGATTTTGCAACCGGTGCTCTAGAGAGAGTTTTCTACTATAAGGGCAACCTAGGCAGATGCTCTACACTCAAGTGGTGAACTGGCGAAGGGGATCCAAAGAGAAAACTCGAGGGAACCCCTTCACCACCTAACTACGACTATAAGCAAACGTGGGCATGCTAGCCCGATCATCGAATGCCTGAGTTACATAAGCAATCATGCCAGCGATAACAGGGCTGGACAGATAAGGAAGGAATGATGTCAGAAGGGGCTGGAACAGGAAGGGAAATAAATGGAACACAAAACAGAAGGATGCTAAAGGCTAGGAGAAGCTCAGGGGCCACCAACAACATGCTGTGATGATGCAGTGTGTGAGAATGCACAGTGCGATCATGCACAGTGTGTGATTGGTGTTCCCCTGACACTCTCCTTTTTACCGCTGTGAGCTAACTCGCTGGTCCATCACTCGCGCTGACCAATGCTCACCAGATCGAGAACTGTGTTGACGAGTGGAAGGATGGGAGGTTCCGTTCTATTGATTTTACAGAGAAGTTATACAGAGAGAAATATCAAAGTTACCTGACGAATTTGGAGACGTGGGGCGACCACAGTCTCAGGTCAAACCTCTAACAGCACTCTGTTATTCTTTGTAGGACACTCTCCGGGGTGGGAGACTTGCAGACAACTCTCCCTGCCGTCCGGAAGCTTCCGCATGACATTTTCAATTCCACCGTCCGAGAGGCCACTGCCGGAGGGGAGGAAGAGATGCTGGAATAAGAGTTTATACAAGTTTTCAAGTTTACTAATGAAAAAAAAAATTATTTCATTTTCAATATATTCATACTACCGTGACCTCAGTGATCTCCTGCCCGTTCTTCAGTGACAGGCACTGGCACTAGCAAACCAAGGATAGGAAACACCAAGGGTTCCTAGTACTCCATATCCCCTCACATACAACTCCATTGACCTTTACAGTGCTATGGAGCAGCTCCCCGCGGGCGCTATGGAGCTGCCCGCTGAGGAGCTATGGCGCTATACGGTGCTATGGCACGGTACTGAACCGTCGTGGGGAGTTATGGGGCACAACATAATTGGCACGAGTCTACCCTAATATGCCTGGTATATAGCCTATATAATGCTACATGCAATTCTTTTTTTTGCTCATGAAATGAAGGAGCGTGTGGTGATTGCGGCTGCTGTGCGTCGATGCATCCCACGCACGTCTGACTGTGGTGTGACAGACGCCGCGCACACCACAGAATGTCCTACGCAACCGCCCTTCCGCCACCACCCAGTGACCTTCCGCGCCAGCAGCACCACACCACCATCACGCCACTCGAACTTGCCTGTCCCGCCACACCCGCCAACTTCCGCCCAGAGGACGACCAGGCACTCGACCTTGTTGCCTCGATACCGGAGAGAACGATGCGCATGGGAGGATCCATGTCTGTGCCCTCCCACTCTTCCTTTCACCTCCACTGTGGATAGCGAATCCATTGAAACCTAGTGGGTTTACCCACGGGGTTTCTGTTTTCAGTGGGTACATCATTGAAACAGCCCCCATTGAAACAAACCAATGAAATTATTCAAGTGGTTGGACCAGTAGAATTTTCAGTGGCTTTGTCACTTAGTTTCTGTGCCATAGGAACTACATATTCAACGTAATTATCATGAGAATTTCAGTGCTCTAAGGCCTGGATTGCCATTGTTCGCACACTTGAAAAATTTCAAGATAGCTCATGGAGCACTCAGTGAAATCCAGTGAATTAATATATATATTTCTGGGCAAATATGCTGAAGTTTCCATATATGTATCAATGAATTTCCATGCTTGAGGTGCCGGAATGCTACTGCGGCCCCAAGTGACAACTGCTTTTGAGATACAGCACTAAGTATACACTCTAAGTGTGAAAAGACTCCTACTACTAGTCCGCCTCCATTCCATCCCCGCCCAGATCATCTTTGAACACAGTCCGCACATAGTCGCCACTTCGATCGATGATGCCCCACCATGAGTCACTCATGTGGACCCGACCTACAGCACATTGAATGGCATTAAGGTTGATGAATATAGACGGGTTTGTCCTCTCATAGGACACTACCGACGTGGCAGCGTCTCCACCTGGGGGGTTGCTTTGGCAAGTGTGAACGAGTGCTATCAAGTAAGTTGTCTCCTGATCAAGTCCTATGGCACGGGATGGAGGTAGAGTACACCTGAGCGCAAATTCAAACTGCCCGTAGAACATTTGAGCTTCATATTCTGGTAGACAGCACCGATTTCGAGCATTCTTGTCAACGAGAAGTGTATACTAGCATAGGCCTAGCTGGGTGAAAGAAACTGTGCCAGGAGAAATAGTACCAACACACCTTAATGAATGAATTATCCTGAGCATCTGAGGGCAAATTGCTACTGCCGCGAATGACATCGCCACCGTCCCCAATCCGCACTTTACCCCACGATGTCATTTCTTCAGGTAAGATCTGCTTAACAGTGCTGACAGTGCAATTGAATGTTGTGCTGAAGAACACGGCCACCTTCTTCAGTATGACAGTGTCCGGCCGATACTGTGTTTGCTTGTGCCAGCATAGGTAGAGACCGGGATCTACTGTTACGTATCGAGATTTCCGCTAAGTCAGAACTGGAAAGGGCAGCGGCTTCAACTTATAGGTTGCGCCCCCAATGAACTATCGTCCTAAGTATTTCGGAACTGAGTCGGAAGTCCGAAAGTACTGAACCAAAGGTTTGGTCGGAACTTGAGTCGGAACTGAGGCGGAAGACGGAAGACGGAAGGTGGAGAGACTGAGATCTTGCTAGACTCGCTGTGCTAAGAACAGGAGATGGAGCGAAGGAAATCAAGTATCGAAGGCGATTATCTGATTGCAGAATAACAGACATCCATGAGGGGGTTTTATACAAAGAGCTGAGACAACAGGTAATGATATGGTACTAAGCAAATTCCGGGGGAAGCGGAAGTCGAGTAGACAATGCGTGGGAACTAACTATTGGGAACAATGGGACTACAAAGGGGGTTCAGGGTAAGGTAGAACAATGGCAAAGAACAAGGGGTCGGGAAAACATATCTAACAACGAAACACAAGGAGGGTCGGACATATGGTCTTGATGAATGGTAAGGTGGGTCCGGTGGGTCCGAGTAATAGAGTCGAAAGAACAAGGGAAATGTACAAGGGGCGGAATGTCGGAAATATCGGAGGGGCGGAATGTGTTGCGGAAGTATCATAGGGGCGGAAGGTATTGCGGAACTGAGGGTCGGAAGTCGGAAATGAACGGTCGTAACATCTACCCAAAATGGGATACGTTAACAGAGCACCCGTACAGTCTGCAATGACCTCCTCTTGCCCAGACATCCCACTTGCCGGCTTCTCTAGTCAAAGCACATTCGAAAGTTGGTATCGAGCTGTTATTTGTGCCAGCTGGCTCAGCTGGAGTATGCGCTTGTTAAGGCATGCATATGGCCTACGTTTGGACTTGATTGCTGGCATAAGCAGGCCACAGAAGCGTTCCATCACAAACGACCAGTTGACCCATACTGGGCCGGTGTGTTCGATGTTGTCTGGGATGTGAAGGAGCGCATGCAACGTAATGCGACATGCGGTAAGTCGCTCCTCACGGTATTGGTAATAGAGCCGATATTCAGCACCATATACCTTTAGTATTTGTAGCTTCAAAATAGACACATGACTTACTTCTCAAATTCTTCTACATAGTCAATAACCTTGACACGTAATGCTGGGAGCTCTGCCCTTTTGATATCAAATTGAAGCACAATCTTGATGCTTTCCACAAGTTTCATCATGTGCACATAGTACTTGTTCTTGCGAAACCGATTATGCAGGAGGTGAGGGGCAAGAAAAAGAAACCAGAAGGACCATGCCTCAGCCGTGAAGAGGTGCGAGTCCACGTCTATGTTTTGGAGTGTCGAGACAAATGCGGACGGGATAGTCTTAACAGCCGCCACTGTTTCTAACCCGATTTTTTCCCAGACAGACTTGGCAAGCAAGTATTCACCTGTCCCCTGGTCGAGAGGGGTCGCGTGTTTACCTTTCCCAAATTTCCCCTTCCATAGAAGCACAAGGTTCGGGATGTGACTCTCAAAGAGGAGATGCATCCCTTCGAATGGGAAGCTGGCAGTTCGAGACATGGAAGGGGGTTGGAATAGAACCGAATCACCATTGAGTCCATAGAGCCGGCCACGTCTATCATGTTCTTTCTTAGTAGGGGCAGAGCTGATTTCTAGGAGTTGCCTGGGTATTTCTTCATCGGTGCACATGGGGAGGTTATGCGGATCCCATTGCAACCCTGCACATGCTTGTGGGGTTCCTATCGGAGGTCACAGTGGGACATAGTAATTTGTTTTCTTGGCTATTATGTGCCGGAATCCCTGTATGCGACAGAGGCGACAAGGAGAGAAGGCGTTCGGGCCCTTCATGCATGATGTGTATCGTATGGCAAGCATATCACCCGAGTTAACGATGCAATATGCTCTCATCGGAAACATTGATTCACTCAGGGCATCGAACGTCTGGACTCCAACAGCCAGCCATTTGAATTGTTGTGTCATAGGGTGCAGGAATGAATTAAAATGTTTGGGAGCGTTTGGCCCTCCAATGATGAACAGGGGCATCACATACTCAATGTGGGTTGGGAGCTCAGGAGAAAAGGCATAAATGACAGCAATGAAGGGCCACACAGTGGCTTTTCCTTTGTTAGCACGCTTGAATATCTGTACGTCGTCGCCTAAGATTCCAATTGGTGTGTCACGCCAGTCCTCAAAGAACCAATGCTCATAGTCGATGCCATCAATGACAACTCGCTTCTTGAGTAGGCTCTTATAGTGGGAGCCATCGAAGACATAGCTGATATATTCGTTAGAGGTGTCACGCGCAGTTTGATAACAAAGGTTCTTGACGAAATCCTTGTTCTGGAACAATTCTTGCAGACAGAAGACCAGAGGAATGGTCTCAAAAAGCGCCTGGGGCTTGCCGTTAGGGGAGAAGCGAGGCTGGGCACAGTATGGACAGGCCTGTTGGTCAGTGTGTTCGTCCACATATACGCAACAGTTTTGGGGGCAGCAGTCGGTAAGGATTGGTTGTATGCCCGATAGTATTGCCATTCATCTGTGTAGCACATACAGTGACTGCAGTTTGATTTTCTTCGAGTATGCAGCACAAAAACGTTCATGGAAGCATTGTGTGAGATGGAAAGTGAGCCGCAATGCGAACATCTTGATGTTATCGATATCTTCAGGTGTCAAAATATTCTGCACTACATTGATACACTTAGTGACTAGTATAACGGTGCCATTAAAAGAAGTCAGGACGTACTTTGCAAGTTCTTGCCGACATCCAGAGCATCCTCATGCCATTGTTCCAATAACTCTGCCACTTCCTCAGCGTTCAGGTCTTCATCCTCATCATCATCCCAGCCCTCACTAGTATCTTCTTTGTCGATGCCGTGAGAGTTGTCACCATCGCTGCTGGGGTCCAAGGAACTGTTGTCAAAGTCACTCGGATACTGAATCAAGTCGTCCTGATGGGACTCGGGTTCATCATGGGGTTGACCTATAGGTTCTGAAGGAAACTGGAAGGGCTCTGATGGTGTATTGACAGTATCGTGGGTGGACTTAGATGGGGGGCCTTCTGCAGATGGTCCAGCGGTCACAGGATTAGCCCCAGCTTGCCGACCATCTACACCTTCAAGAAACAAAGGTTTCATGTCAATATTTACAACTGTACTTACAATAAATTAGTATGAACCTTGGGTGATCCCATTATATGCCGTAGCAATCTTGCAAGCCATTGATGGCTTCTTCCGTCTGTGCTTGCGAGCTTGAATCTCTGATATCATCTTCTTGCAGCAAGGGCATAGAACCTGAGGAATGTTGGTGATACACAGGCAGAGCGACCACAACAACATGCACAACACAGTCGGAATGCAAGTTGTCACATGACCTTGCAAATCGCGTGTAGGCGCCTAGGCATGTGTTTGTGCACATGCACAAATGACCTCGCGTTTTCTTATCTCATCCTTTCTCACACCTTCTTCCCCATCTCTCATACTCACTCTCAGAGATGCCGTCAAGCGCTTCAAGCAGCAAGAAGAAAAAGGCTCAGGCTCAGGCTGGAATGGGGATGTCGACGACCGAACTCCAGAGGCGTTTGGACGAACGAGACTCAATGATCAAAATGCTCATCGCCCAAAATAAGAGGAAGAGGAAGTCGGCTCACATGCAATCAGATGATGAGGATGCAAATGGGTCCAGTGATAATGATGATGATAATGAGGGTAAGTAACTCTTTATATGTATGCCGCTTTGTCTCCCTTCTATGCTTCTTTGCAGAATATACTAGCTCAGAGTCCGAAGAAGAAGAACATCGCAGCCATCGCAAGCACAAGCACAAGCACAAGCACAAGCGTAAGCGTACACTGATCTCCCCAGCAAAAAGGGAGATGGGTTATTCGGCAGCAAAGGATACAACCTCCAGGATCACATGGGTCTTGCGGATGATAATCAGCGCTATTTGGACATCAGGGTAAGTGATTGTATCCAGAAATGTCTGCGATGTCTTAAAAATCCACATGGCGCGCAGGCTACAGTGCGCGACCAGATTGCACACTATCGACTCGAGGGGAAGAAACGTAAACAAGACCCTAAAGACATGGCGGCCATTTACGTTGCCGTTAATGAGTTTGGCATCGTTAAAATGGCCTGTTTGTTGACATTTTGCACCAGGTTGAAAAAAAATACCCTGAGCTCAAGGATTTCGAGAATTCATGGCCTATACAAGATATGGTTACTGGGATCCTGTGCAACAGGACGGACTACAAGAAAAACAGAACTGTGCAACATCCTAAGAAAGCAGAACAAACAAGGGCCCGACGCCTGACCTTGAAGGAAGCGTATATGTGTCTGTTTCCCCCCCTTCAATGTACTGACATATCTATCAGAGAACTGAAAGGGAACAGGTGGAAGCAAGCAACAAGAAAGAAGCGAGCGAAGAACGCAACAATCACAGCAAAGAAGTGAGCGAAGATCAGGACAATCGCAGCAAAGAAGTGGGCGAAGATCAGGACAATGACAGTAATCATGAGGAGATAACAGCTGATAACCAAGATGGAGAATAGTCGAGAGAAGAATATACTAACGGGGATGCTGACATGTATCAACCAGCTACAGATGACGATCGGGATCCCGCTCCTAGCGATGGTGAGTTCAGGGGCGATCTCCCCGAATTGACTTCATCTGAGGATGTCGAGGAAGAGGAAGTGGGGGATAATGATAGGGTTTTTGCCTGTTTTGTCAAGAAAAAAGCGAAGAAAGCGGACCCACGTTTCGAGACCCAAACGCAAGGCGGCAGCAAGATTCACCATATTTTCATTCCTCCTCCCGTTAAAGAAAAACCACATCAGAAGGGGCCGGCTGCTGCACCGAGTGTGATAGCTCCTCATCAACCTACACCTCCTCCCTCTCGATACAGCACTTGTCACAAAGTGTCCCAACAGGTAAGCTATACTCCCATCTTGACCATTTGTTCTTGACTTTGCCCAGGTGCCGGCATCGAGCCAGGTCGCGAAGCCTGCACCCAACGCTGGAAGGTCCCTCAAATTTGCTTCCCAGGCCACCAAATTGGCTGCTCAGTCTAATGCCAAGCACAAGCTGTCCAAGCAGAAGAAATTGATGCAGCCGCGCGATGCGTAGGTGCGTATATATGCCGGGGAGTCAATGAGAGCTTTTAACTAATCCTACATCCACAGAATCTCTCCCCTCAGCTCTCAACTGCAATCATAGAACTCAATGATTTATTCACTTCAACTGCACGTCTCCCTGTATTATCCAGAGCTCTCTGTCTCTCGCCACTTGCAATTGCTCTGCCTTTTGCCACTCTAGGATGCTAATTAATGGGAGGAATTAGCTATGTTTTGCTGTGGGACCGTTCAGATAGTTCCTCCTGTATCACCCACAATCCATTGTTGTCGCGTTTTATTATCATGTGATCGATGTAAGTAGGTCCTTCTGTACATGTAACTCCAATGCGTCGCACAAATTGGCTTCACTCCCACCATCACCCATCCAGCTTGCGCCAACAAATTAATTCTCTTCTAGAGAACATGTTGAAGATGATGCCCTCAACATGTCACTACATTACCCATCTAAGGCGTGATTTACTTCTTGTGATTTTATTACTCACTTCTGTGCAGGCTCCCTACTCTCAAGAGCCTCGAACTGGTTTCCGTTAATCTGCTCATGGTAGGAGCATTCGTACAGTCCGATTTCTCAAGCCCAGGCACTAATGCTTCAATAGGAATATCGTCTGAAAACGGATATATGCGCCATGCACCGTATCGAGGTAATTGATGCAGGTGTGTTGCTATTCGTTTTGTTTTTTCTCGACTACGCGCCTCTGCGCACCTCCTCTATATTCTCTCCCTAGCTCGGGCTATCATCCCAGCTTCTTCCCCTCGCCAAGCATCTTGCGCGCCAAGCCTTCTATGCTCAACACGGCATCGCCTGGGTCACGCGCCCCAAGCACCATTCCCCACCCAGCCGCCCAAGGCCAAGGCAGGCTCCCCGCCCCCACCCACGCACTGCAGCTTCGTGCATGCAGGCCACTTCAAGAAGGCAAGCAACATGAACTACGGCCTCGCGCTGAGCCTGAAGGTCGAAAAGTTCGTGCTGCAGCTCGTCAAGGAGCACGAGCGGGAGCGTGCGCAGAGGGCAGTAGCGGCGGGGGAGAGCGGGGTGGGTGTGGCGGCGGCAGGTGCGGGTATGGGCACGAGCTCGAACTCGGCACGCTTGGGCCTGACCGCGCTCACGATGACGACGACGAGCAGTGCACTGATGGCTGCGGATGTGGAGCTCAACATTGAGGAGCGCACACTGCACCTGGCGGTCAAGGAGACGTTTGAGGAGATTGGGCGGCGGTGGGTGCCGTGGGCAGCACGCCATATGTGTAGGCGAGCTTATCCTGATTGTGGACTCGGCCACGTATCCGTCAGGGATGTGGTGTGGGAGCTGGCCAAATCCCCCAAGGTAGCAATCATTGAGCATGAGTCGGGTGCGTGCGGCCAACGGCAGGGGTTGCTAGCTACGACTGATTCTATTTTTCTTTTTGGTACCAGCTGTTATGCAGGTCATCTACTTTTTCTCGTGTCTTGCATTGCTCTCATGTCTTGCATCACCAAGCACAGATGCACACTGTTCCCAGACGTATGCTTGCAGTCTTCCATGCTCTTTAGCACATGCTCGCCCATCCTAGAGGCCCCAAGTAGCCGGCCAATCCAGGTGAGTGTTGATTGATGTCACGTCATGTTCACTGACTTAGGCAGAAGGTCACTGGTGACTGCCGCCTTTGCCTCCTTTCAGCTCCCGGCGCACTGTCGCTGTACTGAAGCAGCCTGGTATGTGGTTCATGGATCTGATCACAGTTTTTCAATGATTTTTACCTTAGGTTTCATTGCTATTCTGCCGCTCCACTGAAGCACCCTGGTATGGGTTTCACGGACTGGAAAGAAGTATTTCAGTGATTTTCACCTTATGTTTCATCCTTATCTTCCCTTGTATATATTGATTTATGACTTGAAATAATGGGGAAGTTTAACTGGTATCCCATGGCATTTGAACAATATCGCAAGGCAATAACCATTGAAAACTCATAGCTATACAACTTAGTATTGACTACAAATTTCATGAATCTTCAGTGATTTGCCTCATATTATTCAGATCTCAGGCCAGTGAGATTCAGTTGCTGTATCTCTGAAATGTGGTGATAGAACCATGGGGTCGTAAGTGACTATCTCACGGGAACCCAGTGGTCGTGGACTCAAAATGCCTGGTTCAATCCATTGGTCTTCCATTGTAGGATCCCTGAATACCCATGAGTCAACCCCTGAAACCAACTCATTGAAACGAAACTTTTTCCACTGAAACCGATTCATTGAATTTTCAACAGGTTCTATTGGTATTTACACTAGCTATAATGGTTTATATACTAAATCCTCAGTGGGTCCACCCAATAGGATTCATTGGTTGACTACCCACAGTGCCTCAGGACGCCGCCGTTGTATGCTCTGGATGATGAGCTGTCTTTACTACTTGCAGTTTCTTCCAGCTTGCAACGTGCTCTCACCAAGTTTATTGAGAGCTGACTGAGGGTAAGATATAACATTGGCGCAGGTCTTGTCTCACATTCACAAGTTGGGGTTGGGGTTGGCCATGTGTGCATGCTAGTGTTGTGACTTGTAATATATGTTCTTCCCCTCAGTTAACGTCTCTTTCCAGGACAAACTGGTTTGTGAAGATCACCATTGATTAACACCACCTTTGCTTCTCACTTGATCGACTCGAAAGGCCGTTTGTAGAGTGATGAACCTGTTAGGCAGTCAACAGAAATCCTAGCTGTCTCACACGGTACTGGGTTGCAACAAACACCAGAACAGAAAAGCAGGGTAGGTTACGGTGAAATTATATCATCCGGAGAACATCGTGCACCCTACCTTATTTTCCAACAACCACATCAAGCCTACCCAAGTGCTCAGGGGTCGCCAGGAACATCAGGGCGCCACTCACCGTTCCCGGCAATGATTTGGTTCGTCATGTCATCGTCCCAGAGCTTGAGCTCAACAAGTTCCTTGAGTAACCGAGGGCACACAATATGGAACGTCCCAGCAAGAAAACGACCTGTATAGGTGTTGCTGACGGTTCCTCTTCATCAGCAGATATAAGTACTTATACTGTAGTACCTAATAGCTGCTTTACAATGGCTGTTAATGCTCCATCCAGAACAAATTTTTGTAGAGCTGATTAGGCTGTTTTTTGCGCATTCTCGTGCCTCTCGAGTCTCGGTCCATCTTGACTCTTTGGCCTCGGTCGCTCCCCTTTGCCCACTTTTTTTGCAGAGTTACTTATTCTCTCCTCATTCTCCATGACTTCTCGCTTTCTTTTTCCAAGGGTTTCAACATAAGTACTGTGGAGAAAAATGGCGCTGTTAAATTTTAAACAAGTCTATAAAGCAAGGCAAGGTCTGACCCATATTGGTTGGTTAGGCATTGTTGCGGGTGGATTGCTCATAATATGGGATTCATTATACAGTTTCCTGATCATGAACATCGCGGTTGGAGGGTGAGTGTTCCATCTTTTAGACCCTCGGTAATTACACTACTCTACCCCAGAACAAACTACTGAATCGGAAGTCCAGTACTGCACCCGACTTCGACTTCAAACGACTTCCCCGCCTGCTCCTCCTGCCTCAAGAAATAATTCATGCCGGTGTACATACTTGATATATAGAGGATCAGATGCATGGCTCCAAACTAAATATTAATATGCATCATTTACAGAGTTGGTTCAGTGCTGACCAGCTGGGCCCATATCAGACAACTATTCCTCCTCACTAGAGATCAGGGGATGAAGGTGATATGTTTGGAGATAACATCACAGTTCAATTGGACACCCAAAATGAGCAGGAGGCCGAGGTGGCACACGCTGCTGATAATGTGATACGTAGGATCAACTGTATTGGAATCTGCACTATAGTAAGCTCAGACGTTCAGGGTGCATGAATGACTGAGGAAAGAAGTGGAGAAGCGGAATCGAAACTGCTGACGTGGAGTAGATGTGGGTCCATGTAGGTATGACATTGATTTCTAACACTCCCCCTCGATGGAAAGACCATATCAAGGATTGGAGTGTATGCCAAGAAGCTTATCGTGCGGGGGTCTAGGCAGAGCTTTCATGAGGATGTCGGAAATCATGTGAGAGGTTGGTACGTAATAGAACTCGAGTTCCGAAGCATGTACACATTCACGGACATAGTGGTGCTGAACATCAAAATGTTTTGACCTCGCATGATAAGAAGGATCTTTGATGATGGAGATCGTGCCCATGTTGTCACTCTGGATGCGTGTTGCAAGCTCTGTTCGTGGCCAAGGAGTTTTAAGAGGCTTCGTAACCAGACGGCCTCTTTTGACGCGTGGCATGCAGAGGAGTATTCAGCTTCACAGCTGGATGTGGTGATAGAGGACTGTTTCTTGGAGCTCCAGGTTATCGCACCGCCGCCAAGGAAGAAGACGTAACCTGAGACCAATTTCCTGCTGTCAGCCTCAGATGCGTAGTCTGAGTCTGCAAAGCCGGTGAGTAAGATGGAAGGCGAGATGCCCCCGAGGACAAGATGGTGTGTGCGAGTGGAGTTTAGGTATATCAGGACGCATTTGACAGTGGTCCAGTGAGGGTCGCTGGGGTTTATGGAGAATTGTGAGAGGCAGTTGACGGCGAAGGTGATGTCTGGGTGGGTGCACATCGATGCGTACATCAAGGAGCCTATGACAGCACGGTAGGGAATTCTGGACATAGTGGCGATCTCCTCTGGGCTCGAGGGTGACTGGTCGGAGGAGAGACCTTTAGCGTCTACACGTAGTGGGGTCCAGACGGGGTGGGCGGTGTCTAGGTTGAATCGCTTGGTGATGCACTCAATGTAAGACGTCTGGCTCAGTGATATGGTTCTCGCCGTTCGGGCATGGGCAATCTCAATGCCTAGCATCCAGCGAATTTCACCTATATCTGTGATGTCTATTTTAGTTTGTAGGTCGCCAAGGATCGAGTCCATTTCGGCAGTGGTACTAGCAGTGGCAGCCATATCGTCTGTGTGAATCACAATGATGGATTTGCCGAGTTTGGTGGAGCGGCTATAGACACAGTGGTCGGCGGGGTTGCGGACAAACTGGTGAGCGACCATCGCCTTGTCCAGTGTTTTGTTCCACTGGCGGCCAGACTGCTTGAGCCCATATAAACCCTTCCTCAGCCAGCATACTAGGTGTTCATTCCCTGGTGCAATACTGCCCTCAGCTTGCTCCATATAGATCTCCTCGTCAAGGTCAGAGTGGAGGAAAGCAGTTGTTACATCTAATTGGCAGATCTCCCAGTCGTTGGTAGCGGCTAGAGATAAGACTAAACGGAAAGATTCCAGGCGAGCCACAGGTGAGAAAGTGTCGTGATAATCTTGACCTGCAACTTGAGTGAACCCTTTTGCGACAATCCTAACTTTCAGTTTAGCCATTTTGCCGGATTCATCATGTTTAATGTGACAGATGGTCTAGCTCTTGACAATCTTCTTGCCAACAGGGACATCGCTTTGGGGGACGAGGTCCCATACATGGTGCCTTTGCATGGATTGCAGCTCAGAATCCATGCCTAGCTGCCAGATTGGGCCGTTCGGGTCTTTCAGGGCCTCAGTATAGGACGTGGGGTCTTCCTCTTCGTGTACAATGCCGGCAAGTAGCATATCTTCGACAAAGTTAGCTTCAAGTGCAGCCTCCCTTTTTGCAGCATGTGCGAGGCGTGCCCTGTTGGTTGCAGAGGTAATTTCGGCGACAGTACGGTCAGTGCAGCTGGTATAAGGTATGTTTCGCATGGCGGCACCTGCGGCTGAGGGTTTAGGTACATGTGAAGAGCGGTGTGGTGGGTGTATTGTGGTTGGTTCGTGATCGCCGTCCAATGGTACCTCAATGACATTTTCTCCCCCTTCAGCCACTATGTCCTCTTCGTAGGCTCCCCCTGCAGCTGCGGCTCCCCCATCAGTGTGACCATCCCTCTGACTGTCCTCCTGACCGTCCATCCCTGATATATCTCGATATTCCATGTTGTCATCACTATCGTGATCGGTCTGGTTTCCAACTACGAGGCCGGGATTAAGTGGTCGAGGGGTGGAATCTTGATATTCAATAAAGGTGACATTATGGGATGTTATGATCTGTCCAGTGGATTGGTTGTAGCACCGCTAAGCTTTGGAGTTCTGTGAGTAGCCAACCAGGATGCATTCGACAGAGCAGTTATAAATGTTTGCTACATGGTGGTTCTGGATTAGCACAAAAGCTTTGCAGCCAATCTCCCGCAGGTGTGAGACGTCAGGTTTCTGGTCAGTCCATGCTTCATAGGGGGTCATATTGCTAATGGCCTTTGTAGGGGTTCTGTTCTTCAGGTATACAGCAGTCAGTACGCATTCACCCCATAGACTAGGGGGTAGGTTTGCGAGACCGGATTGCACATGCCCTTGACATAAGGGTTCAGTGACTTCGCTCGACAACCCCATTCGCAACAGATGTGTATGGCGCTGTGAGAAGGTGTTGTACACCTTGGCTACGGAGATAGCTCTCATACGACTTAGATGTGTATTCACCACCATTGTTGGTTTTAAATTTCTTGACATTGCGGTTCGACTGGCATTCGACCAGCGCTTGCCAATCGGCAAATGCGGTGATCGCCTCACTCTTTTTCGCAAGGAGGTAAGTCCAGGTGTGTCTGGAGTAGTCATCTATAAAGTTGAGAGCATAATATTTGCCACCGGCGGGTACATCCTCAGGCCCGGTGATGTCAGAGAATATGACATCTAGTTTACTATCAGCCCTCTCTCCCTCTTGCATTTTTGGGACCGGTATCTTGGTCTGCTTCCCGAGAATACAGTGTTCACAGGTTGGCGGTATAGATGAAAGGTCGGTAGGCATACCTGTAGCCATGCCTTTCTTTGCCATAGCGATGATTGAGGGGTAGTTAATGTGGCTGAGGCGTTTGTGCCAAGTTTTGAGGTTAGCGGGGGCTCTTGCAAGGTTAGCATACGCTTGAGATGAGGATGTAACAGGAATGTGATACAATCCACCATTCACTCTGGAACCAATAAGGATCTCCTTCTTCTGTTGATCATACACGCGGCATTGGTCCTTGGAGAAGACTGAGAAGTAGTTACTATCATCTCCGAGTTTCCCAACTGAGATGAGCCTAATGGTGGCGTTGGGAACGTAAAGAACTTGTAGCAGAGTGAGGAGTTGTCTGCTTGGTGTGATCATTGTGATGTCACCCACGCCAATGGCTTTGGCGATCGAGCTGTTCATTCCTTTGATAGGGCGAGGTATGATCGGGATGAGCTTGGTGAAGTCCTCTTTGCATGGGATGCAATGAACAGATGCTCCAGAGTCGAGGAAGCGAGGAATGCTATCTGTCGAGGCAAGCGCAAGCTCAGGTGTGCCAGTTGTCAATATTGGTTTTTAGGCGTTAATATCATGTATTAGTGAACACAGCGAATGCCCGAATGACTTGTGCGAATAAGTATGCCGTTCGGCGAATAGGTGAACCAATAAATGTTCACAAGATAAGAGGGCTGCCCGAGCGGAGCTCACCCTATCTACAGTTGTAGCGAAATAGCCCATGGCACTTGACGATGTAACGTGCAAGGTGTCATGGAAGGGTTGTCTAAGTAGCAACAATCCCTTCACCGGAGAAGGTGCTCCTTCGGAGCCCTTCTCCATCAGCACAGAAAATAGTTCGAAGGCTAAAGTAATGAAGATGAAGTATGAGAACTCACCAGTGATGCATAAGTCCTCTTCTGGTTGAAGATAGAAATCTCCAGGAGAAGGCTCAAAACGATGATCACAGTGAGGTCAAGTTTGCACAAGATGGACGTCGTATGATAATTGAACTGGAGAATATACATGCGAATGTAAACTACTTATATCGAATGCTCATAAGGTATCAGCGAGCAGGAAAGAGGCCATCGTGAGTCAGGGTTGGATAGGGGTGCGCAGTCATGATACTAAGTAGATGGAATAAACATACAATAGAGTGAAGGAAGAGTGTGAACATGAAACGATGGAGAGTAAAGGTGGCGAAGGCACCTATGTACAAAACCATGTCTTGGGGCCCGCATACATGCTACCCTGCACGGACTCTTTGTCTACTGGGTTGATCCCGCACGACCTATGGAAGGGACGTCCTGCGAACACACTTTGGCCATATGAACACCCAAAGGGGTTGGATTAAGAAGATGATGGGGTTAGTGATGAACCATCGCGCTGGGTAAATGGTATCGATTGTATTTTGGTGGCGTGCCTGTTGGCGAAATGTGCGAGCAGCGAATCGCGGTTTGGAGAATGGGGCGAACAGCGGATAGAGTGGATGTAGAGGATGTTGGGTGCATTTATGCTCCTGCACCAAAATCAAGCATAATATATTCAATTTATTGTGTGGTGTTTCAATATTTTCTCATACTGTTCTTGTACCATGCATCCACTCCCCTGCTTATTTTCGAAATTTTCTAGCCACTCCCTATCTCTCCATTCCATTCTGTTATTTCTATTTTCACAGGCGGCTGCACCCAGCGGAGTTTGAAATGACTTCGACGCGTGAGCCCTTGGGCGCTAAAGGGCCGGGTGCAAGTATATGCCTTCTGAGACAGGATTACACTCCTCTCTCAGTGACAATAAATTCACTGAGAGAGGCGAGTAGTATTCTTCATATTTACATAGCATGTTGACTGAAAATCATGTAGTATATTTGATTCTAGGTATTGTATTAATACATCAGTGACAATAAATTCACTGAGAGAGTATATTTGATTCTAGCTTTCTAAGAACTCTACCGAACCTTCCTTGCCATAGCCCCTAGTTGCTAACAAGGGTTATGGGCCCCGCAGACACTTCGCAGAAGCTTTTGGGTGTGGAGAAGCTTGCAACAGATGGAAGTAATTGGCCTCTGTGGCGAGCTACTCTCACAAGTTATTTTGAGTCCAAAAATCTACTCAGGCATATAGAAGGGAGAGCCATTCGACCTCCTGATCCTCCAGTCATGCCCCCAGGCCATATTCTCACAGAAGCTGAGGAAACTCAGATAGAGAAGGCTGAGGAGAAGCTGGAGAAATATCTTGCCAGAGAAGGACAGGCAAAAACCCAAATAATCGTCTCAGTGTCAGAGTCACTAGCTCTGATGCTACAGAAGAGACATACAGCAAAAGAAGTCTGGGATGCATTGGTCAATGAGATGACCAAAAAGCCCAAGATGGTCCTCACCAACCTACAGAGACAGCTTCGCAGTATGAGGTGTCCTGAGGATGGAGACTTGAGAGATCACTTGGACAAGGCCCAAGACCTCTATGCTCGTCTCAATGAGATGGGAGCCAGAATTTCTGAAGGAGAGTTCACCGACATCATCCTTGCATCACTTCCACCCTCCTATGAGGCAGTTATGAATGCCCTTACCACGTCGCTCGAAGAATGTGGAATGCCCTTAGTGCCTGATGATATTATCAGAGTACTAAAGGCTCAATATGACAGGAGAAAGACCCTCAATATTTCACAAGAAGAGCAGGCATTTATTGGTTCATCTACGAAAGGGCAGAAGGGCCGGAAAGACCCGAAGGTGCTTGCATGCACTAATTGCCACAAGCCTGGACATGCTATAGAAAGTTGCTGGGCTAAAGGAGGTGGTAAAGAAGGCCAGGGGCCACGTCAGAAGAAGAAAGCGAAAGCCAAAAAGAAGAAGGGCAAAGCCAAGGCGAATGTTGCCGAAGAAGTATCCTCTGAGGAGGATGAGAGTGGCAGTCCAGCCGCTTTCGCCAACTTCGACTGCTCTAATTTGAGTAGTTTATCTCTGGACACTGTTGTTATTCTCGACACTGGAACGACCGCACATATGACCCCTCACAAGAATTTATTGAGGGATTACAGTCCATTCTCACAGCCGCGCACAATTCGTGCAGCCAACAAAGGCACTTTTGATGCCTTCGGTTCAGGCTCACTGTGCTATCTAACAAGGTCGGAGATAAGACTGTGAACATTACATTGAAGGATACGTTCTACGCGCCAAAAATGGCTGTTACCCTCATCTCGATCGGCCGATGCGATGATGCAGGCTATAACACACAAATAGCTGATCAGAAATGCACAATATCCAATCGTAAAGGCAGGATATTGATGCAAGCACCGAAGCTGAATGGCTTATATCGATTTGATTTACAACACACAAGTGCCGAAGCGCATGTATGCGCATCAGCCATGGAAATACATCAAAAAATGGGGCACATTTCACAAAAGTCCCTACAGCATTTGCTCAACCGTGGCATGATATTAGGCATTGAATTGAGCTCAAAAGGTGACAAGGTTGTTTGCGATGCGTGCATTCAGGCGAAGATTGCACGTAAATCACTTCCTCAGGAACCCAGAAGCCGATCATCAAAATTCGGTGACAGAATTTATTCTGATGTCTGGGGACCAGCGAGACACTCCACAATTGACAAGAAATCCTATTATGTGTCTTTCATCGACGACTACTCAAGAGAATCGGTTATCTATTTGATGGCAAACAAATCGGAAGCATTTTCAAAATACAAACTCTACGAGGCCTTGATGCTTCGACAGAGGAATATGCACATCAAAGCACTTGTTTCCGACAGAGGGGGCGAATACACAAGCTCAGAATTTGAACAGCATTTGGCCAAGCAAGGCACGAAGCATCGGTTAACCGTACACGACACCCCAGAGTCGAATGGTGTTGCTGAACGTTTAAACCGAACTCTAGTTGAAAGAGCTCGTGCCATGCTATTGGAATCAAGTCTTCCTAAGACTCTATGGGGGCATGCAATTTTGCACGCCAACTATCTTAGGAATCGGACACACACAAGAGCTTTGCCAGACAAAACCCCTTTTGAAATGATCCATCATGAGAAACCGAACCTGAAAGACATACACGTGTGGGGAATTGAAGTCTACGTTAAAGTCAAAGAGGGAAACAAATTAGCAGCCCGTGCCAAAAGAGCTCGGTGGATAGGAATCTCTGGACAGAGCCATGGTCACTGCATCTACTGGCCTGACTCTCAGAAGGTTTCTGTCGAGCGGAATGTTATATTTGACTCAGAGATGAAGGGGGGCAAAGCTCCAATCATTTCTATTGAAGAGTCACAGCTACCTACATCCAGAAAAATGGTACAGGCCATCTCGGCGCCAGCACCTATGCCTAGCCGCTTAGTCAGCGAAGAGGCAAAGATAGAGGAAATTGATGATGATGAACCAGAGGAAGGTCTGAAAGAGCTGCAACCTAGTCAGACTGTTGATGTCAGACCTAAAGAAGCTGCTCCAACAAGGAGAAGCGAGAGAATCCGTCAGCAGCAGGTGCAGCCGGCCCCAAGTGGTCCCGTAACAAGATCTCAAACCAAGAGACATGCTGGTGCAGATATCACTACACTAGCTTACGAGGACATTGAGGACCATCAAGACAAATTATTCGAACAAGATTTATCCTCTGTCACTGACGGCATCAGTGATTATAACCTTGCCATCAGTACACTTTCGACCTCCGATCAAAACAAAGATAATGTGCTGCCGGATTTGAATCAGACCGAGCCTAGCAATGCAGATGAAGCCTTAAATGATCCTATATGGAAAGCATCGATGGATAAAGAGTATAAGGTGCTACTCGACAAAGGTGTATGGGAAGTGGTTAAACCACCTCCTGGGGCAAATATTGTCGGAAATAGATGGGTATTCCTCTGGAAACGCAATCCAGAAGGTGAACCCATTACACCTAGATCGAGGATGGTCGCCCAAGGCTTTACACAAAGTTTTGGAGTCGACTACAATGAAACTTATGCACCTGTTGCTCGGATGACTTCCTTACGGATTATATGTGCCATTGCTGCCAGGAACAACTGGCCTATTCACCAAATGGATGTGGACAGTGCGTATTTGAATGCTACACTGCCAGAACCTATTTACATGAGACAGCCGTATGGATATGAGACCGGAGACAAAGATGATGTCCTCCTGCTGAAGAAAGCACTTTACGGCCTCAAACAGTCTGGAAGGGAATGGTACAAACGTCTGAGTGGTGAATTTCTCAAGTTAGGATTCACTAAATCAGCTTCGGATGGAGCTGTATTTTGCAGACGTGGACCGAGAGGGCATGCGATTATTGCAACGGCGGTAGACGACCTCACTATCACAGCTGAGAGTCAACCAATCCTCGATGGGGTAAAGCATGATCTTGCCCAGATCTTCAGTATGAAAGATCTAGGCGAGATTCATTGGCTTTTGAACCTCAAAATCGAAAGGGATTGGAATAACAAATCGATTGCAATATCACAAGCTGCATACATCCAAAAAATCATCAAAAAATTCAATCTGGATGATGCCAAAACATTTTCAACGCCTCTCGACCCAGCCGTTAAATTATCCAGGGACCAATGCCCTTCCACAGATGAAGGCAAACAGAAGATGTCAAGAATTCCATACAGACAAGCGATAGGATCATTGATGTGGGCAGCAGTAGCCACTCGACCGGACATTGCGTTCGCAGTGTCATTACTTTCTCAATTCCTCGAAAACCCAGGTCCAACACATTGGCATGCAGTCAAACGTGTCTTTAAATATCTAAAAGGCACGATGGACTACAAATTGACACTTGGGAAGAATCGAGACGGCCTCATTGGGTATTCAGATGCGGATTGGGCTTCTCAAGAGCACAGGCACTCATACTCGGCTTATATTTTTCAGATTGATGGAGGGACAGTATCATGGAGTTGTCAAAAACAATCCATTGTAGCCCTATCATCAACTGAAGCCGAATTCGTTGCCCTGACTCATGCGAGTAAAGAAGCCTTATGGATGCGCCACTTTATTTCTGAAGTATTCCAACCGCTGAATTGTCCCATCAAACTTTATTCAGACAATCAATCAGCCATTGCCATCGTCTATGGCACTCAACAACACACGAGGACCAAGCATTTCGACATTAGATTATATTTCATCAGAGATATAGTCGAAGATGAAGAAATTAAGCTTGTGTACCTGCCAACGGAACACATGCTAGCCGATCTTCTCACTAAAGGACTTCCTAGTCCTAGAGTGAGAATCCTCAATGAGAAAATCGGAATATATTAAGCTTGAGGGGGCGTGTTGGGTGCATTTATGCTCCTGCACCAAAATCAAGCATAATATATTCAATTTATTGTGTGGTGTTTCAATATTTTCTCATACTGTTCTTGTACCATGCATCCACTCCCCTGCTTATTTTCGAAATTTTCTAGCCACTCCCTATCTCTCCATTCCATTCTGTTATTTCTATTTTCACAGGCGGCTGCACCCAGCGGAGTTTGAAATGACTTCGACGCGCGAGCCCTTGGGCGCTAAAGGGCCGGGTGCAAGTATATGCCTTCTGAGACAGGATTACACTCCTCTCTCAGTGACAATAAATTCACTGAGAGAGGCGAGTAGTATTCTTCATATTTACATAGCATGTTGACTGAAAATCATGTAGTATATTTGATTCTAGGTATTGTATTAATACATCAGTGACAATAAATTCACTGAGAGAGTATATTTGATTCTAGCTTTCTAAGAACTCTACCGAACCTTCCCTGCCATAGCCCCTAGTTGCTAACAGAGGAGGAGTGGTCGGAGGGTGAGGCGAACTCTGACAAAGATGCTAGGGAGTGATGAGGGGGAACATAGAGGCAGTGGGGTAAGAGAAATAGACAGGTCATGACACCAGTACTGTTGCGCTGATACGCCAGCCAGTCTACATTATATGTGGTCTCGGTTTTATCTGTGCACACGAAAGACCAATCTCCCTCGTAGAGGTGGTCATCTTGTTGATAAAAAGACATTTGAAAGGATATTGTAGTCGTAGTAGAGGAGGCAATATTGGCAGACTCTGATTTTGCCTTATTCTCCCCCGCAATGTTGGCATCAGCGGCAAGAGCAACATCTTTCTCTTTCTTCGCATGAGCACCCAGGCCTCCACCCTCGTCACCACCTCCAGGGTGCCAGCACTTTTCTTTGGTATGGCCGGGTTTGCTGAAATTCGCACAAAAGACCCTGGAGGAGGGTTTCTTAGAAGTAATAGCGGCAAGTGCCTCCTAAGCGGCGGTAGCTTGATTAGCATGGCGAATCTTAGATGCTTCAAGGCGGAGGCGGGCCTTAATGCTGTCGAAGGTAACACCATCCTTTGTTGAGGTGAGGATGCCCTCAAGTTGTTCGCGGATAGGGGTAAAGGAGTCATGAGAAAGAGCATTGAGGCAGATAATGATCATCCAGTCATCCTCCTTAATAGGACCAGCAGCGAACATATCTTTCATAATGTGTTCAAGTGCGAGAAGTGTGACGTCGATGTCCACACCAGGGGAAAAATGGGTGGAGAGCGCGCACTTGAGCAGGGAAACCTGGTGCATTGGACCTAGGGTGGAGAATGCTTTGCGTATCTTGCCCCATGCAGAGGCGGCAGTGGTGCAACCGGCAATGACATGGTGAAGGGAAGGGTCCATCATGAGTTGGACCGTGAACACAAGAGTGGTATTCTTCGCAATCCAGATGTCCTTGTCGGATGTTCCTAGTGTCAGGAGGGATGATAGAGCAAGGATCCTTTGCGTCGAAGTATTTCCATAGCCCGCTCATAGCAAGAACCGCTTTCGCTTCACTCGCCCACGACTCGTAGTTTTCGCCGCCCAGGAGTAACTTAGACATTTTGGGACAAGCCCAGTTCTCTGGGATGAACAAGGTAATGGAGGAAGTCATGGCATGGAGCAAAAAAAACGGATATATGTGTTGGTAGAGTGGGGATGGCAAAGGGAAGAAAGAGCTCAGATAGTTCCTGCACGTATGGGTGCAGCGGTTGGCCCATAACACTGGAGGCATATAAGAATTTCCTGGTCTGAAAAACTGTTCAAAAAACTGTAAAGATATTCCAAATTTTTTTAGTGTTTTTAATGTAAATAATTTTAATATAATTTTGTGTTTCCGTTAGAATTTGTTGAGCAAGAAAATTAAAAAAGTTTAAAGTTTTTTGCAGGGTTTTTTATGTCTTTTTATAAGTTTCTTTGTGAAAGCACAAAGAAACCCATAAAAAACCCTGAAACAAACTTTGAAGTTTTTTACAATTTTCTTGCTCAACAAATTCTAATAAAAACACAAAATTTTATTATAGTTTTTTTTACATCAAAAACAATAAAAATATTTGGAATATATTTACAGTTTTTTGAACAGTTTTTCAGACAAGAAAACTTTTATATGCCTGCAGTGTAACCTATTGGGATCTGCACTATAGTAAGCTACATGTGAGTAAGTAATATGCCAAGAACAATGAGCGTAACTATGCGTTCTTACCTCAGACGTTCGGGGTGCATGAACGACTGAGGAAAGAAGCAGAGAAGCAGAATCGAAACTGATGACGTGGAGTAGATGTGGGTCCATATAGGTATAGTGTTCTCCGGGCTTGGGCTCAGGCCCGGGCTGAGCCCGAGCCCAGCCCTAAAAAGCCCAAGCCCGGCCCGGCCCAGGCCTCCAAAAGCCCTAGGAGGAGGGCCGGGCTTCGTTTTCAGAAGCCCTGAGCCTGGCCCTTAAGCCCGGGCTTTTGGGCGCCATTGTGGATCGTCATTTGAGAAGTCCAAAAGAGTGAACTGCAGTTAAAAAAAATACTTTTGAATTAGCTGAAAAATTTCTCAACTGTTTTTTCATCCCTCCACCTATCCTCACACTCTAAATCCCAATGCCTCACGTGGTCATCGACAGCTCCGAATATGAAATCAAAGCGCTCGACCGCATACCATGATCAATGATTGACTCTGGGTGCTGCAAGTATCATCACAGAGATTCAAATATTGAAGCTTGAACGCCGGTTCACCGATTCCGCATTTCTGGCGGCCGCGCAGGCATGCTGCTGCAATGCTTGCGTGTCCGACAGGCCTGGGGCTTTAACTTTTCAGGCCACAGGGACGCGCCGGATGCAGAGGAGTTGCGTGCATTGGACGTTTAGTATAATTATGGCGGCTTGCCTGAGGCTTGGAGCCAGGATGCGTTCAGTTGCGCCGTCATTGCACCGCAGCCATGAGTGTGTGGGTCCTGCTGTTTCACCATGGCACCGGGGACCTGTACATCTGAAGCCTGTGCTTCAGTCCCGACGGGTGCCCCTCGCCACAGCGACAGCGGCGGCGGATAAACAAATGGGGGTGAGTGGTGCGACGCGACGCGGCGCATCACTGGGCACTGACTTTGCTTTCGGCGCTGACCGCCTTTGCCTTTGGTCTTCTGCATTTTACCCGCGTCTCACGCATACCCTGCGCAGGCGCAGGACAAAGCGGGCGCGATCTCCTCGGACGGGCGGCTTGTCGCGGCAGACTCGCTCGACACCATCTTGCGCCTGTGTGACGTGCAGTCGAGGCAGCTCATTCCACTGTCTCGTGTGGCACAAGGACAGCGTATACAGCGTCGCGTTCACGCCCAAGGGCAACGACGACTTCCCACACCAGCAGGCCCGGGCTTGGAATTCGATGGGCCCGAGCCCGGAAGACACTATGTAGGTATGACATCGATTTCTAACAAACTGTGGCCAAAGGGAAACCAGGGAGACAGGATCTACATAGTAGCATTTCCGCAACGGTGGTTATAGATTGGGATCGCGAAGATACATCAATGTAGAGCCGCGCTTATGAAGCAGTCGCAAAACCAGATACATCATTTCTATGCGTCGCCAAAGAACATGAAATCAGCTTGAAATTGGTGTAATCGTTAATGGAAGTTCCACGCTGCGCGAGCTTGAGCCTTTGATCCTGAATAACAAAGAAATGAACAGGGTTTGAGAAATCCGCTCAAATCTGACTCACATGGGCGACATGAGACCAGTAGCCCCTCTGATGATTTCGATATTTCCCGGAGGTGGGGAAAATTCAAGGTTCTCAAGTAATTCAATCAGGATGGCTTGCATCTCTATCAAACTGAAATAGTGTTAGAAAACGCACGCAAATCTCCATCTGCGCGAAGTCAGCGATGGGCTTGGACCGGACGGCGGGACTCACCCAATACAACTACGTTGACCACTACTGAAGGTTGCACTTTAGGGGTGTTAGCGCTGAGTCAAGTGAACGACAATGCCTCGTACATGTTAGCGAAGACACCCACGCTGGTCTTCTGGCTACCCACACCCTCCGATTGAAGGAATCGTTCCGGTCGCCATTGATCAGCGTCGTCTCCCCAGACAGATTTAAGCCTTCATATGATGGTAGCCCACAGTTTCAGAACAAAAGAACTTCAAGATAACTACCCACCTATTATATCCAGAGATAGAAATGGCGATGCGCTGCCCTCTGCTCACGGGTATGCTGGTGATAGCTTCTCCTGCCCTCGTTTTCTGAGGAATGGCAAGCGGAATAACGTCATCACGACCAGCTACACGAGCCAGCCCGCTGACAATAGGATGATACCGTAGAGTTTCCTATCCATAGACGTGTGAGTTACCGGACAACAAGATGAAGAAAATAAACGTGAACCTTCATCAACGCAAGAAGACAGGTCATAGAATCCAGATCTGCAATGGAGAGATAATGGTCTCCACGCTGAGCTGCCTGTTCCCGAGTCACCTTGATCTCTTGGCGGACTTTGGTTTGGAAGTCAGAATGCCTAGAAAGTTCGTAGAGTGCCCAGGTAACCGTCGAAGCCGTTGTCTCATGTCCGGCCAGGAACAGCGTACTGATTCAAGGGAAAAATATTTTATAAGTCTCACGATAAAGCAGAAGAATATTCACGTGAGTTGAGCCAAAATCTCCTCATTGGTGAGCTTCGTCTTGGGGTTCTCGGATAAGTTCGCTTTAACTGCCGCAGTAACAGTGAGTGGTATAAACTGAACGTGTCAGGGGTATGAGATTACTGAGAATGCTCATGACGTCCTTAGATCCTTCTTTAACCGCTACGTTGGATGACATCTGTCGATCTACAAGTTTTTGCCCAACTTCCCGGGCTGTCTTCATATAACTCTGCCATCTCCGGTACCGTTTAATCGGAGCACGGTGAGCTAATGTCACCAACCACGGGGGAAGTAGACCAACAAAGGCCTGATAAGCGAATGTTAATTGGGTACGATTCAGATTTGTTTCTACACTGTATTTATGATGAGCACTTCCGAACAGGCAAGAGTGAAACACTAGGAAACGAACAACAAGTTTTTATATGCATTGGAGAGTTTGTTGTCAGAACCCTGGTCAATCGCGCCGAATTGGTAGTCGAATGCCGCTACAGAAAAACGCAGTCAATCTCATCCATACTGCATTGCCAGCTTGCTCACCAATACCAATAGCATCCAGAGTCGTGCGTGAGAGCCATGTAGGGACGTTGACAACAGCGGATGACTGCCCATTTTCGTGCACGTACTCTTTCAGTTTGCTTACGGTCTATACGTGTGTTAGGTCTGACGAGAGCCATGAATGAAGCGCGTACTCTCTGAGCAGTGTGGTGAAATAGAGGAAGAAAACCCCTGAGTGCGTGATAAGAAAATGCGGGATTCATTATCTTCCTGTGGCGCGAATGTTGCATCCCTACGAAAGTGAAATGGTAAGCTCGCTCATAGGTCCAGCTACAAAAAGAAACCTTCTGCCCAGGCGATGCCTCTGCCGACAGAAAGTTGAATGCCTGCGCGGATATCCGGAGGTTTAGGGAAATGATAAGCAGCGGTGTTGAGAACATATTGCAGTGCCTGCGTATTGTCAAACCTTCATACTATACAAGGGAGGGGCGGCCGAAACCTTAGGATCTGTAATAAACAGCACTTCCGACTATTATCCAAATTTGACTGCGTTCAATGCAATAATAATAGCGTAATATAAGAAAGTATACTCAACGCCAAACGCTCCTTTGATACATATGGCATTGCCATATTCAAGCGTCCATGCGAAGTCAGCGTCGCCTGCCTCTTTCGGCCTGAAAAATTCTGGAGTATTTCCTAATCATCTGTTCAGTGAGATTAAGCTTATGACAATACTGGATACTATACCAGATAGCCATGAGCCAGGCTGAGGCCCTGGGAGGAATGCGATAGAGCGAGCGCGAAGGCGACGGAGCCATGAGCCAAACACAATTACGGCAGCAAGCAGTGAAGCTGCTAGAAGGTAGGGAGGTAACATGCTGGTACTGGCAAAGTTGTGCATGTTCTTAGCGCAGTCAACCAGCTTTTATGACGGGTCCGCCCGAGGGCCGATGTTACTGATCGATAAGGGGCAAAATATACAGGTTTCTAAGTGTGCCGACGCAATGAAATAACTAGTTCATTTGAACATGTAAATCATAGCTACTTGCTGTAGCATACATCAGGAAACACGGTATTTGCCCGATCGCCGTGGCCTACTCACCATCCATACCTCGGAGGAGGGCCTATATAGGCTCCGTCTCCCCAACCGGGCTTTGTCGACCTTGATAGAGCGCCGTAGCTTCAGACCGGGCTGTATCGTACTTTGGCGTCTCTCCCGCGCGCGCGGACCTCCTCAAGGGGTCCGAGCGTTGACGAACTTAGCTCCGGGCCTCGCCACACTCAGCAGACCAACAGGACGGCGACTAATCGTTAAAGAACTGGTACATGTATAAATCCATGAAAATCGCTAACATAAAATTGCACGCGTCAATCCAGGGAGTTATTCGTATCTAACGTTGTATCCATTTTAGGGCCGAACCGCGGTGTCAGGTGGCAACTTCTCCGAATCGAGCTGAGACTGACGATGCCAACCCGTCCAGGGCCTTTCGCCAGAGATACAGCGTACATCTCAGGGCTCGCGACCGGGGTGCAGAAGGCAGAATACCACTCAAAGTGTTGGAACTACGATGTCATACGGGGTCCACACGGACCCACATATGTGTCGGCTTATCATTTTCTAACCCCGCCGTCCCTCCTTTCCTCAGTCGTTCATGTCCATCTGAACGCCTGAGGTAAGAACGCTCTACTCCACGTACCCAGTTTACTTTACTTACTTTCTACTACCCGCACTGTAGCTAATCAGAGTGCAGGTAACAATAAATCAGTCGTTCATGCCCATCTGAACGCCTGAGCTAATCAGAGTGCAGATTCAAACACAAAGTATGCAACCGGGTGAGGATAATTGATTTCCGGTGGTAGGCGAAAGATTGCGTGCACGCGGGCAGTGCGATATCCCAGTTGACGTGTGTATTGGCTTGGATAATGTAGGTGTGCTCACTGAGTGCGCTGGTCTCTTGGGCCTTTCCCTGACTCTCTCCGAAGGAGAGGGAGAGTTTGCATGACCATGAATGACTGTGAACATGGTTATGCAGGTGAATTCATATTCATTTAATTGGATGGCCCTTCCTGCCGGTTTTTTCCGTGCTGGCCTCTCGTTTGAGCCTTGTAGGGGGCAGGGGGGGGGGGGGGGGGCATTTCTCTGTGTCTCACGGGGGGTAAAATGTATCCCCAGTCTCAAGTTGATTTCCTTGCCTGCCGCACCTTTTCTTTGGCATCCCCTCCCCACCCCTTCCCATACTCCGTTCACAGTGGGAACTCTACCTGTTCCTTTTTGGCAGGGCATTCGGAAGGGTGTTGCTTTCGCCACGTTCCTCGGCCTGGTGGGGGGCCATCTCCAACCTCCTGTGTTTTTCGGTGCTCTGTGCACCCTGGGCTTTCTTGCCATGCCCAGTCCCTTCCCTTATCTACCTGCCTGTTCTACAATCCCCTCTGTTACCTGCATCGGTATTCGCTGTCCTTTAGGGCGCATTGGGCGATTTCCCACATATGTAAATTTTCTTTATGATAGCTCGCTCCCCTGTCTTCCTGGTAGCTGATGTTTGTCGGAGTTTTATGTCCTGGAAAATAGGTGCAGGTCATCTTTTCCTCTTCCTTGGTCATTTGTGATGTCTACCGTTGCATTGATGGCCAATCTTTGCCTTCGCGGAGGACATCGTCTGACAATGGCGCTCACATATTATTCCTTTTATGATACTGCCTTGGAGACGTTGATGGCTTCATTCCTTCCTATAGAGATCCATTTGTAAACACCTCCGGGGGAGAAGTTGCTCTGTGACAACACCGTGGCGCACGTCGTGGGACGCATGTATGCGGCTTCATCCACCAAAGTGTTGGATGGGGTATCTGTAACCACATATCCGGGAAACCCGTCCAGTGACGACTACGAGGATACCATTCCAGATAATAACATTGTCGTCGTTTGGGCCCTGGGCGCTGTCCTCCACAATGCTGAGACTGATCTGGATACCAACTTGCAACAGTTTAATCTGGGGGTGTCAGATTACGTTTGTGGTGGCACTAAGACATTCATCATAGAGTGCATCCTCTTATTTTAAGTTTTTTTTATATTTGCCCCATTGCTTATCCGTGCTATGGCAGATGTGTGTATGATGGAAACTCGGTTCGTTGGAGTCACACTCCTACCCCCAATGTTAACACCGTACTTTACATGTATGGCGCCCTGAAGGAACTCAATGGTGAAGGTAATTTTAGCATAGTTGTCGACAACATTGTGATGAACGTGGGCCTGGCCACTTTGGCCCAGTGGTCGCCTGGTTGTGCCAGGATCTCCCCCGTCGGTGCGGAGGGGCAACCGTGCCAACGTCCTAGGAGATTTGCCGCTCCCCTTGCCAAAATGGAAGATGATCGTGCAGCTGACTATGGATGGTTTCCTGAAGGACAGTGTTCATCTTCGCCTACTTTGCAGGGCCATTCCGACAGTGGCCTTTCCTCTCCAGAAGGGTCCTCTCAGGTTGATGCTTGCAATCTCACCACAAGAAGTGGTAAGCGACGTGCGGTGCTTAGGAGGATATTCATAATGGTTATGTAATACAGCATATATGAGTGTATAATATATACTATAAGAGTATTAATAACAACATATAGGAATATATAGTAGTATTTATAAGGAGAATAATAGATGTTATTAGATGATTCTGTATATATTTAAACATCTCAAAGATATATATACATATGAGAGAGTATTAGACTACAAGATAGAGTAACAGATACTTGTAACAGATATGAGTAGGAGTATTAGTATGATAGTTACAATGAGAGAGTATTAGACTACCATATGGAGGAATAGTAGTTGTGTAGATATTTGTAATATATATGAATAGTTATAATGATATAATGTATATTAAAAGTGGGTAAAAAAAATAAGAAGAGGTGTAAAAATATGAATTGGCGTTCTCGTTGGTGGAGCCGCCGCTCGGGGAGGGACAAAAGGAAATTTATTTATATCCCAACAATAAGATTGGCATGTACTTTCGTCCTCTTCTTTTCTATAATCTGAGAATAAAATGGGTGAAGCTACAGGTAGTAAAAAGTTGTGAGCATCCGCCTTACACATTGAACAGTCCGTTGCATCGTTTGAAAGTGTAACCCTTGTATTTGTATGAACTACCATCTCCTGTGTTCTTTGTGGTTTTCCGGTGGGTACTTGAATGTCAGTATCTATGTATACTACTTCGCGTGTTAGGTTTAGCCACTGTTTCCTGTCCTTCAAAGTGATATATATAATGTCTGTTTATCGAAAGCGATCTTTTTTGATGGTGAATGCTCCATGTCACCCACGTAATGGACATTGTCCCTGGCTGTTCCAATGGAATTTTTATCCATGGCCGTCTGCATACATTTGTTTGTCAACACTCCTACACCAATATTCATGTGCCTGTAAGGTCACAATGCACCCTTCGTGGCTCTTGATATTGCATCCCTGTTCAATGTCATATACAGGCCAGATTATTATTTTCTTTTTTACCTATTCAACTAGATTGATTCGTACCCTTGTGCTTTCCAGCACACATAACACTGTCCGAATGTGTCAGAAGCATATTCAATCCCAGTGAACGCAAACATGTTTTGAACTGAATCACTTAACCCTTGCTTTAAAAGTAACATGCAGGGTTCTTCTACCCCAACTCCAACACCAATCCATGCTCCGACCCAACAGTGCTTGTCATTACATCAGTTTGCACTGAGTCACATTAGGGGGTGTTTCCCACATTGGGAAGTAAGTATGATAGACCACTGTATTATATACAAGTATGGTCTACCACCTCTCCAATTATTACTGTGATTGCCCCCCTCTCCACGCACTGTGACTTACTACTCATTCGAAAGTGTGCTTTCTCCCCCCTTACGATGTCTTGTCCACAACGGGTAAGTTATCAGTCATCCAATTGTGTCTCCATCTGATGCTCTTTCTTGGGGCAACTTATGGGAACTGTTTACGCATATTAAATGATTTAAAGTTCATAAAAAGTTCAAATGTCGATCCTTCCTGCGATGGAAATCCATCCTGGATGACATTCGATAATAATCATCATCTCGCATGTCTACAATGTTCCCTTAAAAAGGATTTGCTTGCATCCTTGCGTAAAGTTAAACCTCATACTTCATATCTTTGCTGTTGTATGGACCATATCACGGTTCTTCTTGTGGAGCTTTATTACGATCATTGTCAATATTTTGCGACATGTTCCAACAGAAATTTGATTTCACACCTTCGTGGGCTTGGAGTTAAATCTGACATTGAATGGCCTCACAGTTATTTATTGGTGTCCGTTTTTGAAAGTACTTACAGAACTCCAATTTTTTAGCCCTATGATACTTGTCCCTGCGCCTTGTGATACCATGCCCAGCCCTGAGCTTATGCCCAAGCTTAACCACATGACCGTATTCCCTTAGTTATCTGTTCCATTCATCATGCATCAATTAGCTATAGTTACCTTGCCCGTATCCCCACATATGCTTGCACCTGATCTCTATCTTGCCTGTATATAAACCTGTTGGGTGCATATGTGCACCAGGCTCCAAACCTAACATTTCTGTTGTTCTTTCTTTCGATTTTGATCTGAAACTATGCTGACATTCATTCTATGCCTGTCACAATTTTCTTTGATTTTTTCGAAGCTGTATCACTACTCCTTTTCATGTTCTGTCCAACCAACCCTTTGTGGGTGGTTGTGGACAAGTTTCCTTTTTGAGCTGTGGCTTTTCACTAACGTGTTACGTTCTATGGGCGCTTAATTATCCGAAGGGCGCACCATTGCCTCAAGGGCGCTTAAAGTGCCGGAACTTCGTATATGCGAGTGAAACAAGCCCATGCGCAGCCTCCCCTCCTCAGTGTTGACTATCACTGAGGAGGTGAGTTTAATAGTGTACTTTCATAGTATGAAACTGAAAAAACATGTAGAAGATTAAATAGGTAGCATTCCTTTATATTACTCAGTGTTGACTATCACTGAGGAGAACATTAAATAGTTTACTAATCTCCTGCAAGTCCCATCGTTCATATCTGGCATATAACTTCCTACTTGCCCAAACCGAGTTTCTACAAAACCCTCCTGTATGCACACTTATTCCTCAGTCTGAATATCGATGTCAAGATTGTATTTTAGGCGTTAACATCATGTATTAGTGAACACAGTGAATGCCCAAATGGCTTGTGCAACGAAGCATGTAGTTCAGCAAATAAGATGCACCAATAAATGTTTAGAAGGTAAGAGGGCTACCCAAACAGAGCTTTCCCTATCTACAGTCATAGTGAAATAACCGGTGATACTTGACTATGTAATGTGCAAGGTCTCATGGAAAGGGTGTCTAGTAGTAACAATCCTTTCGCTGGTGAAGGTGCTCCTTCGGAGCCTTTCGCCAAAGATAGACGTATGATAATTGAACTGCAGAATATACATGCGAATGTAAACTACTTATACAGAATGCTCATATGATATCAGCAAATAGGAAAGAGGCCGTTGTGAGTCAGGGTTGGATGGGGGGTGCATGTCATAAAAATATCAGTAAGCCGTCACTACCACCACAACCTGTCCAACCGCCGCATATACGTTGCCCTGCGTCTCATATACACTTCCACTCACACCACCCACATCTACCCGAGCCCACGCACGTCCGCATGACACATCACATCATTCCTATCGCTCCATTAATTCGACCCTGACCCAACACCCGCGGATCCACCCACCCCGAGTCACAGCCCGAGCCCGAGGGACGTTGATCCACGGAGGAGCTAGTCGTTGAACCACATATCTACATATCTTCCATATGACTTTCCTTCCTAAATCACAACCCAAGTTTCTGATAGCTATGACCACCTACACCCCTCCCCATTCGATAGACCAATCCCCTAGCTACCGCTGTCTCCGGACCACCGTACTCCTGAGTCCAGACACCTCAATCGATCCACGTGTTTGTCATCATGCGTTTATTTCCCATACTCAGATGCTCAGTTTTCCTATTTTCTCACTCCACCTTTGTGTTCTTTCCGATCGCCATTGCCATGTTCGGCAACCAATTCTCGCAGTTCACGCCAATTACCATAGCCATGCCGTCAAACGCACGATCGACGTCTTTGGACTGACTTGGCAGTCATCACTGGGTCTACCACCTCCTCTGTGCAACCCTCTTCCGATGGCGTTCGGGTAATTGGATTGTCATGACCTGTGTATTTCCTGCACCTTGTTATCCCCATTTCCCCTTTCGCTACTCCTCCTCCGTCTTCGCTCGTCTTCGCCCTCCACCTCGACCACTCCTGCCCTATGTCATCTCCGCTGGCCCTTCCTCGCATTTCGCCAAACGGCCATTCGCTGCTCGCATCATTCGCCAACAGGCACACCATCAAACCACGATCGACATCCCGATCTGGCAGAATGGCTCGTCAGTAACTCCATCAGCTTCTCGATCCAACCCCCTTTTGGTATTCATATGAACAGGGTGCGTTCGCGGGACGTCCTACGCGTGGGTCGTGTGGGATCAACCCAGTAGATGAAGAACCCGTGCAGGGCAGGGTATATGCGGGCCCCAAGACATGATTTCGTACATAGGTGTCTTCGCCACCTTCACCCTCCGTCATTTCATGTTCTCCCTCTTCTCTCATTCTATTGTATGTTTATTTCATCTATGTTGTATCATGACTGCGCACCCCTATCCAACCCTGACTCACAACGGCCTCTTTCCTATTCGCTGATACCTTACGAGCATTCGATATAAGTAGTTTACATTCGCATGTATATTCCCCAGTTCAATTATCATACGTCGTTCACCTTGTGCAAATTTGACCTCGCTGTGGCCATCATCTTAAGCCTTCTCTTGGAGATCTCCATCTTCGACTAGCAGAAGACTTAGGCACCACTGGTGAGTTCTCATACTTCTTCTTCGCTACCTTAGCCTTCGAACTATTTTCTGCGCTGTTGGCGAAGGGCTCCAAAGGAGCACCTTCGCCAGCGAAGGGATTGTCGAGACTTAGACAGCCCTTCCATGAGACCTTGCACGTTACATCGTCAAGAGCCACGGGCTACTTCGCTATGACTGTAGATAGGGTGAGCCCCGTTTAGGCAAACCCTCTTACCTTGTGAACATTCATTGGTTCACCTATTCGCCGAACAGCATACTTATTCGCACAAGTTATTCGGGCATTCGCTGTGTTCACTAATACACAATATTAACGCCTGAAAACCAATCTTGACAGTGTTCCCCCTCCGCTCTTCACGCCACAGCACACATCGTAGCTAGATAAATAGTTCAACATGTATATCCACATTCTCCGGTCAATTAGAACTCACACTTTCGAAGTGTCTTGGAACTCTGTGATGCACAGCCTTGCGTAGCTATAACTAAAGAGAATACACACACCATGTTTTCTCTACATCTCTGTTTTTGCGATCCTACTTGATTCGACTTCGAATAGAAGTCTGAATCCAACACCCTATCCATTCTATTATCAGCTAGTCTTAGTATTTCACAGTGCAGTCAGGCTACAAATAGATGAAACACATATACAATAGAACAAGGGAGGAGTGAACATGAAACGATGGAGAGGAAAGAGGAAACAGGTACCGATGTAAGAAAACACACCTTGCAACCTGCATACACGTTACCCTGAACAGACTCTGGGTCTGCTGGGTCGATGCCACAAGATCTACAGGTAGAACATCCTGCAAATGCACCCCAGCCATAGGAATGCCCAAAGGGGGTTGAATCGGGAGGATGATGGGGACAGTGATGGACCATCACACCGGGTAAGGGATGTCGATCGTGTTTGATAGTGTGGCTACTGGCGAATGATACGAGTAGAGAATGATCATTTGGTGAACCCGGCAAAGAGCGAATGGAGCGAATATAGAGGTGGATGGATCGAAAGGCAAAATGGAGGTAACTTGATACGAGAATAAACAGGTCATGACAATTGACTACCATACTCCCTTTGATCTTGAGCTAGTTTCCAAGTACTTGCCTCTTGACTCAAACCTCACCTTTTATTTGTTCACCCTAAGACATTGGGACTTGTACGTAGGGCCAGTGCAGCACACAAGCTGAAGCCAAGTCCCTCTCTGACTTCCCTATTCAAACCTCGCTCTGTAACCTCGGACCAAGTGCCACGCCATCAGCTTTCACTCCTGGAAAGAACGGCGGGTTTGTGGATAGGCCGTGTCTGCACTCACATATCAGTCGGGAGTACAAAATAAGCATATCACGCAAGCTGATTCCTGCCTGTGTAGCGAAACACGTGGGCACCGTACCGTAGCCGAGCCCTTGAAAGCCCGAGCCGACCCTCGGAAAGCCCGCTGCAAGGCTTGAGATCTAGGAAGCCCGAGCCTGACCGTTACATAAGCCCGAGGCTTCGCTGGATCGCAGTCCAAATATAGATATACATGTATACCGATAATTAAATCGAAAGTCAGGGTCAAATCTGTAGGTACCGCTGACGTACAGACTCGTTTTGCAAAATGTAGTTGCTTCCGGTTCAGATCCGCCACCAACCGATACCGGTATGTCCTTCGCTCGGGTTATGTATGGACGCACTTGCATGAGGAGCCCAAGCCCTTTATAGCCGAGCACTGACACGGGCGTTTGAGCCCGGCCAAAGCCAGGAAGACACAATGAATCCCCGAGAATATTGTCTGCGCAGCTGCGGCGCCTGCCAGTGACTCAAGGCCTGGATGATAGTGAGGATACGAGAAATCGGATCCACAAACAAATTAGAGAAAAAAAGCGTCTCCATGCAATTTGTTCTCATCAGATTGGTACTCACGGCGACATACAGTAGGTTCCATTTCTTCCTGCCAGTTTCATTGCTAACCGAGCCTAAAGTTAATTATGTCAGTTCGGTCAGACAGCCATATAAGTATAACCGCACCGCGACACTGTTGAGGCGGAATACCCACTCAGGACAGCACACCCACAGCGACATGATTCTCTCCATCGGCCTGCCGCTGCTCCTACTTAGTTTCCTGTTGCGTGCCATTATTCGCCGATCCCTCGGTCGCTCGATCTCACACCTTCCTGGACCAGCTCCTGGCCCTTGGCTCGTCGGTGATGTCACCATATATCTACAACTAATGGAACTTTCACTTACTTATATAAACAGGAAATCTCCCTGAGCTACTTCGACCAGACAACGTAGCAGAGGCCGAATTTGCATGGACCAAGAAATATGGGACTGCCATGAAGATCGAGGGGGCATTTGGGGTGTGTCCTTGTGTTGTTGGAAATAGGCGGTATTTGCTCATAGTGGCGAGTGCAGGTCGATGTACTTTTTACAGCGGACCCAAAGGTACTAGAAAACCATGCATATTCCATTATTTCAGTCATCCTGAGCACGATGGCAGGCTATGCAGTACATCCTCAACATCGCCGGGTACAACTTTCCTGGAAACCCGCAATCAATCGCTGGATTAAAGCTGATTGTGGGCCCAGGCATTCTATTTGCTCAAGGTCCTCTTCTACTTGCCGTTCGCGACCAACCGCTTATACCTAGCCTTTACGTAGGTGCTGAACACGCCCGACACAGAAAGATCATGAATCCTGCTTTCTCTTACAGTGCCTTGCGGCTCTTTCTACCCATATTCCATAATATCTCGGAAAAGGTTCCCGAATGGATATTTACCGTTAATCTGTACTCAACGTGTGTCTCTAGACTGTAGCCAAATGGAAGGACGCTGTGGCACAGAACGGCGGCCTATCAACAGTGATCGATATCCCGTCGTGGTTAGCTCGCACTACTTTAGACGCCATTGGACGAGGTTATTCCTTTCAGGACCAACGGTACTGAGTTTTGCTGACTTATTACAGCTGCTTTCGATCACGATTTTGGAGCCATAGATGAAAAGGAAGACGAGCTCTCGGTCGTCTACAAAAATCTCTTGTAAACAGACCCTATCCTTGGAAATTTCTCCATTAATTTCTGTGGTTTAGTGCCGACTCGTTCTTCAAGCGCTCTGCTTCGCGATCGCATTTGAGAATCTCTGGGGTTATATGCCTCTATGGGTGGTGTCGGCCATGCCACTGCTACCGATCAAGCGGCTCAGGAGGTTGTGGAGGTATACAAAGGTTGCACACCGCGTAGCCAATGGCATCGTGCAGACGCAAACAGAGTCATATTCAAGGGGCAAGGAATGCGGAAAGGATATTATGAGCATTCTCAGTACGTGTCAGGTGCACTTGTTAATGCTATTGAGATCAGAACAAGTCCTAGTCAGAGCCAATCTGTCAGAAGATCCGAAATCGAAGTTGAGCGAGACCGAGGTAATGGCGCAATTGAAGTCAGTTTGCATCGCATTGCTAGAGAACGCATTCCCTGACGATTTGACCAGGACACTGATGATTACAGGCCAGGAAACTACTGCGTCGACGCTAAGTTGGGCGTTCTATGAGCTCTCACGGAACCCCGGGTTTCAGAGTCGTGTGCGGGAGGAGATTAAGACCACTCGTGCTCAGGCAGCGCAAAGCGGCAACGGGGAACTCACCATCGCTGACCTGGGCTCTATGCAATGCCTGCTCTCTGTCATGAAGGTGGATGGTTTACATGTCATCTGAGCTAATACTAATCCCTCATGCAAAAGGAAACACTGAGATATCACCCAATTTTGACAATATTGTCGCGTGTGGCGGGTCGCGAGGATATTATTCCGCTTTCGTCCCCACAGACAACGAAGACGGGTGAGGTCGTGACCAGCTTCCCTGTGAGTAAGGGACAACGGGTATTGATTTCCATCGCGGCTTATAACAGGCGAGTTCAATGTCTGCATATGCGGTGTCGTAATAATAATAGCACATAGACTGCCATCAGTCTGGTGTGATGACGCCGATGTGTGGAGGCCTGAGCGTTTCCTGGAAGGTGTCCATGCCAAACAGCAGACGGGGCTTGGCGTGATAGCTAACCTGTGCGAGGTACCTATTCCGTGAACGCATAGCGGCTAACTCTACTCATGCAGCGCGACGTTCGGCAGCGGAATACGTAATTGTATAGGGTGCGTGAGGCCCTCTGGATTGTGTACCATTCCATGACATAATGGCGCGCTCCAGGTGGCGCTTTGCGTATGATTATTATTCTATGAAGGTTCTTCGTTCTCAAAGTTTTACAGATTGCTTGAGATGCAGACAATACTCATTGACTTTCTCGAAAACTTTGAGTTCTCCCCTGCACCGGGAAATCCCGAGATAATTAGGAGTGCTACGGCGGTTATGAGTCCCATGTGCGTTTTTTTCGACATTTATCAAGCAATGCGAATGACTTTCTGTTTAGGGTCAAGGGACAACCTGGCCGCGCTCAGCTGCCGCTCACCATAACAGCACTGAGGTGAGAAGCTCGGAGTCACACTTCCCTCGATGGAGTGCTCCATAGCATGACGAATCGCTTTTCTCATTACCCGTATTCTTTCTGTGATTTGCGATGTCCCTTATTCTATGAAATGCTTCTCTGAACGACGTACCAACAATTTTTTTAACGCTGCAGCCCCATGCTGTACTCCAACTGAGGATAACGTGTCTGCTACATGTTCAATAGGTGATATGATCTTTGGCAACTGCGGCCTAATATGCGCAAAGTATAGGAATGCAAAAGACATCCTGAAAGATCTTAAAAGGAGCGATTCTCCAAAACCTGATAATTTGTCTAACCCATCGCACCAACTTGTAGCCCCATTCAGGCTCACAGACTCAGCGAAGAAGTCAGCTGTGGCTCACGGAAATGATCCCAATCCTCGATAAATGTGTCTGGAAGACCTGCCCAAACGATCATACATTTCATATCCAGAGTGGCGCAGGAAACTGCAGTTGCTCTTCCGTCAACTCGGATGCCAATCTTTCCAAGAACTCAAGGGCTCGACTAGCAGTAAATCGGCGACTGATATCACGCGTCGTCATTTCATCGATCAGGGGAGCAGACATTGGGTAAATTGCTGTAGCACAGCACATGGGTTAGTCACTTCCCTTAGGACTGCACGGCACAGCGAATGGAAATGGACTTGAAAGTGTTTGCAGAAGCGAACACCAAACCCTACATCAAACGCGACGGGTCATAATCGGGTTCGCCTTGCCTAGTGTCGTAAGGTTGGTCCTGATCAACGGCATACACTCAGTGGTTATCACGGCGATTTTTCTTCGCAAGTCGTTCAAAGAGTTATTGTGGAAAGCCCCAAAATGCGTACCATGTATAGTGGGTGACATCGCGGTCGTCACCATAGAAATCAACCTGTGGATGTTGCTCAGGAATTGTACTTGACACGCGCAGTAACAGAACGCGACTACGCAAGTAACGCAAGCCTGTGGGTGCTGGTATACGCGTCTCGGTCACGGTAAGTGTATTGAACGCACAAATAGAAGGACTCATTCCACGAGGCAGTATTGCACCTCGCAGCTACCCCAGTTCTGGATATCCTTATCGAATGTGGTGGCTTTTCAGGTCTGTTGTCGATCTGCAAGAGTCAATATGCAATACGCAGCGCAAACGAAAGAGTTTTTTTTGATTCCTGCGGGAATACTTCAGGGTGGAGAGTGAACAGTTGGCTCATTAGAGAACTGATCGTGGGCTTACGGTGCTGTCAAGTGCCTTCAACATTGTCCTCAACGTTGTTCATCGTTCGCAGTGTGGTGGGTGGTAGGCGGAAAAAGACGACGAGAGACGCTGCATGGCAGTCCGTACTTCGCCCGGCATCCAGGTGAAGCGCCCGTCGGTGTCACTCCTGTGTTAGAGAGGACTTTGAAATATCCTATTGGGATACGACACCGTTGGTAAGCGTGGAACGCAGCAGGGCCGTCCCCGGCATCAACGTAGGGAGGATACTCGTAGCTTCGGTCCTGCATGACCGAAGCTAGTATATAGTTCAGACGTACGAGCAGTCGCACCTCAGTGAAGCTATCGTTCACTGAGGTACGCATTGTCTCTATAGTTACACACGCATCGCTAATCGTAATGTATAGCCCATCGTACTTAGGTAGCTATACAACTTACAGTGAAGCTATCGTTCACTGAGCCCATCGTACTTAGTCTACTGCGCATAACCCATGAACAGGTTATGGGCCCCGCAGAGCCCACCACGTCTTCCTCTACTTCGAAGTCCTTCGTCGTACCCAAGCTTGCCCGAGATGGCACGAACTGGGTTACCTGGAAAAGTCAAACGTTAGCCACACTAGCGTCGACTCGTGGTGCAAAACGACACCTGGAGGGAACCGCCCACATCCCCCCCCCAATCCCCACTTACCCTACTGGCCACTCGCTAATGGACGAACAGGAGGAAGAGCTAGACGATCTAGAGAAGCGTTGGGACGACTACAACCAACGCAAGGCCACAATCATGGCCCAGATCTTCACCACGGTCCCGGACAGCGTACTCATCGAAGTACGGAACCTGACGACGGCAAAGGAGGTGTGGGAAGCGGTATGTGCCAAACATGAAAGTAAAGCACTCACAGTGAAGATCGACATGAGACGACGGATGTACGAGATGAAATGCGAGGACGAGTCGAACGTCCGTATGCACCTGGAAGGTCTCATGAGAATGCAAGAGCAGCTATCTGGAATGAATGCAGCACTCACCAACGACGACCTAGTCACCGTCATCCTCGGCTCGCTCCCCAAATCATATCGCTCACTCATCAATGCTATCACAATGTCTGCCGCACACGCCAAGGCAAAGCTAGAACCGGATCAAGTAGTTAGTACGCTCATTGACGAGTTCGAGAGACTCACCATCGAGGAGCGCCAGCTCAAGGCGAGTGAGAACGCCCTCGCGGCAGCTAAAGGTCGTGGGAAGCCCCAAGCGCGCGCAAGCACCTCCAGCACCACAAAGATCGACGTGGAATGCTGGAAGTGCGGCAAGAAGGGTCATTTGAAGGCGGACTGCCATTCAAAAGCCAAGAAGAAGGAAGAGAAGAAGGGAGGTGGGTCAGCAAATGCAGCAGCTGAAAGCGAGGATTTCGCGTTCACAACTACCTTTGCTGGGACCACACTCGCGCTGGAAACGAGTCCGTTGACTGGTCAGGAAATCAACGTCTACGACTCGGGTGCATCAGGTCACATGTCGCCGAACAAGCATCGCTTTGTTACCTTCAAAGCAATCACGCCGCGCACGATCAACGCCGCGGATAAGACGGTCTTCCAAGCTACAGGAATAGGAAATATGAGGATTGGCATCCCCAATGGCAAGACAACGACGCACGTCACCTTGAAAGACGTGTTATACTGCCCTGACCTCGCGTTCACCCTAATCTCACTGACGCGCTGCGATGCAGCCGGTTACTCGGTCCTCTTGCAGGACCGAAAATGTCTAATACGAGACGCGAAGGGGATGCTGCTTGGGCAGGTCCCGCTCTCAAACAGGCTCTACAAAGTAGAGCATAAGGCTACAGCAGCGGTCGCGAACATCACGACCAAGTCACTTACGGTGGACGAGCTACACCGCCACATGGGGCACATCTCCCCACAGGCCGCCCGGAAACTTGTGCAGGATGGCACGGTGACCGGCCTCGACGTAGACGCGTCGAGCCAGCCCAGCTTCTGCACGACGTGTGCACAAGCAAAGCCGACTCGCAAGCCCGTCCCGCAGAAGCGGGAAGGACCGTGAGCTGCGAGCTTTGGCGAGAAGGTACACTCAGACGTATGGGGGCCCGCGAGCCCCCAAAGCTACGACGGGAAAGATTACTTCATCAGCTTTACCGATGATCACAGCAGATGGACTTACCTAGTGCCCATGGCAAAGAAAAGCAACGCCTTCGACTGCTACAAGCAGTACGAGGTGTGGGTGGAGACCCAGCACAGCACGAAGCTAAAGCGCCTGCAAACGGATCGAGGGGGAGAATACTTGTCCGAGGAGTTCACCGCTCACCTTCAATCTAAAGGGACAGTCCGCAGTTTAACCGTGCACGACACACCTGAGGAAAACAGCGTGTCAGAAAGACTGAACTGCATGCTGCTGGAACACGCACGAGCGATGCACCTAGCAGCAGACCTACCGAAGTTCCTCTGGATGGAATCGGTACAACATGCCATATGGTTGAAGAATCGAACGTCGACCCGCGCACTGGACGGAAAAACGCCATATGAGGTCATGCACCATGAAAAGCCCGATCTGACGGACTTACCTGAGTGGGGCGCGAGGGTCTACACTCTCAGAGAAGACCGCGGCAAACTAGAGCCCAAAGTGGACGAGTGCAGATGGGTCAGATATAGCGACAAAAAGGCCATAGGATCTATTGGCCTGGGAAACGTCGCGTGAGCATCGAAAGAAATGTTACCTTCGACAACTCTGTCCTGGTCACCCCGAGCGACACACAGACTGAGGGGGAGTCAACCACCCAGGGCAGTCAAAGTGCCGCTCGACACGACCAGCCGCCCGTACCGCCCCCAGCTACTCCGCGCGTCGATCCGCTCGAGGGCCTTGAGGTGCCAGATCCCCCAGAAGACCAGCCACTGGGCAGGGGACACCGGACGTGGAAACCATCCGCGTACATAAGGGACATTGCCGACGGTGCAGGCAGCAGCACCGGTCGCGCGAACACCCCTGTGTACCCCAAGGGACTGCCCATCCCCACAGGGAATGTGGCCCTAGCGGTCCTGGAGGAGCTGGGAGAGGACATGGAAACGGAGGGGGAGATGCGTCGCCCTCTCGAGCTTTTGATGTCCGCGGCTGCGCACGTGGGAATCAACCCCACTAGTCTGGACGACGTGCGCTCCCGTGAGGATTGGCCGCTCTGGGACACGTCTATAAGACAGGAGCTGGATCAACATGAGAGAGTGAAGACGTGGGACCTAGTGGAACCCCCACCTGGCACAAACATTGTAGGAAGCAAGTTGGTCTTCCGGTACAAGCACGACGCCAGCGGTGAGATTGTGAACAGCAAGACAAGGCTTGTTGTGCAAGGGTTCTCGCAAGCGGAAGGCATCGATTACAGCGAAACTTTCTCACCCACCGCTAAGCTATCTGCAATCCGCGTCATCGCCGCCATCGCCACCAGAAATGACTGGGAGCTAGAGCAAATGGACATAGACGGCGCATATCTCAATGCTCGCCTCACGGAAACCATTTACATGTGTCAGGCAAAGGGATATGAGGCCCCTGGGAAGGAACACCACGTATGCCGCCTTAACCGCGCTATCTACGGATTGAAACAGTCGGGAAGGGCATGGTATGAACTATTCTACAGCGTACTACTCAGGTTCGGGTTCACTCACTGCGAGGTGGAACACACCGTGTTCCACAGGCACATCGGCCAGGAGGTGCTCATCGTCGCCGTCGATGTAGACGACCTCACGATGGCCGGAAATACGAAGGAGGTCATCCGGAAGTTCAAAGACGAGCTACGCACCGTGTTCAAGATCAAGGATCTCGGCGACCTGCATTGGCTACTTGGGATAGAAGTGGCACGAGACCGCAAACGACGCACAATATCATTCTCACAGCGTGTGTACATCGATAAAATACTCGAGTGTTTCAACCTGCAGGATGCCAACCCGCTAAGCACGCTGCTCGATCCCCACCATAAATTAAGTCTATCGCAATGCCCCACGACCCCACGCCAGTTCGACGACATGTGCAACGTACCTTATCGCGAGGCCATTGGCTCACTCATGTACGCTGCCCTGGGCATGTGCCCAGACATTTCCTTCGCCATCTCCTTCCTGGCGCAGTTCATGCAAAATCCCGGTAGGCCGCACTGGGAGGCCATGAAGAGGGTATTCCGATATCTAAAAGGAACTAAGTCAGAGTGCCTCGTCATTGGCGGTGCTCACAGAGGTCTCGAAGGATTCTCAGATGCGGACTGGGCGTCGCAAGAGCACCAGCACTCGATCTCAGGATACGTCTTCACGATAGACGGCGGCGCGATCTCCTGGAGCTCGAAGAAGCAAGGGATCGTCGTGCTCTCCACGACAGAGGCCGAGTATATCGCAGCCATGCATGCCGCGAAGGAAGCGCTATGGCTGCGCATGTTCCTAGCCGACATCGCATGCCCACTTGAAAAGCCACTCACCATCCACCTTGACAATATCTCCGCCATCTCTATCACCAAGAACGACGAATATCATCCGCACACAAAGCACATCAATATCCGTTATCACTTCATACGTCACGCCGTTCAGGAGGGGCTAATCCAGGTTGACTACGTCCCGACAGCAGATATGGCCGCGGACATGTTCACCAAGGCTCTTCCGCGGCACAAAGTCCTGCATCTGAATGCGCTCGTTGGGCTGCGTTCAGCTTAAGGGGGAGTATTGGGATATGACACCGTTGGTAAGCGTGGAACGCAGCAGGGCCGTGCCCAGCATCAACGTAGGGAGGATACTCTTAGCTTTGGTCCTGCATGACCGAAGCTAGTATATAGTTCAGACGTACGAGCAGTCACACCTCAGTGAAGCTATCGTTCACTGAGGTACGCATTGTCTCTCATAGTTACACACGCATCGCTAATCATAATGTATAGCCCATCGTACTTAGTCTACTGCGCATAACCCATCAACATATCCTTAGTGGATGGGATAACCAGTTGGAACCAAGTGTATCTTGGGGGATCAGTTCTCTCTAGTTTACATGTATACATTCCTAGACTACACAGCCAGACGTTAAGGATATACTCGGTATAAGCTGCTACTGGAGATGCCCCATCACTGCAGGCATATAAAAGTTTTCTTGTCTGAAAAACTGTTTAAAAAACTGTAAAGATTTTCCAAATATTTTTAGTGTTTTTTATGTAAAAAAAACTATAATAAAATTTTGTGTTTTTTTTTTTGTTCAGCAAGAAAGTTTTTTTCAGGGTTTTTTTATGGGTTTCTTTGTGTTGTCACAAAGAAACTTACAAAAAGACATAAAAAACCCTGCAAAAAACTTTAAACTTTTTTACAAATTTCTTGCTCAACAAATTCTAATAAAAACAGAAAGTTTTGTCTAAGTTTTTTTTACATTAAAAACACTAAAAAATTTTGAATATCTTTACAGTTTTTTGAACAGTTTTTCAGACCAGAAAATCTTTATATGCCTCCAGTGCATGTGAAACCAAAGTTGCCTTCTGCTTGAGCTTGGTCGAAGCCCAGTGTCAAAGCCGAGAGAATCAGATAAGCTCAGTGCAGGCTGACGCTTAGACCGAGCATTGTTGACTCATGACATGCCACGTCCAATCTCTGCCTGTGGCTTCTGCTGCAGACTATCATAGGCTCAGCTCGGGGCGCGGTCAATGCCTGATGCCTGATGTCCAGGCCGAAAGATAGGTCCAGTGCAGGCTGCAGCTCAGACCCAGTGTCTCTTGACACACACTGTGCCATGCTCACCTGGAAAGCAGTATAGTTCACTCGCATGGAAAGCACACTTAGTGATGCACAGACCGGGCTGGGCTCAGAAAGCCCGGGCTTGGGCTTGGCTTTAGCAGGCTCAGACTCAGTGAAGCCTCAAGCCCAGCCCATTAGTCAGGCTCGGCCTGGGTCGGGCTCGGCCTGGGCTCAAGCCTTGGCTTCAGCTATGAAAAAAAAAAACAAATATGAAAATAAATTATGATTACGCCATAGCATCAATAGTAAATGTTCTCTGATTCATCATCGCTCTTATCGATGTTGGCAAGTGCTTGTACTGGATAGATGACAGCATGTTATTGTCTCAACCACAATATCAATCGGATCCACATACCCGCGAAATTTACATGCATGTCAGTTGTGAACTTTTCCATCCTTGCCAGTCACAGCCGCTGGTTCTTCAAAAGATCCATCAAGGTCGCGATTTGCATGCTTTCAAATAATCTTCCTTGATGGTGCAGAGATATCAACAATATCAATGTTAGCAAGCATGTTATTAGCGTCCACATCGATGGGATTGGTAGCCGACTAGCTGGGAAACAATACAAGGTATAGTCTACTAAATGATCTGAACTGAGGAAATCCTGCTTACCAGGCTTTTGCTTCTTCTTCTTACACTGGGTTTTGGTGCTTCCAGTGGAGTCACTGGAATTTTCTCCCTCGTCCGCTGCAAATTCTGAATCAGTGAGTTCAACAATGTCAAGAGTCTTCCACTTATTCAAGTGGGAAGAATTGTTGCCTGCAGCAGGCTTCTTGGCCACAACTCCACCAAGTGCATTCTCTGTGTGGTCAGTGGTTTCACTAGTATGAGGGGTATTTCCAGATCCCTCCACAGCCCGTCCACCAATGCACTCTGGCGATGGAGCAGAGGGCAGTTTTGCTGCAGCAAGATGTTTTGCCATGGCAGCTGTAGCTGCTGCCTGATGTGAAGCAAGTGTTGGAATGGAGGCATTGTGTCATGATGTGTTTATTTCCTATACTCAGATGCTCTGTTCTCCCATTTCCCACTCCACCTCTGTGTTCACTCCGATCGCCCTTGCCGTGTTCGGCGACCGATCTTCGCTGTTCGCACCATTTACCAGAGCCACGCCATCAAAGCACGATCGACATCTTTGGACTGACTTCGCAGTCATCGCTGGGCCTGTCACCTCCTCTGATCAACCCTCTTTCAATGGTGTTCCTATGATCAGATTGTCATGACTTGTGTATTTCCTGCACCTTGTTATCCCCATTTCCCCTTTCACCACTCCTCCCCCATGTTTGCTCGGCTTTGCCCTCCACCTTGACCACTCCTCCCCTATGTCATCTCCGTTCGCCCTTCCTTGCATTTCTCCAAACAGCCATTCGCTGCTCACATCATTCGCCAACAGGCACACCATCACATCCCTACCCGGCATGATGGCTCATCAGTAGCTCCATCAGCTTCTCGATCCAACCCCTTTTGGTGTTCATATGAGCAGGGTGCGTTCGCGGGACGTCCTACGCGTGGGTCGTGTGGGATCAACCCAGTAGATGAAGAACCCGTGCAGGGCAGGGTATATGCGGGCCCCAAGACATGATTTCGTACATAGGTGTCTTCGCCACCTTCACCCTCCGTCATTTCATGTTCTCCCTCTTCTCTCATTCTATTGTATGTTTATTTCATCTATGTTGTATCATGACTGCGCACCCCTATCCAACCCTGACTCACAACGGCCTCTTTCCTATTCGCTGATACCTTACGAGCATTCGATATAAGTAGTTTACATTCGCATGTATATTCCCCAGTTCAATTATCATACGTCGTTCACCTTGTGCAAATTTGACCTCGCTGTGGTCATCCTCTTGAGCCTTCTCCTGGAGATTTCTATCTTCGACCAGAAGAGGACCTAGGCATCACTGGTGAGTTCTCATACTCCATCTTTGTTACCTTAGCCTTCGAACTATTTTCTGTGCTGTCTGCGAAGGGTTCCGAAGGAGTACTTTCGTGGGCGAAGGGATTGTCGCTACTTAGACAACCCTTCCATGACACCTTGTACATTACATTGTCAAGTGCCAGGGGCTACTTCGCTACGACTGTAGATAGGGCGAGCTCCGTTCGGGCAACCCTCTTATCTTGTGAACATTTATTGGTTCACCTATTCGCCGAACGGCATACTTATTCGCACAAGTTATTCGGGCATTCACTGTGTTCACTAATACACGATATTAACGCCTAAAACCAATCCTGACACATTGCTGGGGTCGACGACTTTCTCCGTTGCGGTAATTTTGCGCTTTGGTTGACTGTTGTTGGTGATCCCCAACATATGGCTTCGGGCAGGAGGCAGAACAAGAAAAATAACCTTGTTTCATGTATGTACAGTTGCCGTCCAAATCAAGGCAAAGTTATACTATATAAGTGCAGCAAAGCCCAGGCTCAATGTAAAGGATGTCGATCTTAAGACCTTGTATCACAAGGGCACTACAGAACTTGACCAATGAGTGGTATTCTGAATGCTACGTAGTGACAGGTAAGAGGTAAGAGTAAGATGCGATGGGAACCGCTGGCCTGTTCCCACGCATAAACTATACAGTGGGTCCCTAAGGGGCCCACTGGGATTATGTAATAACTATTGTACATGTAGATACACGGGTTATTTACACCCTCCCCCTCTATAGACAACTATAGGGGTCAACTACTACTCATAGAGGTCATCCATGAGGGAGTCCTCTAGAGTGGCCGATACGATGACGTCGTCGTCGTATGGGGCCGGTGGAGCACGTGACTCCTCCGGGGGCACCTCCGCATCATCGGTGGTGATTGGGTGAGGCTGGTCAGCCTCACCACTAGCGGCGGTATCCGCTTGGGTGATGGGACCAGTGTCCTCGCGGAGCATGGCCTCAATGGCTGGGTCCTCAGTCTGAGGAGGGGGCCAGAAGCGCGCTAGCTCTTGGTCGAGCTGAGCGTGAGTGAGCGGTCGCGGCACCGCAGCCCTCACATGGCTGGTCTCGATGACCTTTTGTTGGCCCTCGCGGGCGGTGGCACTGAATTCCGCGCCGGTGATGCTACGTTGAACATAATGTTCAATGCGTGCCACTCGCTCGCGAGTGACCCCTGCGGAGCAGGCCAACCATCTTGTGATCTCGGCGAGGGGGATGTCAGGGCCAGCTCAGCCCTCCACAGGGAATGGGCCCGTGATTGAGAGCCGCAGGGTGGTGCTCTGAGGCGTCAGCACTTCCCTGGCGTCGACAAGGCTCGACCATTGGTCTGTCGAGCCGAATAGGTCGAGTAGCCTCACCCTGAGAGGTGATGCGACCCCTTTGACCCAGGGCGCAAGGGCCTTCAACCACATCCAGATGTCCATGTCGTCTAGGTTGAAGGTGCCATCCGCGTTGTCACAGATGGCAGATGGGATTCCTTCAGGGTTGTGTATCCAACCCTTCAGGATGGCCGCGATATCGTGCGAGGTACCGCCCGCTATCATGAGACAATCCCTTTTGGGATTGCGAGCGCGTTGTTCACGCTCAATGTGTTTGAATACGCCGATCATCTCACGCGTACGCGCGAGCTGCGGCGTTTCTTTTGCCCGCACTATGAGTTCGACGAAGCGTGGGTCGTCGAGCGGGCAGACGTCGTACCATTGAGTATGACGCTGTTGGGCCTTTCCTACCGGCCGTGGTAGGAGGCCCATCTCGGAGATCGGTGGATCTCTGAGTGGGATGAGCGTCCCCTCCCCCGGGTAGGGAGGGTGAACTGTCCCCACCGGTGGAGGCAGGGCCACGCCAGGCCCGATGTACTGGGCCTCGATCTGTGCTACCCGCCGCTGAAGGGCGGGGTCATTGACAGTGTGCGACGATGATGCTTCTAGGTAAGTGCTAATCGCGCTTTCCTTCGCAATGGCTAGCCCATTGATGGTGTGGGGGGAGCCACGCAATTTCTTGCGCTTTTTATTTGGCTGCTCTGCCAGCCCCTGTGCCCTTTCCGGGTTGGATGGCGCATTCTAATCTAATGCTACTCAATGTTAAAGTCAGTGAACTAGTACAATGGCTGTGGCCAAAACTTATCCAGCAAGAATTAGATGAGCTTCGGGATCGCTTCAATAACCATCATGTGCGAAAGGATCGGAACAAGGTCCTACCCTCTGGTGTATCACCGAACGAAGCCTTCGCATTGCACAAAGAATATAGCGCTGAAAATCTCCTCCAGCCTGTTAACAAGGGTGTTGTCCGGGAGTTAATGGTGTCAATTGGTGGTGATGACCTTATTTGGTTTGTGAGCGTTGAGTACGCCGTACATGCTCAGGAAGTATATGATTCATTGGGTATTCAAAAGCTGACAATGTTCAATGTGTGGACCATTTTTCAAGCCATGTTCCCGCTGATATAGGCACCAATCAAGCTACACAATTAGGGTGTTGTTATAAAAGAGAAAAAAAAGCTGATTAGAATCAGAATTGTTAGAATAGTCCCAAATATCTACGAAGCTACCAAGAAAACTACTTGGGTTAATGAAGTAGTATTAGTCCACCAACTCCTTTAATGTCAAATACTTTCCACTGTGCACAGTGTCAGGTTTTGATAAAGGATCTAGTTCGGAATTGTTGCCTTTTTTTTCATGCATTGCATCGGCTGAAGTAGTTGAGCCATCTACCTGTTTCTAAGGCACAATCTCCCTATGAAGCCCTAGTTGCCGGCAGACCTTGTTACACTCGTGTTCTTTAAGAAAGGCCGCAATTGCGGGAGGTCCTTTGTCCCAGAAACCGGAAGAATAATCATAGCTAATGCATGTTAGCATTATGAATTCCACCGAGTTCAATGAGGTTGGACATACGTATGGGCCTGTGGGTCAAACAGTACGAGGCGCTTGTCCGAATACTTGAACCCTTCTCGTCATAGCATCAATTGATGCTAAAATATCATGGTAATTTACCATACCTTGAATGTCCACAAACAGATATTCCCCTTCACTATCAACAAGGGTATGGTGCGTGTACACATCCACCCAGATCCCAACGTGGTCAGTGTTTTCACCGACCTCACCATTGCCCGAAAATTTTTGTTCCATGCCTCCCGGTCCGACTGGAAATGGAAGGAGTGGGGTGGCTAGGAATGTGCTATAGAGTAAACTCTGTTTAGACCGCTCATGAGCTGGAACTTCAGCTAACGGCTCAACCAAGCACCCGAGGAATGCATCATCTGCATTCCATTTAATATCTGACCGTAGTCATGAACATGACCTTGCACTGAAGAATTACTTAACAAACCTGGAATGTTTTTAGCACCGTACTTCCTCGCTCGCTCAAAAAAGGAATCAAGGAAATATTGCCCCCATGCAAGCAGATGAAGCTCATTATGAAGGTCACATTGATTTGTGCTCCCCATTATTCCACCAATGTTTTTATCTTGAAATATTGCATATTCTTTTCCGCCAATGCAGCCCTGAGTTTGGTAACTGTGAGTTAGAATGTAAAGATATGCCGCAGTTACTGACCGTAAATGCAAACTTGACAAAACCATATCCTAGATAACCCCCCTCCTTTTTCCCCGTATTAATATACTGTTGCCAATTCTGCAGAATTAAGATAGTTTCCACCTCACTATCCTCAACTCCAATGTGAATGGTCTTGCATTCAGCGGTGACTACAAATGATTCCTTCTTGAAAGCATAACTGTCATACACGAGCTTTGGGGTTGATGAATTGGCGTTATGACATCGGGATCGGTAGGCACTAATGTATCGCTTTGCGGGTGGGGAGTCTTGTAATAAATAAGTAAAAAAAATTGTGCTCGGTTTACAATTGATAAGGACAACTTACCATTTGTGGTTTCAGAAACTTTACGTTTACGCAGATCCATTGAGCGCATATTACAATGGCTAGACGTGCTCGGTGAGCGGATGATTTCCATATCTTCGTCTGTCTAATGGTAACAGTTGCAATTGCTGAACCGAGTAAAAAAGACTGAAGACTTACTGATTGTGACACCTCTTGATATAAGCGCAGCTGCATCGTTATTGTCCTTTCTTTCAAATCCCTACTAGAAATCAACCCATTGGTGGCTAGATGCGTATAAAGGGCCTCGGTAGATTCAAGCATTTCGGCCGTGTCAAGATCCAGATAGGAGGTATCAGACACCGTTCTTGCTACTGCAAACACAACATTCTCTCTAAAGACATGTCCATAAGCAGAGAGTACAAATGATCAGGTTTAAGGTGTATACGTACCTAAGAAAAGACGGCTTCGGCTTCGGCTTATCAACACCACCTGACTTGTCATAAATGCTTTCTGCATAGACGAGCAACTCATTAATCATAGTGTGCACAAGCTTCGTCGCCTCAAATTTCTGAACAACCGTTGGAATTTGGATCTATTGGTGGGTTAGAAGATGCTTCTCGTAGGAAGACAACATGCACTTACTTGGCGTGGTTTCCCGTTTCCTTGTTTTCTTCCCAGCGAATAACACCAAAAGGTGAGGCGAATACTGACTGAATCTGTCTTATTATACCTCTTCAAAGCTTCATTCTTCTTTGAAATCTCGCCAGCCTTCTTGAGATTGACGTTAAGGGGCCGCTTCACCTTGTTGAGACGATGTTCCGAGGCGGAAGCCTCATGTATTGAGGATTTATATGCGAGATACTCACTGACCATTGTAGAGTCTAAACAATCATTAAAACTAAATAGACTTGAAATAACGGCAATACAAACCATCGAAAACTTGCGGCTCTTAGAAATGGTGAGTTATCAGGTATATAGCCTGTTTAAAGAGTGTGGCACTTACTGGTTTTGGCATCATCACAGCATGCACCACAGAGCCTCTCCTTGAGGAATGGATATACGACACCACATCCTAGACATTGAGCAAACGCCTGTGGTATAGCATCGTTCAGCACAAAATATGTAAGACGATTAAAATCCATACCTCGATAGCTTTTCTTTCGGTGTCTGACCCAGCAGCTGTCAGCTTATTGCACTTTGCGCACTGGGATTGTGTGGACTCAAGGCCAGGGAAGTTTTGCGAACAGCCCAGGCAGCGAGTCATAGCAGATGGCAGGGCTGTAGATACCATGAGATGAGCCAGACAGTTTTTATATCAACATGACGCCTGCGTTCTCGGGTGATCAGAGAAAACAGAAACGGCCCAAGAGAAAAAAAGCTTACTTCCGATCTCAACAGACTATAACCCTCACATTTGGAGTACAGTAGACATTTCCTACTGAAAAATGGAGTCAATGTAGTTCCTGGTAAGCATGCGCACCAGGATCACCGATGCCACTAAAGCCACACTCTTTGTCCGAAACTAACGGATATCAGCCGATGACTTCGGGATTAACATCCAGCCTTACTTACCGAGAATATTTTTGTAGCTAGATCTTGTACAGCAATCACGAAAAAGACCTTCCAAGCATGGCCAGGCCGAATGAACGATGGTGGGCTAAATCCAAGCTCATCCTAGACGCCGGTGCTAATCAAGGTGCTGCAGAGTTTATTTACTTAACCCTGATGCCCTGCAGAAGCTTGAGAGGCCTCGTCCTGAAGCAGATGTCTCTGTAACCATGTGGGAGTGGGAGCCGTAGGACTTTGCGCGGTCACGGTGGTTGAAAGGAGTTCAAAATGCCACGTGACTAGTCGAAGGAATACATGTCATCAACTATACATAATGGAAATACAAATAATGTCTCGTGGGAATGCATTTTTGTCTCCGACAACCAGCCTGATGTCACGACGCATCAGGGGGCACTGTCTCAACGCGGAAGCATTTTGGTCCCGCGTCGACCACATTTTTGTCTCACCCGAATGACATTTCTGTCTCACCTTTAAGCTACACTCCATATACTTTACCGAAAAATACGAGTGGGGGCTTGTTTTGTTACCCGAATTGAGCAGTATATGCCAAAATTATCAGTCTGTTGACCCGGGCACGGTGGCACTCAAGTTCGGCCTACCTTGAGATGTCTCTTGGATGTCCTAAGCGCAAGGTGAGCACGACGTTGTGAAATTTCATGGTAGATTATCACGCATATGCCATTCTAGGAGAATTGTGGGACAAACATTGAACAGCCAGCTTGGTTACGCACTTTGTATTACTCGGTGGACAATAGCAGACAACGTCGCGTTGCAGTTTGTCTAACGCACTTTCTATGTCTCGTTATGCTGTGTGATTTCTCAGCTTCTCAGCGTTCTTTTATGCCCCTCAGCTATATAACAGACCATGATGGACTAGTTCTCCACAGTAAATCCCTATGCCACCTGGCAAACGACGCCCTGGTCGTCCGCTTAAGAGGTTCCATAAACGTGGACGGCAAGCTCAGAATGACACCCTTCGCATATTCGATACTTCTAGTAGCCCCACTGCGGAGAGTCCCCAAACGGCTCCCATTGCCTCTCCAAACGACTCTGAAATTATCATCACTCCAAGACGGCGTGCGTATCTTGATATGATCTACGAAACTCACAGTGTCCCTCCCCCTGTTCTCAATACAAGCCGATCCACTAAACCTCTTCTCTTGGACTCCATCAAACACCTGGGGCCAGTATGGAAGGATATGGGTCATGTACTTACCACAAAGCTGCCGGATTGGTTTGACGCTCAGGTAAGTCATCTTCCTGAGAGTTTATACATGCGCACACTAATGAAACGATGTTGTCATCATAGTTCAATGACTATAATCCCTACAGGACAATCACTTCTGTGTCTGTTGACAAGTCCTGGTTTGGACATCCCAACGACACGCCCGTTGATGTCAGGGCACAGCCCTTCATCCTGTTCTGGAATGAAACATCGGGACTTTCACTCCAGGGATGTGAGGCAGCAATATTACAAAGGAGAGTAGTTACACGGTTTGAATACAAGTGCCGAGGGGCCTGTGCCTTGGCATCGGACACGTCTGACTCTGCGACCAAGTCCGACCAAGAAGATAAAGGTTCTAACCATCTCACGCAACGTAAAATGCGTTGGAAACAATGCCCAGGTCAAGTTACACTTGTGGTACTGTCTCGGTTTTATTTAACTATTGTAGCGCTAATGATCCAGTCATACAGCTTGAGGCTTATGCTGATGACTTGACTCGTGTCACTGTCTGGCAATCAGGTACTCACGAAGATGCAAATCCAACAGAGTTACTTTGGTCTCGGCGTTTGCGTAACCTGGTATCTGAGCGGCTGAGGCTGGTAGGTGTCAAGGCTACAATGGTTATGCGTGGTATGTACCTTACCTACTGCAAATACCTTCAGGAGAAACCCACATAAAATTGTGTTACAGAGCTAGTTAACCAGTATCGGACCCCGTTGCTCACTTCCAGACCAACGAATGCAGCAACTGACATAGGTGACAACTTCCCAACATTCCGCAGGCCAACTGCCAAACAGATCAGGCAGTTGTTACCTGCCGTCGTTCGCCGAGCACATCTCGACCAGGATCCGTTCACTGCTGTCACAATCCTGAAGAATCGCAATCCGCACAAGATCTACAAGTGCGTCCCTACGCATATATCCATCACAAACCGTTATTCCTGACATATTTTTGTTAGCAACTAGGGGCTATGGCAGGGAAGGTTCGGTAGAGTTCTTAGAAAGCTAGAATCAAATATACTCTCTCAGTGAATTTATTGTCACTGATGTATTAATACAATACCTAGAATCAAATATACTACATGATTTTCAGTCAACATGCTATGTAAATATGAAGAATACTACTCGCCTCTCTCAGTGAATTTATTGTCACTGAGAGAGGAGTGTAATCCTGTCTCAGAAGGCATATACTTGCACCCGGCCCTTTAGCGCCCAAGGGCTCGCGCGTCGAAGTCATTTCAAACTCCGCTGGGTGCAGCCGCCTGTGAAAGTAGAAATAACAGAATGAAATGGAGAGATAGAGAGTGACTGGAAAATTTCGAAAATAAGCAGAGAAATGGATGCATGGTACAAGAACAGTATGAGAAAATATTGAAACACCACACAATAAATTGAATATATTATGCTTGATTTTGGTGCAGGAGCATAAATGCACCCAACACGCCCCCTCAAGCTTAATATATTCCGATTTTCTCGTTGAGGATTCTCACTCTAGGACTAGGAAGTCCTTTAGTGAGAAGATCGGCTAGCATGTGTTCCGTTGGCAGGTACACAAGCTTAATTTCTTCATCTTCGACTATATCTCTGATGAAATATAATCTAATGTCGAAATGCTTGGTCCTCGTGTGTTGTTGAGTGCCATAGACGATGGCAATGGCTGATTGATTGTCTGAATAAAGTTTGATGGGACAATTCAGCGGTTGGAATACTTCAGAAATAAAGTGGCGCATCCATAAGGCTTCTTTACTCGCATGAGTCAGGGCAACGAATTCGGCTTCAGTTGATGATAGGGCTACAATGGATTGTTTTTGACAACTCCATGATACTGTCCCTCCATCAATCTGAAAAATATAAGCCGAGTATGAGTGCCTGTGCTCTTGAGAAGCCCAATCCGCATCTGAATACCCAATGAGGCCGTCTCGATTCTTCCCAAGTGTCAATTTGTAGTCCATCGTGCCTTTTAGATATTTAAAGACACGTTTGACTGCATGCCAATGTGTTGGACCTGGGTTTTCGAGGAATTGAGAAAGTAATGACACTGCGAACGCAATGTCCGGTCGAGTGGCTACTGCTGCCCACATCAATGATCCTATCGCTTGTCTGTATGGAATTCTTGACATCTTCTGTTTGTCTTCATCTGTAGAAGGGCATTGGTCTCTGGATAATTTAACGGCTGGGTCGAGAGGCGTTGAAAATGTTTTGGCATCATCCAGATTGAATTTTTTGATGATTTTTTGGATGTATGCAGCTTGTGATATTGCAATCGATTTGTTATTCCAATCTCTTTCGATTTTGAGGTTCAAAAGCCAGTGAATCTCGCCTAGGTCTTTCATACTAAAAACCTGGGCAAGGTCATGCTTTACCTCATCGAGGATTGGTTGACTCTCAGCTGTGATAGTGAGGTCGTCTACCGCCGTTGCAATAATCGCATGCCCTCTCGGTCCACGTCTGCAAAATACAGCTCCATCCGAAGCTGATTTAGTGAATCCTAACTTGAGAAATTCACCACTCAGACGTTTGTACCATTCCCTTCCAGACTGTTTGAGGCCGTAAAGTGCTTTCTTCAGCAGGAGGACATCATCTTTGTCTCCGGTCTCATATCCATATGGCTGTCTCATGTAAATAGGTTCTGGCAGTGTAGCATTCAAATACGCACTGTCCACATCCATTTGGTGAATAGGCCAGTTGTTCCTGGCAGCAATGGCACATATAATCCGTAAGGAAGTCATCCGAGCAACAGGTGCATAGGTTTCATTGTAGTCGACTCCAAAGCTTTGTGTAAAGCCTTGGGCGACCATCCTCGATCTAGGTGTAATGGGTTCACCTTCTGGATTGCGTTTCCAGAGGAATACCCATCTATTTCCGACAATATTTGCCCCAGGAGGTGGTTTAACCACTTCCCATACACCTTTGTCGAGTAGCACCTTATACTCTTTATCCATCGATGCTTTCCACATAGGATCATTTAAGGCTTCATCTGCATTGCTAGGCTCGGTCTGATTCAAATCCGGCAGCACATTATCTTTGTTTTGATCAGAGGTCGAAAATGTACTGATGGCAAGGTTATAATCACTGATGCCGTCAGTGACAGAGGATAAATCTTGTTCGAATAATTTGTCTTGATGGTCCTCAATGTCCTCGTAAGCTAGTGTAGTGATATCTGCACCAGCATGTCTCTTGGTTTGAGATCTTGTTACGGGACCACTTGGGGCCGGCTGCACCTGCTGCTGACGGATCCTCTCGCTTCTCCTTGTTGGAGCAGCTTCTTTAGGTCTGACATCAACAGTCTGACTGGGTTGCAGTTCTTTCAGACGTTCCTCTGGTTCATCATCATCAATTTCCTCGATCTTTGCCTCCTCGCTGACTAAGCGACTATGCATAGGTGCTGGCGCCGAGATGGCCTGTATCATTTTTCTGGACGTAGGTAGCTGTGACTCTTCAATAGAAATGATTGGAGCTTTGCCCCCCTTCATCTCTGAGTCAAATATAACATTCCGCTCGACAGAAACCTTCTGAGAGTCAGGCCAGTAGATGCAGTGACCATGGCTCTGTCCAGAGATTCCTATCCATCGAGCTCTTTTGGCACGGGCTGCTAGTTTGTTTCCCTCTTTGACTTTGACGTAGACTTCAATTCCCCACACGTGTATGTCCTTCAGGTTCGGTTTCTCGTGATGGATCATTTCAAAAGGGGTTTTGTCTGGCAAAGCTCTTGTGTGTGTCCGATTCCTAAGATAGTTGGCGTGCAAAATTGCATGCCCCCATAGAGTCTTAGGAAGACTTGATTCCAATAGCATGGCACGAGCTCTTTCAACTAGAGTTCGGTTTAAACGTTCAGCAACACCATTCGACTCTGGGGTGTCGTGTACGGTTAACCGATGCTTCGTGCCTTGCTTGGCTAAATGCTGTTCAAATTCCGAGCTTGTGTATTCGCCCCCTCTGTCGGAAACAAGTGCTTTGATGTGCACATTCCTCTGTCGAAGCATCAAGGCCTCGTAGAGTTTGTATTTTGAAAATGCTTCCGATTTGTTTGCCATCAAATAGATAACCGATTCCCTTGAGTAGTCGTCGATGAAAGACACATAATAGAATTTCTTGTCAATTGTAGAGTGTCTCGCTGGTCCCCAGACATCAGAATAAATTCTGTCACCGAATTTTAATGATCGGCTTCTGGGTTCCTGAGGAAGTGATTTACGTGCAATCTTCGCCTGAATGCACGCATCACAAACAACCTTGTCACCTTTTGAGCTCAATTCAATGCCTAATATCATGCCACGGTTGAGCAAATGCTGTAGGGACTTTTGTGAAATGTGCCCCATTTTCTGATGTATCTCCATGGCTGATGCGCATACATGCGCTTCGGCACTTGTGTGTTGTAAATCAAATCGATATAAGCCATTCAGCTTCGGTGCTTGCATCAATATCCTGCCTTTACGATTGGATATTGTGCATTTCTGATCAGCTATTTGTGTGTTATAGCCTGCATCATCGCACCGGCCGATCGAGATGAGGGTAACAGCCATTTTTGGCGCGTAGAACGTATCCTTCAATGTAATGTTCACAGTCTTATCTCCAACCTTGTTAGATAGCACGAGTGAGCCTGAACCGAAGGCATCAAAAGTGCCTTTGTTGGCTGCACGAATTGTGCGCGGCTGTGAGAATGGACTGTAATCCCTCAATAAATTCTTGTGAGGGGTCATATGTGCGGTCGTTCCAGTGTCGAGAATAACAACAGTGTCCAGAGATAAACTACTCAAATTAGAGCAGTCGAAGTTGGCGAAAGCGGCTGGACTGCCACTCTCATCCTCCTCAGAGGACACTTCTTCGGCAACATTCGCCTTGGCTTTGCCCTTCTTCTTTTTGGCTTTCGCTTTCTTCTTCTGACGTGGCCCCTGGCCTTCTTTACCACCTCCTTTAGCCCAGCAACTCTCTATAGCATGTCCAGGCTTGTGGCAATTAGTGCATGTAGACACCTTCGGGTCTTTCTGGCCCTTCTGCCCTTTCGTAGATGAACCAATAAATGCCTGCTCTTCTTGTGAAATATTGAGAGTCTTTCTCCTGTCATATTGAGCCTTTAGTACTCTGATAATATCATCAGGCACTAAGGGCATTCCACATTCTTCGAGCGACGTGGTAAGGGCATTCATAACTGCCTCATAGGAGGGTGGAAGTGATGCAAGGATGATGTCGGTGAACTCTCCTTCAGAAATTCTGGCTCCCATCTCATTGAGACGAGCATAGAGGTCTTGGGCCTTGTCCAAGTGATCTCTCAAGTCTCCATCCTCAGGACACCTCATACTGCGAAGCTGTCTCTGTAGGTTGGTGAGGACCATCTTGGGCTTTTTGGTCATCTCATTGACCAATGCATCCCAGACTTCTTTTGCTGTATGTCTCTTCTGTAGCATCAGAGCTAGTGACTCTGACACTGAGACGATTATTTGGGTTTTTGCCTGTCCTTCTCTGGCAAGATACTTCTCCAGCTTCTCCTCAGCCTTCTCAATCTGAGTTTCCTCAGCTTCTGTGAGAATATGGCCTGGGGGCATGACTGGAGGATCAGGAGGTCGAATGGCTCTCCCTTCTATATGCCTGAGTAGATTTTTGGACTCAAAATAACTTGTGAGAGTAGCTCGCCACAGAGGCCAATTACTTCCATCTGTTGCAAGCTTCTCCACACCCAAAAGCTTCTGCGAAGTGTCTGCGGGGCCCATAACCCTTGTTAGCAACTAGGGGCTATGGCAGGGAAGGTTCGGTAGAGTTCTTAGAAAGCTAGAATCAAATATACTCTCTCAGTGAATTTATTGTCACTGATGTATTAATACAATACCTAGAATCAAATATACTACATGATTTTCAGTCAACATGCTATGTAAATATGAAGAATACTACTCGCCTCTCTCAGTGAATTTATTGTCACTGAGAGAGGAGTGTAATCCTGTCTCAGAAGGCATATACTTGCACCCGGCCCTTTAGCGCCCAAGGGCTCGCGCGTCGAAGTCATTTCAAACTCCGCTGGGTGCAGCCGCCTGTGAAAGTAGAAATAACAGAATGAAATGGAGAGATAGAGAGTGACTGGAAAATTTCGAAAATAAGCAGAGAAATGGATGCATGGTACAAGAACAGTATGAGAAAATATTGAAACACCACACAATAAATTGAATATATTATGCTTGATTTTGGTGCAGGAGCATAAATGCACCCAACAATTTTTACCAAATTTGTAGCTTTATCCCCCATAATTCAAGAAAACCTGATAGTCAGTCCCGATTCACATGCGCTATGGCAGATGGTTTCACTCTGGAGAATTTAATTCTCCACGGCACACGTGATGTGTTGGCCGCAGATACCAGCTGGCGCAATAAAAATGAGAACCGTGCTGCCGTTACATTCCTGATTGCGGTCAATCAGCATCAACACTTTGTGCCAGGTCAGTCATTGTGAGTTGCTGTGGTGTATTGGATGACCAAATCAGAGACATTCTCTCACCGGCAAAGGCAGCTGCACATGACTATCTGTGCACAGTCATTGATACTGTTGCAGAGATTCTCTTGCAACCATCAAGAACATCGTTCAACAGACTAGTCGACCAATGGAATGAACGTCTAGCCAAGCGCACACAATCCACACTTGATGCTGGCCTGACTTTTGACTTTTTTAGAGAACATTCCCAATACCTAGACAATGTGGATGCATACATCATTGGATCCTCTTGTGCTAGCAGACTCGCGTGTGTGTTACGAGAAACGCATGGTATTCAGGGCCACCTGGAACAGACAAACCTGGTGTTTGGCCCTGGTTGCACAATTCTGGCTTACTATCTGCTAGGTAATCGACTGGGGCTCGGAGCTGAAGAAACGTACGTGCTGGCAGACCAGGGCCACCTGTATCGACCCTCCTCGGATCATGAATTGGTATGGGAAGCTATGCGAGGGCGCGTTTTGCTGAGTGTCAAAGGACACGATGATTTTGAACGGACGCACAGGATTATGGACGCGACGATCAAGCTACCGGGCGTTGAGGTGTCCTTTGCTTCTGATCCTAAGGTCATCACTTTATTTTCTGCTTTATTTGACACTTATCACATAAGAGCAGGCTCATATTGAAGAAACCCCTTCACATGATGTGGATAAACGTGATGCGGACGCTGGCCACTCTAAAGAACTTGTCCCACAAGAAGCTGTAACCGTAATTCCCGAAGCCAGTCAACTGGAAAGTCCTGATGTACTACAAGGTCACGAAGGCGAAGCTATGGCGAGTGAAATGGAGGTGCAGCACTCACTCCCCCAACCGCAATTCCACCTTCCACGTGGTGATCAACAGCCGTTCGTGCCATTGCCATATTCTGCTGGATCCCAGGCTCATCCTTCTTCGGACACCATGTCGCTGTCTGTGGTGCAACAATCATCCCCTAGGGTGTACATGACCCTCGATTCTGCAGACGTTTCCAATGCCCGAGAATCCGAAAGTGTAGAAAGGGCTCGAGTGGAACACGCAGCGACCAACAAAACACAAGAGACTAGGTTATCTTTAGCTATAGATGCAGCTCCGGAGGTTGGGTCTGCTCTAGCTACAGATCAACTACCCTTGATTCGACTTGTGAAGACCGCCGAGGGATGGAAAGCATCTGCCGGTGCTCTTCCACATGGTAAACTGCGAGCACAGGATACCTCTGGTGACGGCTTGGCAACAAATCACACGGGCACTCAGAAGACCTCCAACCCTAAGCGAAAGCAAAGCCCTGAAGGAGTCCTGGCACCGGCAGATGTAGGGCGGCGTCTGCGGCCCCGAAAATAGTTCATCAAGTAAATCAATGTAAAATTATTAGAAATATGCAAACTGTACTGGGCACAGTGGCTCTCATTAATGTGCACTAGATCTACCCTAATAACACTCAGGGATGGATTCCGTTCAAGGCTGCAAGAAGCAGAACATACGGTGGTATTAAGACTGTACAAACACAAAGATCTACTTATAACTGAATGAACTTTAAAGATATTATGACAAGGATAATTTTGTCGGAATGTGCTAATGGAGAGCTTTCGATTGAGACCCAGTTCGTGTTTTTTTGGTGGTGTTGGGGAGTAGCGGCTTAATGTTGAGACGGCTTAGTTATATTCGAGGACAGGCGGCTGTTCGGCGGAGACAGAATTGCATTCCCACGAGACATTATTATGCCTTGCATACATAATTACAGGCCGGTGGTTTCGGAAGTACACAAAAGTGATTTGATCACTCGTCATTCAAATTTTAGACCTGAGGACGGTCGTGCACCGTACACATAGCATTATGTAAAATCAACTAGTGTCGCAAAGCGCTGGCCAACTCATGGACATTGGGCCGCAAAGCTGTTGGCTGTTGAAGAACCTATGTGACAGGATCTCAGCCTCAGCATCGGCACACTTTTAACATATCCTTTTTCTGAATAACCTCATGCAGTGACATGGTGATGCTATGATGAGTGTTCCAACCCGTTGCACGTCTTTTTCGTTCTCAGCAGCGCAACTGTGTTTCATTTGTCAGGATCGATACTTAGATAAGGCTCTTAATATTCAAATGAGGGACTTTTTCACCCTGCGGCCATGCTCCAGCAAGCCGGGGCCAAAGCCAAGCCGAGCCGGAGCTGGGCCTGAGCCGTAAAAAAAAGCCCGGCCTGGGTTTTGTGAAGCCCGAGCCGTCTCAGGCCGAGCCGTGACCGGGGCTTTTGAGCCCAAGCCGGGCCGGGAAAACACTAGCTGATATGTTGTTCAGTAGCTAGATACATGAGCAGATGTGTCACGCCACTCACGGCAGTTCTTGAACTGATTGTTCCCATGAGGGTTCCGATTGTGAGTCCCAGAACTAGGGCCAATTTCGTTCTGTTCCAAGTCCGGCCACCCATCTTGACCTTCCAAGTCATTGTCGCCATCCATGAGAATAGCGACAAGCAAAAAGACGCGGCGGTGAACGACTGGTTATTAGTAACTACATGTACATATTTGAGTTTGGGTTTGAATTTAGTCATAATGCTATTTGTCATTTTCGATTTGCGATTAGCGATTCGCAATTTGCGTTTCGTAAAATGAAAACAGACCTTGTCCTTCCTGGACACCGTACACGTGGCGCCATGCGGACAATTCATCTCATTGAGGATCACCAATTACGCCACATATGACGGCACCGATCAGGCACACGCCACGGGCCTCCGCCAAGAGTCGATTACGCCACACGATCACGATCACGCCACACGAACAAGATCACGCCAAGGTCATCGATTACGCGATTGGATCACGATCACGCTACGATCATCAATGGCTGCCCTGATCCGCGTGGTCCTGAGCGCGATCGGTATATATATATCGCCTACTCAAGCTCGGTGACATAAGAAACAAGCATTGAGAGTACAAACTTGGTCAACCATTGTCAGGATGGTAGGAGAATCAATCACCTACTGTAGCTCTCCGGCTCTCCATATGACGCCTGACATGTATATTTGAGTTTTTCCCTGAATGACCCTGAAATGACATCGCCGGTCGTTACATCCCATACCCGAATGGTCCTGTCATACGATCCCGACACAATCCGTTTGCCGTCCCGCGACAATGCTACAGAGCTGACCGCGTTGTTCTGGCCCTCGAATGGTCTAGAAACGACCTCGCCGGTTGTGATATCCTTCACCAAGCTCAAGTCATCAACCCCTGAGACAATCCGTCTGCCGTCTTGACAGAACACCCCAGATTAGACAGTGAAAAAGACAGATGAATTGTGGTTGAAAGGTCCTGAAACGAGGCAGATCATGTCGCGATCTGGGGACAGCATGGCCCAGAGTATAGGATACAGAGACTGGCCTTGCCGTCAGGCGAGAACGCCGCAGACTTAACATAATGGGTGTGACCTTCGAATCGCTTTGCAACAGCATTGCCAGTCTCTGGGTGCCACACCCGGTTAGTGTTCTCTGGGCTCAGGCTGTGCCCCAAAGCCCGGGCTTGGGCTTGTCGAATTCCAAGGCCGACCCTGACCCGAGCTGGGTGGGATTGGGAAGTGGATGCCACACACGCACACCTTCTCCACCGTTTGGGTTGGCATTCGCGCCATGTTCCAATATTAGCCGAATGACGTCAACGTTACCACCACAGGAAGCCGCTAACGATGCACTGCCATATCCTTGGTGGATCAAGTGGCGGACCGGTAGGAGGAGGACATACCTACTGCGTGCTGAGCTGTGCATCAGAAGACTGCTGTCGAGAAGCACGGCAAGGATATTTCACAATGCTCATGGAAGCTCCAATGTCGGTGCAACAGAGATCGTGGAGCGAATGCCAGGCTTTGTACCTGGCTGGGATCGCCGTTTTCAGGGCATCACCCCATCACGTGGGGTCTGACGCCCTAACAATGAGCTTGGTCAGCTGCGGACCAGGCCAGGCCTTCGGAAGCACCAGCTATTTCGTCGCAATATACAGTTTACCATAAGCACCCATACACCTTCGCTTCCTGCCTCCATACCTTTTGGAGAAACGCATTAGCACCAATACACCAAAACGAGCAACGGACATCGGAGGGCCTCGCTTCGTTTGTGTGTGGAGCAGCTTAGCTCTATTCACAGAGCTAAGCTGCTCCACTTCCCCGTCATTCAGTCTGCTTTTTCACATTGAGCGACTGTTATCCGACAACAAATTTACTAGGTAAGCGTGAAGGCAACAGAGTTTTGCCCCTTTTGAGCTCACAAACAGGTTAAATAGGCCATACATTTACCATGTGGATATGCCAGCATCGTCTGCTATGTACCCCTCATTTTCAGACTTTCGGAATACTCCAGTCTCGTCTCCCTCTGTGAAAAGCTCACATTCTGTGCATTCTTCTATGTTATCTCCAACATCCCCTTACTCGGGCCATCCGGGTGTCGATGAAGTCAGTGCGCTTCGGCTGGAAACGTTTGCGCCCTACCGCGAACGCATACGCACAGTGAAAATGATGTTGACTTGGGCACGCAGCGGTGAAAGGGTATATCACTGGTAAGTTACATTAATCACCGGGTTGGGATACTGAGCACTCTCGCAGGCAATGCCATTTAGATAACCAGTTGTATGCCGACTACAAACTCCCGGATGCTTTCCGATCCTTGCACATCGACCATCCACAGTGCCCATGTGCTACGCAAGAAACTGACCCAGAAATCATCCTTACGAAATATGGGTCGTACAAAGCGGTAGATACAAGGGTAAAGTGGCTGCTGCGTGTGCGCAAAAATACCAGGGTTGCGGGTCATGGAGTAAGTATTCTCCAGGTTTGCGTCATAACTACAAATATTAACCAGGTTCAAGTCTGCTTGACAGATCTCATTAAGGAAAACCCCGACCTGCCTGCAGAAGTCTATGAACTGAGACCGGAAGGTGATGTCGGCCCAGGTTCGCACTCTATAATATTGACCTCTTTAGTACGCTTAAAACGATTTCTTATAGGTCTTCCTTACTTTGACAGATATGGTCTTCTCTGCCCGGTGCATGCCACACCAAGTACGTCCCATTTCTATCATTTGCTCGCTCGGTACTCATGTAAGTGTAGCATCTCGCAGCGGCATTTCTACATCAAGTCCAATTAGTCCTCCACCTCCTTACCAGTTTAATTGGGGCAGAAGAGGTGGCTTCAGTGGTGGTAAAGTCTCCCATATGCATTTATTCAGCTACTTAAAATGCAATTGACAGTCACAAAAACCGCGAAGAAAGACTCCGGCATAAACAAAACCCTGCAGCATCACCCAGCAAGTGTTGACGACCCGTTTGTTGTCAGTCCCAGTCATTCCACATCTCCATCTACACCTGGATCGTCCTCGTTCTCCCTTCCGAATGTCTCTGAAGCACAATCCCATTCCTCTTTGTCAATGTTCACCCTTCCGCAGCTCCCTCTTCCCTCGGAGGCTTTTTTCCATTCCAGCGATCTTCTGTTATCAAAAGGCCCTATAGTTCCCGATTCATCAAGGATGCCTCTGTCGAACCAGTTGGCTATGACCCATGGGTCAATAAGTACTCGCTCTCATCCTCAGTCGCGTAAGTCATTCCGATATATCCTACTATAGTTATCAGCTAACAACCGTATTTTTAGCTACTATGAGTGACTATTCAGGCAGTATACCAACCACACCTCGCTCCAGACATAACTTGCACGAAAGGGTAACTATCATGCCTGGTAAGTAACATTGATTCTTATCGGAAACAAGACTAACTTGTTTCCATCAAGGAGACCGTATGTTCGGTGATACATCATGTCTGTGGGAGCCGCCTGACCCACATCTGGTAGCAGTTTACAACCGCCATGTGCCTCCTTTGCGTGGCTCTGAGCTGGAGGACGCACTTGCCGCCCTACGCTTGAACGAAGGGGTCGATAGCGCAACATTTTGGAGGATGTTTGATATGTGTAACTGTAATCAGTTCTTCACGAAGGAAGTCCTGCATTACGTGCATGGGCCGCAGTGCCCAGTGTGGGTTTACGGCAATAATCCTGCCATTTAGTCTTTCATCTTGTTTTTCTTCCGTACTCTTGCTCTCCAACCCCCGCTCTCAAAGATTTCTTGAATGTCTGCTACTCTCCAACAATTTCTTGGATGTATATATGAGAGTAGCTACAAAGAATTGGAACTGCTTCTTGTCGTATTATAAAAACCCAGCCACGTACGGAGAAGTATACATCATACACTTTGCGGAATAGGTTTCTTAGTACTATTAATTAAAAAATTTTGTGTTGAATAATTATGGACAAAGCTACCCTAACGGTCCGCATGCGATGCCTTGCGATGCTGGTTGCGTTCAGGAGATGGAGGCAGCAGTCGCTTGACCGGCAACTCTGAAAGACCATCTGAGGCACCAAACACATGCTAGCATGAATAATATCAGCTCATTCTTTCCTTGTAGGATAGAGAGCACTTACACTATGAGTACTTGCTGTTGCTGGCACAGCTAGTGCACGCAACTCAGGCACAGTGAATTGGCCGGTCATCTGCCTAACACCTATAGCGAGCCTTGAACACACATCTTCAAGATCGGATAGGTCAGCGAGATCAGTTTGAGAGAGTGGGAAAATTGGGGTCTGATGTGCATCATCTAGAAGTGTAACTATTCCGTGAAGTTTGGGAAGGTTTACGTGCGCAAAGTGCTTGATCTTATCAAGCACTTGGTGACGGACACCTTCGGTGGCAGTGGTACTTGACCCCTTGGGCTGAATAGGAAAACATAAATATATACCATTTAGATCATTAGCCCAATTTGTTTTACTCACTTCATCTATCTTTTTGGTGTGGGAGTCACCGTCCGATTCTGAGCTGTCGATGTCAGACTCAGGTGGTTTGTGTGACTCGCTATCGTCATCCTCCATGGTTTGCAATAACCACGTGTTGGTGTGATTAGAAAGAGTCACTGATGCACTGGATGGTGCATCAGTGTGATCATTGGTGGTATCAGGAGCAGCAGTGAGCAATGTCGTAGGTACTGTAAAGCACTGCCTATAGATGGTCCGCGCGTCATCTTCGTTTGTGGGGAAATGGAAAGGATAGGTCACTGGGGCAAGTGATCCTGATTCGGTCAGCTTTGGAATCGCAAGCCGCAATGCCCACAAGTGCTTGCATGCACCACGGTTCTGACTGAAGGCTGGGCAAGAACAATAAGCCCAGCCATAAACATTCAGTCGCAAATCATAGTGTTTATGATCAGGCACTCGAATGTCAGCCAGGGCACTTGCACAGGTACCATCGACTGTATAAGGATCTAACCAGTGCACCCGGGACATGTGTGACTGTGAGAGATACGTAGCTTCAGTGATATTATGCTGTTTGTTTTCAGAAGTCCACCAGGCCACTGGGATGACCGGTGCAGGCAGTTGCTTTGGTGCAAACGGCTGAGTCTTTTGTCTCGCACCCAGATCAACGCCACCAGTCTGATCTCGGAAACGTTCTGAGAGCCATTGGTAGCATTCTGCTTCTGTGCTCCGGCGGTTGAAAATGCCTGGTAATATCCGTGTGATCAGCAGGAAAATAAATATATCCAAGCGCAGACGTTTGCCAGAGCGCTGCCACCGGTGTATATGTTTCCGCTTCAGGATTGCATTGAAAGCCTCCAAATGGTTGGTTGTAGGTATGACACCTTCAATAGGGATTTTGAGTATTGCGGAAGCATGTGTGCGGCCATTCTGAGACCAACCCTGCCAGAGGGAGACTGGCATCCATGTATCGGTAATATATTTGAGGTAATTTAAGCCAGCGCCGGCGTCTGCTACCATCTCCGGAAGCTCTTTCAAGTTGGTGAGCGCAAGCTTTTCTTGTTGATATAATATTCTGCGCCGCTTCATAGTCACCAGTGAGAAGTAGTCTGTATTTTATGAGATACAAATAATGCTACATAGGTATGAAACTACTTACTCCTCTTCCAGAACACAAATTCTAGCCTGAACATGTTGCTTTGGAAAGTTAGGTGTCTTTCCCATTCAGAGGACCTGTTTCCGATGATTGGACCAACACTGTCGAACATGAAACTTGCACAGAATTAACCATATCTTTGGCCAAATTTGGAGTAGTGCACCGCGCTCCTTTGTGTCAGTATCAGTGATAGCGACCAGCGGCATAAATTTAATGCTGTCCTGACAACCCAGAGAGTCCCACCATGCCTTTAGGAGATCAGACAGGATGCGCATGTCGTAACCAGCGTGTGTCACTTTGTTGCCAGTAGGAGCAGAGAAAGAAAGAATGTGAGTGGTACTCCCACTCTAGCCTCGTCAACACCAAGTGCGATGAATAGAAGGACACGACGGTCACATATACCAAATGTGCCATCGAATATCAGCTGTTTCTGGTGCGCTAACTTCCATGCTGCTCTTTTCATATCTTCGGTCTGAATGCAGATACACATCCTATCGTCTTTCACGACCCTTGCGTGATAATGAAACACTGCTGATGCAATGTTTGATTTGTATTCCGGCGAGTCTGGGTTGAGCCAGTTGTCCAAGTTGTACTGGGGAGCTTGTCCGACGTTTATTCCATGCAGCTTGGAATATTTTTGGTAGAGGGTACTGGAATCTGTTTGCAAAAACTGGTAGCACACGTTTGCGGTCTTAGGATCGAACGTCGTTTGGCCAATATATAACTTGGCATGATAGAGCTCTTGGTTGCGAGCCTGAATGGCTGCAATGCTAGATTACAGATATAATATAGAATTCTGAATATACAAGAGAAATACTAACCTGGCACCATCATTCAACTGAGCTAGTGCTACCTGCCAGACGTGCTCATGAAGTGGAATGCTTGGGAAGCGTTGCATTACTCTGTTACGACACCCGTCGTTGTGCAACAGGATCCCCGTGATTCGTCGTACTTGAAAGTTAGAAGTAAAGTATGTGACGTCTAAGTGAGCCAAACACGCCGTAAAATCGTAAGGTCCCTGGCGCCGCCATTCTTTTTCATTTATGTCGAGTCCTTTGGCTCTACGTCGCTGATCATGTTTCAACTTGTATGCATCAGTACTTGATCCGGATTGGCTTTTGTTTGTGTTAAAAAGGTTTATATTCCAGAGCTATAAACTATCCCCACCACTGTAGTAAGATGCGAGCGTACTTCTTAGTTCCATTTCCTCCGCGGGTGCTCCATCGTGTACTCCATCCATTCCCTAAATCCCCCAGGTTGCGCAGGTCTAGGCTTTGTTCTTGTAGTAGCTTCAATGCGGCCTGTTGCGAGTGTACATCCTCCGAAAAAAGTTGAAACGTGTGAACTCGAGCATCGTATTGTCGCCGGATCTCTTCTTCTTGCCCTGGATCCACGAAGAGCATGTTGATATCAACCTGCAGCATTGGATAACAATTAGATGATGTCCAAAAATGTGCTAATCGAAGAACTTAATTTTACTTCACCTCCCCGCTGGATGATTGGTCTGCATGGTGCAGGTGGGATTTTGTTTGGCCAGCGGTCTGCGCCTGGGAGCATGGAGAGGCGAGGGGAGCAGTAATGACCAGGAAGAAGTAGTGAGGAAGGATGGAATGAACTCGAAGACGTCCCACCAACGGCGTTTTGGTTTGCGAGCGCGACACATCATCGGACTCTCTAGCTACGCCATTGTCAACTTTCAACGGTCATTGAGTGGAATACGTACAGTGCATTGCTCCACTCCTCCCAAACCCAAGCGAAGTCCGATGATTGAGGCTTGTACGCTTGCGATGGCTTTCTCCAAAAGGGAATGCATGGAACTGCGGATGTCGTGCGTCATGCCGGGTGTGGCGAAAGCTTCGACCAAATAGCTGGTGCTTCCGAAAGCCTGGCTTGATCCGCAGCTGACCAAGCTCATTGTTAGGGCATCAGACCCCATCACGTGTGGCAATGTCTAAATTAGGCACGGCTCCGGGCTGAGGTTCGCCTGCAGTAGTAGGTGACTAGGTCCGACATCCGAGGGGGACTGCGCAGCGCCAAGAATATCTGCTTCGGAAGCAGGGCAAAGTAATACTCTCATGTCTGACCTCGGGCGTCGACACGAAAGAGTTTGAGAGCGACACGCCAAGTTTTGCTCTCAAACCCTTTCTCGTCACCCGAGATAACGCTGCTTACCGCGAGATCTGGAGCTCGAGAGCTGTCCTGGTGGAGTAAGTATATCAATTGGTGTCCGCTTCAAGATCGAGAAAGGCACAACCGTGTCGCCAAGCGTGTCCTGAGGGGTGTTCGTAATTGGCCGCGATACAGCGTACATTCATTCCATCACTCGCTTGGGACGCGTTCCTGCATCGCGGATATACGTTCACGCCATACATTTGCCTCATTCCCGGAAGGTCCCACTTATTCCGATCGTCTTCTGCCATCACATGATTGTACAAAATATCTACGCCCCGAAGAAGCACCCCCGCGTTTCGCAGGCCCTCGCTGTACCATTCCCAGGCAAATCTTATTATTCATAAATAATTAAATGATGTCAGCCCAGCACGCCGGCGTACGGTTGGTTTGTGGATATTGGGCGCACGCGCATGTATAGAGCCCACTACTGATTCAGTCCGCCCGAAGCTCGCAGAATTACGGTGTGCATCCCAGTATTCAGTACTTGAACTGCATCCTATCCACGTATCCTCGACCTTTCTGGCTCCGGGATCGTTATATACTGCCTTCCGCACCGTAACCATACGCCACACCACCTTCGCCGCTCCCTGTACCAAGTACGCAACCACGGGTTCACTCCAAGCGAGTATATACAGCGCCGCCGCACCAAGGCTGGGCCATGCTGCAGAAAGGAGCAGCGATTCATGCTTCGTGGTTCCTTCCAGCCCAACGTCTCCTTCGACGTCAACGGCTACCCCCACCTTCCCCTTGCACGTGACGGGTATGACAGTACGGTGGTCACAAGTATAATAGTATTACACGGCCATTTATCCACTTATGCACCTATTTTCTTTATTTTTATTTGTATTTTTATTGTTTATGATCATTTTATTCGACCGCGGGCTAGGCCCATGGTGGTCACTACACTGTTTGTACTAAATGGGCAGACCTTTCCCCTCTCTCCCTGGGACTCCCAGGCCCACTGCGTCCTCGAGTGAGCGGATGCACCGACGACGGGTCCATCGCCCCCCGCCGGCCTGGCTCCTTGAGTCGTTTACCGCTCCCCTCCGTGTGATTATGCACCTAAGTCATCCCTAGTGTGCACCTGCCATCCTTGCACCATGGTCAGTTGCCGTGATCCTAGATGTTGTGCTTCACTTTGGCCTTGCCTACTAATAAGCTTCTTCCAGCTGTGTTAATGCTAGCTTTTCTGCTCTTTGAACGTAACCAACCGAAAATTGCTGGCTCCGCACCGGAATTTTCATAGAAGCGTAAATTATACCCTTAAACAGTCAACGTGATTACAGGTGTAAACAAAATATACACTCGAAAGCAGGTAGCTGACAGAGAGACACTCTAACACCTCGTGTTGCTAATAACGGATGTGCGGCAACCATGTCCTTGCTCTCCTGAAGCAGGCTTTCATTGCGGCCATTCCCAGGAAAACCGCCAGGCGTGATATTGATATTGATATTGATGTCCAGCACCCGCAGAAATTGGAAATGAGGTCCCGCGAGGACGCTGTACACTTCATCCCAAGCCTCCCAGTCCACGCTAGCGTAGAGACCAAAACAGAGAGGCTCCACACATAAGGCTATATGATATATATGGTTGGATGCGTCCACAGTAGACAGGAGCCTCCTCAAGGTGGATAGGCATTTATGTCCCATATCCATGCGAACCAGACTTAAGATTTCAATATTGACGTTGAACGCCAGATTGACCAAGACCGGGGCTTTTGCTCGCATGTCAGGAAGATTTTTGTATTCAATCAAACAGGTGGTCACTCACACTCATCTGTCAGGAAAATAGAGACGTGCTTGAGTGAGCTGCCGATGGCGTAAAGTAGCCGGTTGGCACCGTCGTCTTCAGTCTCAGGGAGGCATATATGCAATGTATGGGCGTGCGATACGTCCAAATGTGGTCGAGGTCCAAGGAGCCAGTTAACAAATACGGAATTGTCCCTGCACATCATATCCAGGCGAGTAAGGTGACAAATGCGATGCCCCTCAAACTTGTCTTTATTGTCCTCCGCTTGTGTTGTTTCCAGTCTGAAAGAGTGCGGAGGATCCCATGATGTGTCGATATGATTTAAAAAGAGGCCCCTATTAGGCCTCTGGCGTGATTTATAAAGTTCATAAAGTCGTCCATGCAGATAAATTGAGCGTCTTGGATATATAGAAACGTGATCGAGGGCAGCTCGAGTAACCGGCAAAGCGATTGTCTGAAATCTGCTGGTAAGGTATTCCAAGGCAGGCCCGAAATTTTGAGTTTCTGCACATGGGTGAACTTGCCCAATAGTGGGGAAAGTTTATCAGAGGTTCGACAATTAGCACTTGTATGTAACTGGCAAGATGGGGCGAGTCGAGTAGAACCTGATCCAGTCGCTGGACTTCTGCGTGAGCCCCCCATGTCGGAAATGTTATGTGGTGAAAGAGGCGACGTTGGCTTGAGGGCAGCCATAAACTGCAAACCAGCGAGCAGGCAAGCAGGTGAGAGAGGCTAATATAGTGCTTCCCGTCGTCAACGTGACCGAGAATCTCATCAATGAGTTCAAAGGGTAAACTATTCATGGCCGTTCGCAGGATTGCCGTGGTATTGGCGTTCACTTCAAAATAGGTTGGCTTGATGCTGAACGGAGAAGCTGAGGACTCGGCGTTAAATTTCGTAACGTGCTAGTTATCTTAGTATGTACTCACACTCACCGTGGCTGAATATCCGTAGTCTTAAATTCCTACGAATAGAGCAAAAGGGAAACTAAACTGTGCAAAGTTAGTGTGCGTGCGGAAAGACAGCCTAAAGAAAAGGGTACTTTACCTGTGCGAGGATGCGCTTGCGAAGCGTGCAGATGAGGAGGTTTGTGCGTCGCTGGTAAATAAAGACCCCTGTTGACTCTAACGTTGTAGTGGGGTGCCTGAAAATCGGCGTTCCATGCGCGTGAGCAATCAGTTCATTTTCGCGGAAATACCGTACACCGCCCCACCTCTACACCGCATCCAGATCTTCTGTCACATATCTTCCCCTTCGCCCTTGCGTGTCTGGCCCAGAGCCTGACTCCTTCCGTGACATCACCATCCCCAGGCTCCCAGCCTGCGGGAGATTATCTGCTTTGCTGACCCATCATTGCACACCCGCGAGACCGACATCCATATAACATTAGCGGCCATTACCATCCACGTCCCGTCACACCACATTCCCCACCATACGGACGTCTATGAGTGTAGCCAGCCACACCAGCAGTAGTTACTTCCATCGCGTGTCACCCGATCCCACGTCCGAGCCCATTCCGAATAATCACGGCGACTGACGGCAAGCCTGCGACTCAAATGTCCGCGAGAAGTCTCCCTGGCACCACTCCATGACCTCAACGTCCCATCCTACGTGTCACTATCTAACAGCCCGGAGCACAAGTCAAAATCACAACACCCGTACCACGCGTGATGTTCGCCTGCAATAATATGTCCGAAATCATAGGGGAGTGTAAGCAACGACGCAGCACTAACTCTGCTTCGGAAGCGGGGCAAAATAATACTCTCATGTCTGAGCTTGGGGGACGAGATGAAAGAGTTTTGAGAGCAAAGCTTGTCTGTGCTCTCGAACCTTCCAGATCAACATCTCCTTCGACGCCAACGTCTACTCCCACGTTCCCCTTGCGCGTGCCAGGTATCATAGTACGGGGGTCACAAGCATATTCACAGTCCATGGAGCCGTCGCCGCTGATGCTTGATTTTCTCCCTTTCCAGAGCCCTCGCCCTCGCCAGCCGAGTTCCCTGTAGGGAGAACAGCCTGGCCACTCTGCATACCCAGTCCATGTTAGTAATCGGGACGATGATACGGCCGAGGCAGAGCCGGCACGCACTTAGCCGGAGGTTCGAGATCGCTCTCGACCCCGGGATGACGGCATCGGCACAGCATCAGCTCGAAGGATTAGTAATATAGGAACATCATAATTAGTATATAAGGGCAGACAATCTTGTATAGATCATAGAATAACAGTCTATTATTTTACTCCTTCGTTCCACAGGTTATGGGCCCCGGCCATAACTAAACTACTACAGACCTAGCTTACTCCAACTACGCTCTATACTCCAACAACTCAATACCGATCGACGATGTCGAGTAGCAATAACACGTACAAGATCGACCCCTTGAACGGGGATAATTACGCGGTGTGGCGCCGGCGGCTCGAGTGGATACTCGATGATTTAGATCTGTGGGACGTGGCTATCGGCAGGGAGACGGAACCGAGACCGGCAGATGCCGACAACGTCACTGCGACCGAACAGCAGGAAATCGACAATTGGAGAAGGAAGGACAAGAAAGCTAGAAAAGAGATTTGCCTTAGAGTTGCCGATGAACAACTAGTTTACATCAATCAGACGATGTCTGCATTTGCTGTATGGACTAGTTTACAAGCAATATTTGAATCGAAGGGAGCCGTGGGGATTGTAAATCTCCAAAGAGATTTCTTCCAGACGCTTGCCGAGGATGGCGCAAACATGGAGGAGCATGTACGCAAGCTCCGCGGCATTCAACAGGAACTGAATGCGCGGGGACATTACATCAGTGACACCGAGTTCTCGAACACGTTGCTGACGTCATTACCAGATTCTTGGTCGGCGTTTATTATGGCAGTAAACGCCAGTGGAGCCGGGACGACAGCTGATATATTAATAGCTCGAGTCCTTGATGAGGATCGAGCACGGAAAGCTGGATCAGCACGGCAGACGGCGCTTAAGGCACAACAACGTCACAGGCCCAAGAAAGATGACTCAGGAGCAACAAAGGGAAAGTGCCGAAATTGCGGCAAGAAGGGTCATTACATGAACGACTGCTGGGTGAAAGGTGGCGGCAAGGAAGGCCAAGCACCGAAGTGGTTCAAATCAGGGAACAAAGAAATGGTTAAACAAGCAGAAGAAAAGGATTTCACATTCGTATCTAAGGAGGTAACATACAGTGCTATATCTGCATCCGACTGGCTAGCCGATTCAGCGGCAACAACACATATAGCTCGAAGCCAAAACGATTTCGCTAGCTATGCTGAGGAACCATCAGAAATTGAAGGAATTTCACCCGGTGCGGTACTACATACACAAGGCCGAGGCACTATATACATGGAATTCAAGATCGGCGCCAAGACGAACACGATCGAACTACGTGATGTCAAGCATGCACCGGATGCACCAAACAACCTTATCAGCGTAGGGCGTCTAACTGATAAGGGCAACATGGCCACATTTTCAGGCACCGGTGTTGAATTCAAATCACGTGCCGGAGTTACCTTCACACAGGGACAGAAGCGTGGGCAGCTGTTCTGTATGAAGGCATGGGTCACTCGATCAGTCGAGGCACGGGACTTTGCCGCAGTGGCAAAGGGACGGTCATGGGACAAATGGCACAGGATACTGGGGCACGTCAACATAAACTCGATTAAAATGTTGAAATCTAACGATCTAGTTACTGGACTTGAGATCGACGAGTCAAATGAGCCGAGCCAGTGCAAGGCATGCATACAAGGCAAACGGCATGTGGAGCCGTTCCCCAAAAGAACCGAGGACTCTGTAGAACAGGTCGGTGACCTAACAGTGTCCGATGTATGGGGGCCTGCCCAGACCGAGGGACCATCACGTGAAAAGTACTTCTATTCTTTCACGGACATCAAATCGAGGTACACTGCAATCTATTTTGGGAGCACCAAAGATGAAGCGCTCAAACACTTCGAGACGTACAAGGCATTCCTCGAGACCCAAACAGGTCAGAAACTGAAGAGGTTTCACTCAGATAATGGAGGGGAATATGTCAATAAAAATTTCAAGGAATTTTGTGCAAAATATGGCATTATCATGGAGACCACAGCTCCATACTCCCCAGCCCAGAATGGAATCGCTGAACGACTCAACCGGACCTTACTCGAGCACGCACGGGCAATGATATTTGCCAAGAACCTGCCAAAAATACTCTGGCCCGAGGCCGTGGCTTACGTGTGTTATATCAAAAACCGATCACCCACGCGAGCGCTTGGAGATGACGCAACGCGGTTCCAGGCACTATTCGGCAAGAAACCGAACATAGCACATCTAGAGGAATTCGGGACAAATTGCTGGGTTATGGTGCCAGATCAACGTCGAGCCAAACTTGATCCAAAAGCAGAAGAACATATATTCGTCGGAGTAGCAGAACATGCAAAAGCCTGGAGGTATTACAATAACGCCTCAAAGCACATTCAAATCTCTAGAAACATTACATTTGACGAAAATGACAATCGACTCTACCCTATCCCAGATAACGATGATGACGACACGGCACCGCTCGAGGGGGAGCACTCACCGCGCGAGCATGTGCCGGACCCGATCACATCTACCCCACAGACGTCATCACCCCAGATGACGCCCATTCCTGATCCACCTGAACAAGCGCCAGCTCCACAGATTCGACGGAGCGCACGTATCACTCAAAGACCAGATTATCGGAAACTGAATGATTCAGGACGCACCGAGCAGGTTTACATAACGAGAGAAATCGTCACTGAACCTGAGAATTACAGAGCGGCGGTATCACATGATGATGCACCGATCTGGGAGCGATGGAAATTGAGATGGATCAACACAAGACGTTAGGAACATGGGAATTAACAGAACTACCACCTGGACGAGTAGCTATCGGTTGCCGATGGGTATTTGCTGTCAAAACGCAACCGGATGGACAATTTGATAAGGCTAAAGCAAGGGTTGTAGCTCAAGGATTTACACAGAGGCCAGGGATGGATTACTACGAAATAACTTCACCCGTGGTCAAATTCGATTCACTACGTGTTCTATTAGCGATCGCAAACACACTCGATTGGGAAATCGAAATGATGGATGTCAAAGGCGCCTACCTCAATTCAACTATAGATGAGGAGATCTACATGCGCCAGCCCGACGGCTTTGATGATGGATCTGGACGTGTTCTAAGAATATACAGAGCGCTCTACGGACTCAAACAATCGGGACAAGCTTGGCATCAGCGCTTACGCAAATTACTACTTGATCTCGGCTTCCATCAAAGCACAGCCGATGAATGCTGTGAGGTACATGGCTGTCCTGTGTCAAGAGTGGGGTCCCATTCTTCTCTACCTACCCGACATCACTAGCTATTTATGTAGTATAACTAGAACAATGACGAGAGAACAATGGCAGAAGAACAATAAAGTTCGCACTTGTGGGTGCTTGTGGGCGCGTCCGATCTCCTTATCCGCAACTAGACAGCGTAGCTGTCTTACATCTCCTCCCACCCCTCGAAAGAACTGGTAACTCTCTTCTCACTATCACCATACTCATTTGTTTAGCAGGAACCTCCGCAGGGGCTGGATCAGCAGGAGCGGACCGGGTGCGAGTGGTTGAGCTTGCAGGATGACAGCACGGGAAGCGGGCATGTGTAGCGACGTGGTCGCATGGATGGCAGTGGGTGCACGGGCTGCGCTGCGGTCTCGCGAGGCCACGCTGCTGCGTCGTTCGTTTGCATCGTGCTCTCGCGAGTCTACACGTGGGCTATGTGTGTGCAACTCCGTGTGCTATTGGGGCTCGGTTCTCCACGTCGTGTGCATGGTGGGTCACTCGAAGTCCCAACTGTCGTCCTGTTTGCTGACAAGGGTGGCTGCAGTTGTCATGGGCACGTGTCTGTTCAGCTGCATGAGGTAGTGGCGCTGCAGCATTGGCCACCATGCGCATGTGTCACATCCCCGCGGGTCGTTGTGCTGTTAAGATGCGACAAAGCCGTCTTTGCATGGATGTGCGAGGCGGTGGCTAGGGGATGCATATCTGCTCCGGTGGATGCGTCGTGCGATGCCGGCTGCGCCTGCATCATTGTCTCGCGGGTCTGCCTCGCAGAGTCCTTCGGATGTGTCGCATTCTCACGAGTCATTGCGGGTGCGTGCGTGCTCGCGTGGGTCTCGGTCAGGGTGGCGATCTCGTGACTCCTCGCCATCTGCTGCATCTCTGTCCTGCGGTGCCGCTGCGTGACATTGGGCGTCGGTACGCAGGTTGTGGCTGCGGGGGGGAGTGTGCGTAGGAGCATTCTGTGTGGACGGTGCGGGTGAGGGAGCGAGTGGAGGTGAGGAAGGAACCCAATGGCTAGGCAGCCTGTGACGTCGTGAAAAAGGCATCGGCGTGTACTGAGCGCGTGAGGGAGGGAGTGGAGGCGTAGGATAAGGGGGAACACGCGCCCGGGCTGGACATACGGCATCGGGAGTGTGAATGCGACATTCTGGGCATGGAGGTGTGTGCCGGTTTGTGGCTACCTCGTCACATCACGTCTCTGGGTCATGGCCTCGAGGGTCGGTCCCGCGCTGTTGCCGTGGCTGGCGCCAATGCCTGCGTTGGTTCTGGCCATAGCATTGAATGGTACTGTAGGTGGGGACGTGTGGGACACGTGGTGAATGGAGGAAGAGCTGGGCGGGATTAGGAAAGGATGGGGATGCGGTGTACCTCGTAATCTGCGTGCGTGTCCTTGCAGGTATTCCCAGTTTCGTTGCGAGGGGATTAGGACAGTCATGAATGAAGAAAATAAAGGGTAAACAAGGGTGTAATGGTCCTCGCATACCAATCTGAGACCTCAGGTATAGCACCATTTCTGTCCCAGTCGTAAAATGTCGTTCCAGGACCTCAGGCGCGAGTGGCCATTTCTGTCCCAGCTGTAATGTCGTTCCAGGACCTCAGGTGTAGCACCATTTCTGTCCCAGCTGTAATGTCGTTCCAGAACCTCAGGCGCGAGGGCCGTTTCTGTTCTGGTGTAAGTGTCAAAAGCGTCTGTTTACTGTCGTTTGATGCCCGAACGAAGCGTCATGGGTTGTCATAGGGTGAAACTGCAGCAGTGAGATATACGAAGTAGAAGTGGTGCTTGTAAAGAACGTGCCACAGAGTGGAGATTAGGTGATAATAGAGGCGGCGTTGTGAAGACCGAAGAATCCACCACGTTCGACGCGGGGCACACCATTATGTGAGGTACATGGCTGTCCTGTGTCAAGAGTGGGGTCCCATTCTTCTCTACCTACCCGACATCACTAGCTATTTATGTAGTATAACTAGAACAATGACGAGAGAACAATGGCAGAAGAACAATAAAGTTCGCACTTGTGGGTGCTTGTGGGCGCGTCCGATCTCCTTATCCGCAACTAGACAGCGTAGCTGTCTTACAATGCGTCTATATCAGACAAGATAAAGACTCAATCGAAGTCATATCAGTATATGTGGACGACTTTGGACTATTTGCTGACTCCAAAGGAGGGATGATTAAGCTCAAGGGGGAGCTTCATGGGAAATTCCCTTTAACAGATTTAGGAGAAATGAAGAAAATCTTGGGAATTAGAGTTGAGAGGAATAGGGATGAGGGAACACTGATCATGTCTCAAGGACATTACATCGACATCATACTCAATCGATTCAACATGGCTACGGCACACTCCATATCTACACCTCTGCATAAAATGATCAAACTCACGACACCTATGGACTCAACGGGTCCAACTGCCGAAGTACCCTATGCTAAAGCAATTGGATCACTAATGTATGCAGCACTCAGCACGCGACCTGATTTGGCCTTTACCGTACAACATCTGAGCCAATTCACTACTACTTACGGAGCCGAGCACTGGACGGTGATCAAGCACGCGCTCAGGTACCTCAAGGGGTCACGTGACGACAGCATAACCTTCCGACGAGACGCTGGTCTCGACCTCGAAATATTTGTTGACTCGGATTATGCTAATAGAAACGACGCACTGTCTATTAGCGGCTATGTAGCTATACTAGGAGGGGGAGCCATTGCATGGAGCTCGAAGAAGCAGCGAACGATCGTGCTATCTACCACGGAGGCCGAATACATGGCACTCACCGAGGGCGCCAAGCAATTGATCTGGCTGAGGTGCTTCATCGAGGAGCTAGGAATAGATCAAGCCCAGCCCACATCACTTCGATCAGATAATCTAGGCGCCATTACACTATCGCATGACGCAACATACCATGCGTGAACCAAACACATCAATGTCGCATATCATTTCATCAGTGAGAAAGTGGCCTCTCACGAGGCATCACTTACGTACGTACCGACGAAGGAGAACGTAGCGGACATATTTACAAAGGGACTGGACTTGCACCAACATAGGTATCTATTAGGGAAATTAGGATTTTACCGAAGGGACTTCTCGCTGAGGGGGAGTGTTAGTAATCGGGACGATGATACGGCCGAGGCAGAGCCGGCACGCACTTAGCCGGAGGTTCGAGATCGCTCTCGACCCCGGGATGCTGGTGCACCGGCACGGCATCGGCACAGCATCAGCTCGAAGGATTAGTAATATAGGAACATCATAATTAGTATATAAGGGCAGACGATCTTGTATAGATCGTAGAATAACAGTCTATTATTTTACTCCTTCGTTCCACAGTCCAGCCCCCCACACTCACCTTCCGCGCTGTCCCACGACGGCGCCAACACAGCCGACGTCGACGAGCCGAACCACACTTTCTCAGGTTCTGTCGCTCGACCTTGCTCTGAGAACGACATGAAGGGTCTCTTTGAGTTCGCGGGCGAACTGCGCAGGCTGAGCCCGTCCGGTGCCGCGCACCGCTGCAGCTTTGAGAGCAGCTGGAGCACGCGTTAACACGCCGTCGAGGATAGGCGCAGAGGCGCTTGGGTATGATTTAGAAGTCTTACAGAAAAGATATCAGTTTCTATCTGTCATTTCCTGCGCTCGATTCAATGTGCACCGCGAGTCGAGTCGAGTCTGCCTTTGTGCTCGAGTTAATGCGCCTTCTCCGATTACTTCTGACATCATTCTAACAGTGTCTATCACGCTTCGCATGGATGACGGTGTCGGGAATGGCGCGACAGGTAGAGGGCCAGGGGACGGCGGCAGCCTCTGCCGAGCAAGGGGAGTGCGTACCGCAGTGCAGGGGGCTGTAGCACAGCGGGCGCGGTACTACACTTGCGGGGACAGCACCACCCGAGCTTCACGGAAAATGAACGGGTCACGGTGGTAATGCCTTCGACATGGGTCACGACCCCGGACCGACAGGGCGATCCTACGCCACATGGACAGCATGTGCGTTACGTGTCGTCCTGGAGCAGCTGCACGCTGGGTGGGGGCGGCGGCAGATGTTGCTGCGGGAAGGGGTCTACAGAATCGAAAAGCGGCAACCGCGTGGGTGAAATCCTGGATCTTCCTTGGGGTGATGTGTGTTGTGGGCGCGACAACGGATCCATGAAACTTGCCCAGGCCGTGCACCGAGTTCACTCCCTGCAAGGCACGACATGATATGTAGCTAGTATTCCGCCGAATCCGATCTACTGTGAGCGACGCGGGCGGTGGAGAGAAATCTGCATGGTCGTGGTCGATGGTCACGTCACGTTCCCTTGTCGAGGACAAGGGCTTCTAACCCCGGGAGATATAGATCCGGCATGATATACTGTGCGACAACGTATTTGAAAATAAAACATTCTATTTGTCCGACCGCCTCGACCAATGGGGCAGGTCATACCAAAGTATGTGGGATGGGATGAAGCCTGGCATCCTAGTAACAAGTGTTTTTACTTAAAAGGCTGAATAGCTTGATCCTGGAGTTTCTGAGCAACGGCTCCGTACGGAAGACGAGAAATAAAGACAAGAGCATGCCCGAGTAGTGAACCCGAGGTCAATTGTTGATACCGATATTACGTAAAAGCTGAAGCGAGACGGACGAGCATATTTCTGATGTGTGATAAGTGATACACCTACCCTCATACCATATACTGAGGCGATTGAAGAATCACGAGCATAGGCCAATATTCTCTACATGCCTTTGGATACGGAGAGCAATGGCTCGGTACCTGCGCAGGGCCGCTACCCGGCCCGCCCATCTGTTACAGACACGAGTGAGTGAGTCCTGATCACTTGACGTGGTCGACGGTTCATTCAGTTCTTACTGTAACCCCTTGGACTCACCACGAATATACTTCTCATTCATGTCTGCTGTTTTTAGCTCCTCTCCGATCGTTCTCGCCCGTCGTCCTCTTCATGCCTGCAAGAAATACGGTAGCACCGGGCAATCCAGTGCTCTGCCGTACAAACGGCACACTTTCGCATCACCACCGCACGCACCCTTTGAAACATTTTCATGCCTTTCACGATGCCGCACCCATTGTCTTTCCGGATCCAAATCCATCATGTATCCCGAGCATGTGCCGTTCACACCTCCGCTTGAAATTCGTAGACACCAGCCGATTTAATGCGAGTAGTGGGTTGGATGGGAAGGGTTATGCACCCGAGGAGTTGTCACCCACAGTGATAGAACTAAGCAGGTTTAGCAGTTCCCTAAGTTCCGTACCCGGCAAAAGGATACTTCTCGTTCGAACAGTAAGCAGATATACTTTTATCCACATCTGAATCTCACGGTTGGATGTACCGGTTGACGAGTGCAATACGAGGCTCTCCGAGCTATGATTCAGCATATCATTCATTTGGTCTGAAATGGGTCTGTAACTTGCCTATCGGCTTTGGTCCCTGCGCTTGTTAAATATGTTTTACTTTCCGAGCGTATACAGCTTTTGTTCTGTGTCAGACATGCTCTGCGCCATATGCAAGGTGGGTTTTGAGATCAAGAACAATCACCGCGTGGGAAAATGTGACTAATGCATCAGTACAGTTTCCCACGACTCTTCTCTCTGCAAGTTCTCACATTCTTGATATCAGGAACACATGGCACACACATCGAAGCCTGCTCCCACGGCACTCACATCGTAGCCTGCAGCTCCCACGGCACTCACCTTCCATGATAGGTCCGAAGTACGGAGTGCCATGCGGCGCCTCTCGTCCTTGTTTTTTCTGCCTACCACCTACCACCCACCACACTGCGAACAATGCACAACGTTAAGGGCAACGATAAGGGCACAGTAGTCCACGATCGCCTTTCTAGTGAGCCAAGTGTTCACTCTCCAACCCGAAGTGTTGCTGCAGCAATCAAAGTTGCAGGAAAAGCTCTTTCGTTTGCGCTATGCATTGTATACTGACTCTGGGCCATCGACAGCAGACTTGAAATGCTCCCATCTTCCCAACCTCTCACTGTTCGACAAGCGTCCTAGTCACTGCTTCGTGAAACTCTTCGTCGATAAGGATATTCAGAAAACTGCGTTAGCTGCGAGAGGCGATACTGCCTCGTGGAATGAGCCATTCTATTTGTGCGTTTACTCCCAGTGTTGTTGTCTCAACGTGATCTTAAATCCATACATAGCTTCCACTTGGATCGGTCTTCTGTGTTGGAAATTGAAGTATATGGGCATCATACTATCCGACCTGATGATTTCATAGGCAGTACGAAGGCAAGCATTGAGTTTCTGCTTGCGGAAGCAGCAACTGGAGGTCAGTCCTTTTCGCTCATCGACGGAATGCATGCGTAATCATCGAACACAGCAGTAGTAGCTCGCACACTGCAAAAATCAGATAAGGCAGGGAGGACGCATGAGGTTCAGACTGTCCTAGAGTTCACCATTTCGCCTTTCGCGACGTCCGACGAGGCGCGGGACACCCAGCTGAACGAAGCAGTTAGGGGAACGGAAGAGGTCGGCAATATGCACCCGGTGCCGTCCCCACTTGTTGTTGGAGGGCCTGGGGCCGATGCCGCCACTTCCGCTCTCAATACCCTCGAAACCATATCGGCGGCTTGGGATCCACTCCTGGACAGGATCAGGCTGTTTACCGAGCTCGTGGATGGGATCTCCGAGGTATGTTTCAAGCGTCGGCGGTCTCCCAGGTCATCTCATGTACACGGTTTGCTTGGTTCTAGGTCCACCCTTACGCAAAGATGGCATTGTCTATCCTGTCTATTGCGCACAAGGTAGATCTATCACATGCACCAGCTTGATAGACATATCTGACGTCTGGGCAGACGATCATTGCTCAGAAGGACCGGGACGATGGCATCAATGGGCTGGCGAAGACCATTGAAGACGCCTATGCGTTCGTCCACTTGGCAGAGCCGCTGAAAGAAATTGAATCGCAAAAGCCAGTGATCATACCCTTGACGAATCAGACAGTAGAGTGTAGTTACTTTATCCGTGACTACGCCAAAAACAAGAACTTCTGTATGTTGGACCCATCGTGTCAGGTGGCCGTGACTGAAAGTCTTTGTGTAGGGAAAAGAACCGCGAAGAATCTAGTGTCGGATGTCGACAGCAAGGTCAAACAATACCAGGACACGTTCAACAAAATCAAGTCGGCGTTACAGGAACACGCCGTCATCCATACTGAAATCACTGTACTACGTGTTCTGGATGTCGTCGGTGACCTCTGTGAGCTTTTCTGATTTGGGGCTTTTCCCGAGGCTAATACACCTTACAACCAGCTGGGGAAGTTCATCTTAATGACATGCCCTACGCAGCGGGAGCTGGTTGCGATCCTACAAAAGGCTGTTTGCCGGGTACTCGCGAGAAAGTTGTTGGGGAGATATGCGATTGGGCCAACCAGGATAGCGACGATACTCCCCGGATATTCTTCTTGAACGATGTTGCAGGTGCCGGCAAATCTGCGATTGCTCACGAGGTCGCTCGACGATTTGACAGGCTCAAACGTCTCGGATCGTCATACTGTTTCGACCGCGCTCGTCAGGCACAACGCTCCCCCGGAATGTCTTCAGTACAATTGCTCGTGGTCTGGCTGATCTAGATCCAGAACGCAAGGCATCGCTATTGAAAGTGGTTCCGGAGCAGCGCGAACTTCGGACCTTATGCGTGCCTAGTGTACAGTTCGAGAAGTTCATTCTAGGTCCCGCTCAGGGCCTAACCGTCATTGGACCGACGGTGATGGTTATTGATGCATTGGATGAGAGCGGCGACGAGGAATCTCGCCAGGGTCTCTTGTCTGTACTTGGCGATGATGCAGCAAAACTGCCCTCTAATCTCCGTCTTCTTATCACCTCGCGGGCGGAACAAGACATCCAGGACGCTCTTCTTGGGAAGAAGCACGTGCTGTCCAGGTCCATAAAGGATCTTGACCCCAATTCTGCCGATGATGTCTCTCGTTTTGTGAAAGTCCAGTTAGGTCACCTTAGCGCCCTCGAGCACAAATGGCCCAATAATGGCTGGTGTCGGTTATTAGTCGAGAAATCTGAAGGTCACTTTCAATGGGCATCCACGGCTTGTTGTTTTGTCAAAGGAGATGGGAAACATGGTCGGGATTCTGTTCAGCAATTGAAGGAACTTTTCGTCAAGAACCTCCGTGGGATGGATAACCTGTATCTCGGTATCCTCAAGCAGATATTCGGCGACGGCGATGATTTGACGGACAATGTCAAGTGTCGCTTTCGCTTGGTGATGGGCTGCATCCTGGTTGCCAGAGAACCGCTCTCGATGTCTGCCCTGCAGAAATTGTGCAAGGAAGACGACTCAGGCACCGAGGTTCATGATATAGTTAGACCCATGGGCGCTCTGCTAAGCCTTCCTTCTCAAGAATCTATCAGTCTGCTGCACACGTCTTTTCGTGACTTCTTGACAGACCGCAACCGGAGTGAACCATACTACATCGATACATCTTCACACCATGACGGCATGGCACTCTCATGCTTGCGCGTGATGAAGGATGAACTTTGTTTCAACATTTGTCATCTTGAAACTTCCCACCTGTGCAACAACGATGTCGTTGACTTGCCGGCACGGATCGAGAAGTCCATATCATTACAACTTTCCTACGCTTGCCGTTTTTGGGCGGACCATGTTTCTGTTACGACTTTTATGCCTGATATAGGCACAAAAGTCAAGGATTTTTTGGAGACTACGCTACTCTACTGCTGGAAGTTTTGAGTTGCTCAACAAGTTATCCGTTGCATCGGCAGCCCTCTCATCAATAGGTGGGTGGAGCCAGGTAAGCGCCACGCCCAAGTGCTATGGCTTTGATAGACGAGTACTGACACGAGTCTAATGAACTTCAGGATAATGATACTATAGCATTTGTAACGGATACCCGCAATTTTGTAGCTGCATTTGGAAGTGTAATCTCTCAGAGTGCTCCCCATCTCTATTTGTCGGCACTCCCGTTTGCATCTGAAAATTCGAAACTATCTGAGACTTATCTCCCACGATTTCCACGACTACTCCGCGTCGCGACCGGGAAAGCGACGACGTGGCTACCTATTCGAACCGTCCTGGTAGGCCACACCGGCGCCGTCAATTCGGTGGCGTTCTCGCACGAGGGCAAGCGCATCGAAGCGCATGATCTCAAAGTCTCGTGCCAAGACGATCTGTCTGTGGAATGCAGACACCGGGCAGCTCATTTCAGCAACATTCGCAGGCAACCGCCAGGGTCATGTCCGTGGCTTTCTCGCACGATGGCAAGCGCATCGTCTCCGGTCTCATGACAGGACGATCCATGTGTGGAATGCAGACACCGGGGAGCTCATTTCAGGACCATTCGAAGGCCACGACTACTCGGTCAAGTCGGTGGCATTCTCGCACGATTGCAAGCGCATGATCTCAAAGTCTCGTGCAAGGACGATCTGTTTGTGGAATGCAGACACCGGGCAGCTCAATTCAGCAACATTTGCAAGCCACACCGCCAGGGTCATGTCGGCGGCGTTCTCGCATAACGGCAAGCGCATCGTGTCTGGGTCTTATGACAAGACGATCTGTGTGTGGAATGCAGACATTGGGGAGCTCATTTCAGGACCATTCGAAGGTCACACCGACTCGGTCAGGTCGCTGGCGTTCTCCCATCTCTTCCTCTATTCCCCCCTCACCCTCTCACCCCTCTGTACCATTCTTCTACTACGGTCTCTTCGTGGCAAAAATGCCCTCAGCATGATCGGCTTGAGTGACATGTGTTTGGGGGACGTCCTTTCAGGTTAGCTCCATTTCGCCCACCGGAAGACCGTGCTGCCTTGTCCCCCTTCCTCCTCGTCGCTAACCTCTTTCCCACAGTGGTTCTTCTGGGGCTTCTCCCTCGCGTTCAGTGAGACAGGCAGTCGCTATATTGGCAATTTGAGTGAGTAGCCTGCGCCCAAAAAAATTAATCAATTTTTATAAGTCGGGTCGTGCCGCGGATTTGGGATCCATCACGTGTCTGTGTTGTTGACGCGACGCCGTCGTGAAGTGACCGGGTGTATGTCTCTCGGTTCCCGTTGCCTGCTTCGCGGCTTCCTGTGGTTAACGTGGCGGGGAGCAGACGAGCAGTCCGGTCACTTCTTTGGAATTCGCGTCACATCTCCCCCTATTCGTTTGCTTCCTCCCTCTATATGCCAACCTTATTCCTTATTCATTGTACCCCGCTCCCGCTATCCCTGATCTGCGCCATCGCTTCCTCTTCCGTGTTGGCACTCCTTGTCTCCCTTGACGCTTTTGAACTCGAGGCAGGATCTCGGTATGGGTAGCAATCGAGAGAGGCAAGCTGCCCAGGATCAGTTAAAAGCGTACCTATGCATGACGCGCTCTCTTGGGCTTCGGACTCCAAGTAAACGCAGACTCAGAACGCAGTCGCGTATGGCGGGGTCAAGCTGGGTGGAGATTGCGTTGAGTATTGTGCGTAGATTATGCAGGCTACGCGTTGGTGTGGACAAGGCTTGACACGAATCATCAGAATAGGGCTTGGGTCGGGCTATTGTGGGTGGTTGTGAAACAACTAGGACGCGAGTCACGACGCACTGTACAGTTACCCAGAACGTGGCTCCTAAGAAGCCACTGCCCCCATAAGAGCCCATGGAGAACCGGCTACTTATCACGGTTGTGTATATAAATAGACAGATCACGCCGTGTATCACCGGAGCACTGACTCGCGCACACTAGACTAAAGTCCCCGATCCCGACGCCAAATCCGAACATTCCATAATAAGTATCTGCACCTCGGCCTGGGTCCTTCTTTGCACGCTGCGCGCTACTCACATGAACACGTCACTGCTTCGACGGAAGCAGCAGAAAAAGCGATCAATGGAAGCATCCGGCGCCAATCTCCGAGTGACAATATTAGGACGGCATGCGAGTTTAGCGTTGATTTTCAATCAGATGGGGGGATGGGCGCGGTCGGTTTTTACGCAGGGACGTGAGGATTGCAGAGTGTGGGTGAGAACGAGAGACCCAAGAACGCCACGACACGCCCGACACATGGCGTACCCTGCGCACGTGGTCTTGCGTTAGACGGGTAGATGTGATGAGGTGATATGGTGGAGGAGTGGGCGAAGGCGAGAGTAGTGCTTATATGGAGAGGCGTTGCGTGATGGAACGGGAGGCAGAACGGCAAGCGGAATGGAGAGAGACAGGAAACGACAACGATGGAACAACAGGAAAGGTGGAGTGCCAAGAAGCAGTCGTTACTAGCTCAGGGAGAACAAACCCGCACACGGACACGGTGCGGCACACCACCAGGGGTCCGAACTTAGTGGAAAGAGGGAGAACCGTGGAAGGTGGACGAAGAGTGGCCCAGGACAGATCTAAGTTAGGGTTGGAGGGTGGATAGAAAGACTCTAGCAATAGACGGCTATTGAGAATCGCCAGTTACGCCTGACAGCCCCGATCAGGCACGTGCCACGGGATCACGATTACGTCACACGTCGATTACGCCATGGGATGACGATCACGCCACACGATCAAGATCACGCCTCGGCCATCAATCACGCCACGGGATCACGATCACGCCACGATCATCAATGGCTGATCGGCGTGGTCCTGAGCGCTCTCGGTATATATATATATCGGCTACTCAAGCTCGGTGATATAAGAAACAAGCATTGAGAGTACCAACTTGGTCAACCATTGTCAGGATGTTGGGGGAATAAACCACCTACTCTCCCATATGACGCCTGACATGTTACAAATGGCCCCGAAATGACATCACCGGTCGTTACTCCTATACCCAAATGATCCTGTCACACGATCCCGAAACAAGCCGTTTTCCGTGCCGCGACAACACCATAGAGCTGACCGCGTTGTTGTGGCCTTCGATTGGTCCAGAAACGACCTCGCCGGTTGTGGCATCCTTCGCCAAGATCATGTCACCAACCCCTGAGACGATCCGTCTGCCATCTTGACAGAACACCACAGAGTAAACAGACAGGTGAATTGTGGTTGAAAGGTCCTGAAACGAGGCAGATCGTGTTAGGAGCTGGGGACAGCATGACCCAGAGTATAGGATGCAGAGACTGGCCTTGCCGTCAGGAATGGATCTGACCTTCGAATCGCCTTGAAACAGCATTGCCAGTCTCTGGGTCCCACACCCGGGTAGTGTTCTCTGTTCTCAGGCTGGGCCCAAAAGCGCGGGGTTGGGCTCGTCAAATTCCGAGGCTGGCCCTGACCCGAGCCCGACCAGGGCTCGGGCCTGCGTGGGAAGTGGATGCCGCACACGGAGACGTTCTCCACCCTTTGGGTTGGTATTCGCGCCATGTTCCAATATCAGCCGAATGACCTCAACGTTGCCATCATACGAAGCCGCTAACAATGCAGTGCCATGGTCGCGGACCGGTGTGAGGAGGACATACCTATTGCGTGCTGAGCTGTGCGTCAGAAGACTGCTGTCGAGAAGCACGGCAAGGATCTTTCACGATGGTCATGGCTGCTCCACTGTCGGCGCAACAGAGATCGTGCAGCGAATGCCAGCCTTTGCGCATCGTCGGCGCTGGCCGCGCCCGCCGCTCGGGTCTGCGCGGCGTGCCTGGGATCGCCGTTTTCCCATGCCCAGTCATTTCATTTTCTGTCACGTGGCAGTCCGCCAATCCCCTGTCACCCCTCCCCATATACCATCGCCGCCCTGCCCTGGCTTACCCTGCGGGTGATTATCGACAATCTCCCTCGCTGACCTCAGTGACCTGTTATCTTCCCCGACCGCCTATCCTCCCACGAGACGGACATCCATATCACGTTAGCTACCCTTACCCTCCGCAGGTAGTGATGGGCACGGCCCGGCCCAGGCCGCGGCTTAGCCCGAGCCGAGCCCCCGAAAGCCCGAGCCGGGCCAGGCCCAAGCCGTTGGTGCGCCGGGCTTCCAGGCCTGGCTCGAGTTTTGACAAGCCCGAGCCGGGCCCTGAAGCCGCGGCCTCGTAGGCGCCCGCCGGCACCGCTGCCGCCCGGCGCTTCTCCTTCTCCTTCCGCCCCACCATCCCGCCAGCGCCTTGAAAATCCCGCCCCCACCCCTGCCGTCTCCTTCCTTCACCTGTACCCTGCAGCGAGAGCAGCGCGGTACGGGCCTTGCTCCTCCGCGTGCGTGTGCGGGTGCATGTGGGCGTCTGCGTGGGGGTGGGCGTGCACATGCGGCTGCGTGTGCGCGTGCGTATGGGGCTGCAGGTGCGTGGAGGGGGGGTCGGGGGGATGGGCATGCTGGTTTGGACGTGCCAGCGGCGGCGGCGGCGGGTGGTGGTGCTGTTGTTGGAGGTGCAACACATGTCTAGTTCCCCACCAACAGGCCGCGGCCCAAGCCGGGCTTAGCCCGAGCCGAGCCGGGCCTGCTGGTGAGGGCCTGGCTCAGGATTTGGGAAGCCCGAGCCCGAGCAGGCCGGGCCCAAGCCCGGGCTTTGGGGCCGAGCCGGGCCCTGCCCATCACTATCCGCAGGGTCGGACGTCTCTATTTCACACATGCAAGTTTCCTATCGTATCTCCCGCAGGGTGTCACTGTCTAAAGCCTGAGCACAAGGCATGGCTGATGTTCGCCTGCAATAGTATGTCCGACATCAGAGGGGATCTGCGCAGCGCCAAGAATATCTGCTTCGGAAGCAGGGCAAATAGTACTCTCATTTCTGACCTCGGGCGTCGACACGAAAGAGTTTGAGAGCGAAACACCAAGTTTTGCTCTCAAACCCTTTCTCGTCACCCGACCGTGTCGCCGAGCGTTTCCTGAGGGGTGTTCGTAATTGGCCGCGATACAGCCGACATTCATTCGATCACACGCTTGGGACGCGTTCCTGCATCGCGGTTATACGTTCACGTCATACATTCGCCTCATTCCCGGAAGGGCGCTCGGCCCACTTATTCCGATCGTCTTCTGCCATCACACGATCGTACAAAATATCTACACCACGAAGCAGCACCCCCGCGTTGCGCAGGCCCTCGCTGTAACATGCGCAGGCAAATCTTATTATTCATCAATATTTAAATCGCGCATGGCAGCCCAGCACGCCGGCGTACGGTCGGTTTGTGGATATTTGGCGCATACGCGTCCACGCACATAGAGCTCTCTGCTGATTCACTCCACCCGAAGCTCGCAGAATTACCGTGTGCATCCCAGTATGCAGTACTGAACTTAACCACATCCTATCCATGCATCATCGGCCTTTCTGGCTCCCGAGGGATCCTTATATACTTCCTTCCGCACCGTAACCACACACCACACCACCCTCGCCGCTCCCTGTAACAAGCTCACGGAAACCATGATGATCACTCAAAGTGAGTATATACCGCACCGCCGCACCAAAGTTGGGCCATCCGGCTGGGGGGAGCAGCATAGTACCATACGTAGGCATAACAGCCAGTGGGCCCGACGCAAGGCGCTGTACTGCGGCTCCAACAATCCCAGGACAAGAAAAGCCCGAGGGGACACCACTTGTTGGGTGCATTTATGCTCCTGCACCAAAGTCAAGCCAAATATATTCCACCATTCGTATTTCCTTCCAATTTCTTGTCAGATTGTTCTACTATGATCACTTTATTTTTCAGCATTTTTCCGAAATTTTCTATCAAAGATTTGTATTTGTATTTCGACTTGTTTTTCTTCCTTTCACCACCAGCACCCTTACGTAATCATTTCGATGCGCGGGCTGCCATGGGCGCTAAAGGGCTGGGTGGTAGTATATGCACAGTGAGACAGATTTCCCCCTCTCTCAGTGACAACCAAATTCACTGAGAGAGGCAAGTAAATTAGTCTTGTTTTCTTTTGATTTATTGACCTAGAAATCCTGTAGTGAATTAATTTCTAGGTAGTGTATAATATATTCAGTGACAACCAAATTCACTGAGAGAGTGAATTAATTTCTAGTCTATTCTTTTGAGCAACAAGTCCAAACCTACTGCCTATAATTCCTGTCTACTACAGGGTTATGGGCCCCGGAGACACTTCACAGAAGCTATTGGGTATTGAGAAGCTTGCTACTGATGGAAGTAATTGGCCATTGTGGCGAGCCACTCTCATCAGCTATTTCGAGTCCAAAAATCTACTCAAGCATGGGGAAGGGAGAGTCACTCGATCTCCTGATCCTCCAGTCATGCCCCCAGGCCATATTCTTACAGAAGCTGAGGAAACTCAGATGGATAAGGCTGAGGAGAAGCTGGAGAGATATCTTGCTAGAGAAGGACAAGCCAAGACCCAAATCATCGTCTCAGTATCAGAGTCACTAGCTCTGATGCTACAGAAACAAAAGACAGCAAAAGAGACTTGGGATGTATTGGTCAATGAAATGACCAAAAAGCCCAAGATGGTCCTCACCAGCCTGCAGAGACAACTCCGCAGTATGAGGTGTCCTGAGGATGGAGACTTGAGAGACCATTTGGACAAGGCCCAAGACCTATATGCTCGTCTTAATGAGATGGGAGCTAGAGTTTCTGAAGAAGAATTTATGGACATCATCCTTGCGTCACATCCACCATCCTATGAGGCAGTCATGAATGCCCTCACCACTTCGCTTGAAGAATGCGGGAGGCCCTTAGTCCCTGATAATATTATTAGGGTACTAAAGGCTCAGTATGACAGGAAGAAAACACTCCCACAAGAAGAGCAGGTGTTTATTGGTTCATCTACCAAGAAGGACCAGAAGGGGCAGAAGGCGCATGTATGCACCAACTGCAAAAAGCCTGGACATTCTATCGAAAATTGCTGGGCTAAAGGAGGTGGTAAAGAAGGTCAAGGACCACGTCAGAAGAAGAAATCCAAAGGCAAAAAGAAGAAGAAGGGTAAAGCAAAAGCGAATGTTGCCGAAGAAGAGTCCTCTTCTGAGGAAAGTGATGATGGGCATCTTGCCTTCATCAATTTCGACGAGTGCTCTAATTTTAATTCGAGCACATCCTCAGGATTCATAGTGATACTCGACACCAGAACGACATCGCATATGACTCCTCATAAAAATTTATTGAGGAACTACTGTCAATTCTCACAGCCATGGACTATCCGAGCAGCCAACAAAGGCACTTTTGATGCTTTCAGCTCTGGACTGCTCGTATTATCCAATAGGGTTGGAGATAAAACAGTAGAAGTCACGTTGCAAGATACGTACTATGCACCCAAAATTGCTGCTACCCTCGTCTCGCTCGGTTGGTGCGATGATGCTGGCTACGACATTCGACTCGGTGGCCAGAAATGCACAATATCTAATTCTACTGGAAAGATATTGATGCAAGCACCGAAGGTCAATGGCTTATATCGACTAGACCTCCAGTCACCAAGTGCTCAAGCCCATATGTGTGTATCTGCCATGGAAATTCATCAAAAAATGGGGCACATCTCACAGAAGTCCCTACAACATCTATTAAATCATGGCATGATATTGGGCATTGAAATGAGCTCCACAGGAGATAGAATTGTCTGTGATGCGTGTATTCAAGCCAAGATTGCACGCAAACCTCTTCCTCGAGAACCCAGAGACCGAACATCAAAATTCGGTGACAGAATTTATTCTGATGTCTGGGGACCTGCAAGACACCTCACGATCGATAAAAAGTCATATTATATCTCTTTTATCAATGACTACTCAAGAGAATCGGTGATCTATCTCATGGCAAACAAATCAGAAGCATTTTCAAAGTACAAGCTCTACGAGGCTTTAATGCTTCGACAGAGAAATGTGCACATCAAAGCACTTGTTTCTGATCGAGGGGGCGAATATACGAGCTCTGAATTCGAACAGCACCTGGACAAACAAGGCACGAAGCATCAGTTGACGGTACACGACACACCAGAGTCTAATGGTGTTGCCGAATGTCTAAACCGAACTCTCACTGAGAGAACTCGTGCCATGCTGTTGGAATCAGGCCTCCCTAAGATATTATGGGGTTATGCGATACAGCATGCCAATTATATTAGGAACAGGACACACACAAGAGCTCTACCAGATAAAACGCCCTACGAAATGATTCACCATGAGAAACTGAATCTCAAAGACATTCATGCGTGGGGAACTGAAGTCTACATTAAGATCACTCAGGGAGATAAATTGGCAGCTCGTGCCAAGAGAGCTCGGTGGATAGGAATTTCTGTGCAGAGCCATGGTCATTATGTCTATTGGCCTGACTCGCACAAAGTTTCTGTCGAGCGGAACATTGTGTTTGATTCAGAGATGAAGAAGGGAAAAGTCCCAATCATTTCTATTGAGGAATCCAAGCTACCTACGTCTAGAGAAGGGAGGAGAGTCATTCCGGCATCAGTACCTGTGCCTGGTCGCTTAGTCAGCAAAGAGGCAAAGATCGAAGAAATTGATGAAAGTGCACCAGAGGAACATCTTGAAGAGCTGCAACCTATTCAGGGAGTTGATGACAGACCTAGAGAAGCTGAACCGATAAGGAGAAGCGAATGGATCCGTCAACAACAAGTGCAGCCGGCCCCAACAGGTCCCGTAACAAGATCTCAGACTCAGAGACAAGCTGGCACGCATATGACCATGCTAGCTTATGAGGACGTTGAGGACCATAAAGATAATTTATTCGACCAAGAATTATCCTCCGAGATTGATGGCATCAGTAGCTATGAGTGTGCCATCAGTGCGTTTCCAGCCGACGATCAAAACCATAACAAGGTGCCGGATTTGAATGAGGTTGAACCTAGCAATGCAGACGAAGCTCTGAATAATCCTATATGGAAGGAATCAATGGACAGAGAGTACAAGGCCCTAATCGACAAGGGAGTGTGGGTACGAACCAAACCACCTCCTGGAGCTAATATTGTTGGTAATAAGTGGGTCTACCTTTGGAAGCGTAATCCAGAAGGGAAACCAATAAAACCTAAATCGAGAATGGTCGCCCAAGGCTTCACAGAGAAGTTTGGAATCGACTATGATGAAACATATTCACCTGTTGCTCGGTTATCCTCCCTATGGATCATATGCGCCATTGCTGCTAGGGAGGGTGATCATATCTTTCTAGGACGTGTATGTATTTTCATTCTACTTTTAACTCATAATATAAAGAAAAGCTCATAATTGGGATATGAATAGAAAGTATATTTTACATTTTATAAAACAGAAATAAATAATTCTTCTTTTGTCCCTCCCCAAGCAGCGGCTCCGCTGACGAGAAATCCGTATATTTGAGTTTCTACCAACTTTTAATATAATCTATATTGGTGTTACTATATAATTAGTACTATACCCTGCCATACATATCATATTATATATACATATATTCTATATTGTATATCCTCCTTTTATCTATTCTAAGTGTCTATCAGTCTTCAGTCTCTTACTATAATATTCTAATGTATCTTTTCAACCGAGATGAACATACTCATACAGAAGTTTTATATGTATTAGTGTTGCTCTATAAATCTGATATAATAATATTCTTATATATTAGAAATAGTAGTTTTGAAATATATACTATGTAGGTTCTTATCTCGTAGTACATAGACTTTATGAATAACCTCCTAGCATCAGAGGATTCATACAAACGTGTAACATGAGCAGTCGTTCAATAAATAGCACAACACATCTCCTCAATCCACGTCAGGTCTTGAAGATCATCTGGTAAGTGACCACGATAAAAATTGTCAGCCAATGCAAATAGTGGCATATTTGCCCGTCCCAACGCATTGTAACAATCTGCACACAAATTAACCACTGTACATTGGTCATCGTCTCGAAACGTAACACCGTCGTGACATAATAATAAGCCATTCAATACAGGTGAAGAATATGATACGTCGATATAACTCGTGTACGGTGCCCGAGCAGTACCAGGTCTGTTTCAAATGGCGAAATAGAAATCAGCTGACGGAAATTGAAAGCAGGAACACAGCTTACATATCATTGTCTCGGAAGCTTAGTTGTAAGTCTGATGTCGTCTTCGCCAGCAGTCCTTCATGAAGTCTTCGTGTAATCCTTTAGTTGGTCAGTGCACTCCTGTTGCCTGAATGTTACCTAGAATCTCTTGGACTGACTCAGTACCCCTGGGAAGTTACAAACGAAGGAAGTAACATTTTTACACCGATGCTTACGCAGCATATCCGGTGTTTCAGTGTGCATCGCCCTCGTGGGGTTGGAATGAATGAAAAAAAATTACAGCCAATGCCAACCAGCTAAACCAGGCTAATTACGTTAACTTTCTATCTCGACGTGTCCTCGGTGCTTATCTTCGACTACTGAACAGAATGCAATGCCATTTGTGTGGCTGCATCTTCGTCTTCTGTGATCACCCTGCAACATGTGGTAAGTGCATGAAGATTGAAGCTGCAACGCTTCCAGAGGAGAAGAACGCTATCCAGGTAAGCACCACCTCGTTAATCATATTTAGACCTGAGTATTTCTACTATGGCAGGAAACTCAACAATGCGAAGGATGCGGAGCAGTGTATCCTCATATGCAAGGCGTCCTGTGCAGCTCTTGCAAAGTGAAAAGTAATAATCCATTTATATACCGAGTTATTCTACTGAACAATCTACAAGCTGGTGACAATGCCGGAAAGGTAGGAAGCCATTCGGTCGTCAGCAGCATTATCAAGAGTGTGGCAACTCACCAGTCCGAGGCTTCGCTGCATCGACTCAACTGACAGCCAGCTAAACAAACCTTGAATCGGGGTTTTTTGAATGCCTCACAGGCACGTGTGCGCAACCAGGCCCTCAAAGAACTTAGTCGCACCAAAACAAATGTCTTGACAGGGACATTATGGATTTATCCTGCGAATGGGAATAAAGCTCGCGCCGTAACTATATCCTAGCCTCGTTGTCAACATGTATTGATTCAGCAGACTTGTAGATTCAACACCCAACAGTTAGATATACGGTTACATCGGCTGTCCCTGTAGAGACTGCATTTAGAGCATTTGTAGAGTTACTTCAATCTGCTTACATGACGCTGCCGGTTGACCCAGATGAAAAAGAAGAACATGACCGAATGACTGCGAGGATCACTCTGTTAGTAACATTTATTTCTTCTAACCTTCCGCTCGTTCTACCCTTCCGCTCGCAATGACACAGTAGTACCAAGTACTAATGAAGTGTGCACAGAGAATACGTGACATTCGCTGTCCAGAAGGATAACAGCAGCTCATATCAGCTCAACGTCCCCAGTGGCTCTATCGGGACTCTTCACAATCGGCTCAGTCAGAGCGATGGGATCTCGAAAAAAGATGCAGCTGGAAAGTCAATCACACTCCGGGTTTATGTGTGGGAGATTCTTCATAACGCAAAGCGGTCAAGAGAGGTACCTTAAAACCTTCACTTTCTATTCAGATGATTAAAATTTCTTTTACTCTAGAGTGACGATGACTCTGGTGGATCTAACAAGGAGGATGCTTTGCCACCATCAAAACGTTCGGCTGTTGAAAATAGTTACAGGCGTATTATGAATATTTCCACCCGTAGTACTAGTTTAACCTCTCAATGCTCAGCTACAGCTAGCTTGCAGCGATCTATTGCGAGCCATGTCTTAACACCGCTAAAGTACACTAGCATGTATCGGCCATCCATTGCAGGCCCGTCACTTTTACCATCAACACCTGCAGTGCGATATGATGCCTACCCATTTGAGCGCATCAATTGGACTATTGATAAGTGGGGCACAATTTCACTTATTGAAGGGTCACCAAAGGAAACTATACTCGTTGCAAAGGATTGGCCAGAACATAAATATCAGAGTAAACCACAGGGTGGGTATTTGGGAAGGGGTGTCGAGAAGTATGCATTCAAGGTATGCTATTCTATTGTAATGATATGTCCGATGTCCATTGATTTACTGCCAGGGACAAGTTGGTGGTGCAGATGTTGCAGTATTTCAAATCAACCCAATTGCCTCGCTATTTATAATCCAAGAGGACGAGAATAATAACATGCTTCGGCAGGGATTGAAAGCCCTTGTCCTGGCTGACTATTTTATGAAAAGCTTTTATCAGCGTTCCAAGCAGCTTAATTTTGACGGCCTTCCCAGTAAGTATAGAAGTATCAAACTGCAGCAAATATAGTTCACTAATGATTCCTATCAGGAATGTGAGTCAATGCCAGTGGTGCCTTCCTTGGCGTAATAAATGCAGAAAAAAGTCTTCCTCGTCCAGTCACAGGGCCGGATAATCGCACACTCACACACACACTATTCCTCTCGACACCTCTTCTTTTAGGTGATTTCACAAATACTCAGGTTCATTACAGACAGGTCAAAGTGGTAAAACTGGGTTTGGAGCAGCGGTGGATACATTCGCACACCACGTAGTTGTTGATAGCATGAATTCGGTCTTCCTATGCGACCTTCAAGGTAAGTATAGCACACAAAGGCCTTTTATAAGACTAAATCATGGTCTAACTAGAGTTCATAACCAACAATGAATTCATTCTCTTTGATCCTCAAGCCCACATGTTAGTGTTCACCATCTACATTGATTACTATGTCACGCTGAACATTTGTCTACAGAACCGCAGACACAACTACGAAGACCACATTATACGATCTATCACCTGCCGATGCAATCCAAAAGTTTCTCAGAGAGCATGTGTGTAATGCCTTCTGTAAGGGTCTACAGCTGCCGTCTACCAACCCGACACAATTGTCATGACGCGTTTATTTCCCATACTCAGGAGCTCTGTTCCCCCATGTCCCACGCCACCTACGTGTTCGTCCCGATTGCCCTTGCCCTGTTCAGCGACCGGTCTTCACTGTTCGTGCCATCTACCATAAGCCACACCATCAACAGAAACAATCAACGTCTTTGGGCTGACTTGGCAGTCATCGCTGAGCCCATCGCCCCCTCTGATCAACCCTCTTTCGATGGTGTCCCTACGATCGGATTGTCATGACTTGTGTGTTTCCTTCACCTTGTGATCCCCTTTCGCTACCCCTCCCCCGTGTTCGCCGGCTTCGCCCTCCACCTCGACCTCTCCTCCTCTATGTCATCTCTGTTTGCCCTTCCTCGCATTTCTCTGAACAAACCATTCGCTGCTTGCATCATTTGCCAGCAGGCACACCATCAAATTACGATCGACATCCCTACCCGGCGTGATGACTCGTCAGCAGCTCCATCAGCTTCTCAATCCAACCCCCTTTTGGTGTTCATATAGGAATGGTGCGTTTGCGGGGTGTCCTACCCGTAGGTCATGTGGGATCAACCCAGTAGATGAAGAACCCGTGCAGAGCAGTGTATATGCAGGCCCCAAGACATGATTTCATACATAGGTGCCTTCGCCACCTTCACTCTCCGTCGTTTCATGTTCTCCCTCTTCCCCCACTCTATTGTATGTTTATTTCATCTATGCTATATCACGACTGCGCACCCCTATCCAACCCTGACTTGTGACGGCCTCTTTCCTATTCGCTCATACCGTACGAGCATTCGATATAAGTAGTTTGCATTCGCATGTATATTCCCTAGTTCAATTATCATACGTTGTCTATCTTGTGCAAACTTGACCTCGCTGTGATCATCGTCTTGAGCCTTCCCTTGGAGATTTCTATCTCCAACCAGCAGAGGACTTAGTCATCACTGGTGAGTTCTCATACTCCATCTTCCTTACCTTAGCCTTCGAACTATATTCTGTGCTGTTGGCGAAGGGCTCCGAAGGAGCACCTTCGCCAGCGAAGGGACTGTCGAAACTTAGACAGCCCTTCCGTGGTACCTTGCACGTTACGTCGTCGAGTGCCACGGGCTATTTCGCTACGACTGTAGATAGGGCGAGCCCCGCTCAGGCAACCCTCTTACCTTGTGAACATTTATTGGTTCACCTATTCGCCGAACGGCATACTTATTTGCACAAGTTATTCGGGCATTCGCTGTGTTCACTAATACACGATATTAACGTCTAAAAACCCAATCATGACAAATATGCACCTAAAAGTATATTACCCGATAAACTGTGTAATGGCCCATTGAGACACGGTATGTTATAATTTTATCAGCGGTGTATATTGCACTCACATCCAGCTGGGCCTTAGGATGGGATTAGCGTACCTTTTACCGTTCAGTACTTCTCTCTAGCATTGTGAAAATTATTTAGAAAAAAAGAAAGAAAAAAAAAAAAAGCATTTATAATTGTAGTCCGAAGGTGCCTGTTACAATTATCGCTGAACACAGCAGCACAATCATGGATACATTATGTGGAGCATGGTTTGGAATACTAGCCATATGTTCTCCATCGTCAGCTGGGTATTCAAGGCACTAAAGGTGTCCTGAGCATGGGCTGCATACTCCAGATCTACAAAGCGAATGAGGTCGTCACCTCCGAGCTCATCCTTGAGCCTTCGAATGATAGCTACATCAACAGGCTGCAAACAATTGAGACCGCCATACTCTTCAGGCATAGTGATGGCTACATTCGGTGCAACCCCTGAAGGATTTTTCTTGTGACGATCGGTACGCACAACATGATTATTGAAGTTGTCCTTCAACCCATCAAGTTCCTGTTTACACCTGTTTGCAGTACGCAAGGCGCGCGTCAGGTTTGCCTCCGTTTTAGTGCGCAAGACTTGAACAACGATTTCTCGCTAGTTTCTGCTCGGATTGCCTTGAGATTTTGTACCTGAACATAAGTTGTCCATAGCTAGGGCACAGAAGTATGAAATCCAAGTAAAACAAACTTTTGAGTTTTGGATTTTTGGCCACTAGGCTGGGTGGTCAAACACCCTTCTGTGAGCATCCAAAGGTTTGCATTACAATGAATAACTACATATTCTTCATGTACCTCTAGATAGAATAATGGCTAGTCATTGTTGTCGATACTTAGCTAAGACTTTGAAGTCAAAGTCTTTGTTTCGGGAACTTCCAGAAACACTGTACGTCATCCGTATGCCTCGCCCTCTCAACCCTCATCCTGTTCGCCGCCATTACAGCAAGGACTTGCGGGATCGGGTTATACACCAGAAATTCAAGCTTCAAAAGACATCAACTCAGATTGCCATTGATCTTGACATGTCATTGCGCGTTGTTCAGCACACAATCAAGCTCTGGCGTGATATCGGAGATGTTGTAACAGAGCCAAGACGGCTCTCTCGTGGTCCAAAGATGTCGCCAACTCAGATTGAAGTAAGCTGTTTGTACCTGGGTTTAGCTATCACTTATTTTATAATAGTTTCTCCTCGCGCTTCTTGAACGCTCACCTGACCTTTACCTTGGGAGGATAATTAAAATGGTTATGTAATACAGCATATATGAGTATGTAATATATACTATAAGAGTATTAATAACAACATATAGGAATATATAGTAGTATTTATAAGGAGAATAATAGATATTATTAGATGATTCTGTATATATTTAAACATCTCGAAGATATATACACATATGAGAGAGTATTAGACTACCAGATAGAGTAACAGATACTTGGAGAGATACATGTAACAGATATGAGTAGGAGTATTAGTATGACTAGTTATAATGAGAGAGTATTAGACTAGCATATGGAGTAATAGTAGTTGTGTAGATATTTGTAATATATATGAATAGTTATAATGATATAGTGTATATTAAAAGTGGGTAGAAAAAATAAGAAGAGGCGTAAAAATGAAAAGAGGTGTTCTCGTCGGCGTAGCGGCCGCTCGGGGAGGGACAAAAGAAGAATTATTTATTTCTGTTTTTTAAAATGTAAAATATACTTTCTATTCATATCCCAATTATGGGCTTTTCTTCATATTATGAATTAAAAGTAGAATGAAAATATATACACATCCTAGAAAGATATGATCACCCTCCTTGATGAACTCGTTGAAGAGCTAGAAGTACAGCATGGCGTTACAGTAAGTATTTCAACTGTATGGAGGACACTCCATAATCTTGGTTTGCAAAGAAAAAAGGTGAGTTGTTAAATCCTGCAGGAGCACACAATCCTTATTGCTTCCAATCCAGCTTTCCCGGGCAGCAGCAGAGTGCTGTGAAGGTTCACGGACAGCTTTCCAGTTATACATCGGTGCTGAGCCACCCGAACGCCTAGTTTTTACAGACGAAAGTGCGATAGATCTTCGCACGACTTACAGGCTAATGGGATGGGGGCTTCTAAGGGCTGCAGGCCTCGTGTTCGGGCACGCTTCCAAAGAGGCGAGAGGTGATGGTCTGTATATTATTCTCTTTTATGTATCACTGACATTGATTTAGGTTTTCAATCCTTCCGGCACTATCACAAGATGGCATTATATATAGTGACATCAAGTTGGGTGCATACGATGGCGACACATTTCTTGCGTTTCTTGAAGGTCTGTTAGAGGTCATGAACCCTTATCCGGCACCTCGAAGTGTTCTCGTCATGGATAATTGCGCCATACATCACGTACCTGAGGTCAAGGTCCTGTGTGCCAAAAGGTATCTTACCGACTGTCCGTTTGCGCAAGCAGTGTCTAATAATGTTGTATGTTTGCAGAGGAGTCAAACTAGTATATCTTCCGCCATACTCGCCCGATCTCAACCCCATAGAAGGATCGTTTTTGTTTATCAAAGCTCACCTCAGACGTCACAGTGCTGAGTTCCGTGCCTGCGTTGCAAGTAAAGAGAAGGCCCGACCATGGATGTTTCTGTATGAGGCACTGGATCAGATTACGTCGAGACATGCGCAAGGATGGATGAAGGACTCGGGTTATCTGTAGGACTGGAGGATATGCTACTGTGGGAAGCATGAGTCTGTAACTGCAGTGTACTTGATTTTTGTTGTAGCTCACGTTACCTGAGCAGTATATGATGAGTTTTGGTGTCATTAGTGTTTCACATCCTGTGAGGGATATGATCGTTCATATCCAAACTCCTCGAAACCTTGCATTTGCTATCCAACATAGTACATGGATATTCAAGAAACCTCAAATAACAGTATACAGTAAGCCATCAATCAAATTCCTCAAGGGGGACTACAGCGTTGTTAAATGGTTCATAGCACTCTGGAGAGCTACATGTTTTACTGCCTTCTGAGCTTTCAGCAATGCTATTGAGTCCATCACGTCCTCCTTGTCCCCAATTCTTCTTTGTTTGAGAAAAGGCGACTGCAATTGGTGAGTGTTAGTGACGTTCATCTTGCAGAAATGGCATACCTATTCCACCAGTGCAGCAGTTCCTGTACCTCTTCCTCAAAATCCGGGTCTTCTAAAAACTTCACCAGTGCCAGAAAAACTGGGTGTTATCGAATGAACAGCCGATATTTTTATTCGTCTCCTCCGAGGATAACGCGAATCGGGTCTGGGTGAGGTAGAGACCAGATCAATGGTAACCAGCGATTGTCAGGCCTTTTCTCACCTGTGTTGTGACATACGCCAGAGATCGGCGAGTAACCTGTAGCATGTCAGCCAGTCATAGACAGACAGGCATCGACTCGTAGAAGCCAAGGACGTACCCGACTTCCATGTCCTTCTCGACATTCATGGCTGCCATCTGGATAGTCTCGATGGTTTCATCTTGCTGCTCAACGAGAATCCTCATCTAATAGGGATAAGATCACAGCACCCTGCGAAGGTCTGCTAAGGACTTACATCATTGAAGAGCTGCGCCAGCTCGCCCAGAGTACGCTCAATTCATTTAATGTCTTCGTGGCGCTCTTGGACCTCACGATAGGCCGCGCGCGACTCGCTGTAGCGATCGGAAGATTGAAGCTATTACGCAGGATGAGATAAACGAAGCACAAAAGGAATGAACCTTACAGCTTGAGCGAAGATCTGTCCCCTGGTCGTTGTTGACTACCACCTTGACTTCATTGGGGGTAGATCAGGCTTGACTAGACAGAAATCAGCTTGAGGGCATCGACAGGTGACTATTGACTACCAATCTTGAATTGCTGCTCCATGCGTTGTTTGTACTTAGCCTGGTACTGCTGTTCCACCTGTTGATAGTTTTGAATGGCCTCGACGAACTTCTGCTTCACCAGCCTCTGCATTGTCCATCTACGGTGAAGCGAATATATTTGGTCTATCACAGGTGGTACGCACCTGTTGCTTGTGGATCTGTCCATCCCTTCCGCTGCCACCCTTCCTTTGAAGGTTCTTGATGCGAACCTTAAGCTCACTCACCTCTTTGAACCAGAGTCTGACGAGTTCGAAGGCGTATCAGACAGCGAAGATGACGAGGATACGAGGAGGATGATGAGGATGAGGATGGAGATGGTGGCGAAGCATATAGCTGTGTGAGCTACCACACCGTGATGGTGCTAACATGATATCGATGAGAGAGCTGGGATAATGGATAACTTCACAGATCTTGGCCCATGGCCCTGCCTGCACATTATAGGGCTCTGAGCGTGTATCGGCTTACAAATTCCACAAGCGCTTATACGGTAGTAGCATCCGGTGCTCATATCCTTCATCACAGAATACCTATGCGCCCGGGCTCACCTCCAATCACTCCCACTCCTCCACCCAAAGACGTAGCGCCCTCTGTAAAACACCATACATCCAAAGAGTCACTTATATTCTTGGTAGTATCATGCTAACATTCTTTGGTTACTGAATAGCTCCCGGAGATCGTAGTCACATACCAGAGTCGTCTAAGCCTGCGTATAGCGTCCTCTCAGAGGAGCTGAGATGTTTAAGGCAAATTTCCCCCGTACGCACGATTATTATGTTAGTTGCCCATTCCTGACCTGTTGATTTAGCCACAGCAAAAGCGTATGGTTGATGACACTGAATGACGACTGGATGCCCTTTTCGATGCTCTCAACTGTGAGACGCTCTCAAAACCCGTTGTTGAGCAGTTGGTGAATTTGACAAACGGTACGATATTATCTTGGGGTAACTTTGATGATCTTCAATGGAGTTTTCTTTCGCAGCATAGAAATCGAGATGCGGCCATGGCTTCGAGTCCGTGTATCACTCTGCATTGCCTCCGACCATTTCGCAGACGCGATTTTACTTGCAGTCAAAGGAGGGTGGAGCTCTTGCAAAATACTCAGGCCTATTTCGAACGCCAGACGACTACTCTACCATACCTTCGTCTATATCAGTCGATCGTGACCAACGACCTCACGGACATCATTCAAAATGCAGACCTGCGTGAATGGCAGGAAATTTTCGTTGGCATTGGTGGCAAAAGCTCAAATTATTTTTAAATTTTATTATTGGCTTTTACAATATTGTTCTGAGTAGGATTAAAAATATAAATAAATAAAAAAATTTTTTAACATCTCGAGCTCCATATAACGAAGAACATTATATTTAGACTGATGTTCATCAACAACGCATGCACTAAATCTATAGCAATGACTCGTGTTCTACTGATCCTCATAATGATCCATGACCGTCTCCCACCTATTCCCTGACAAGATTCCTAATAGCTTTCCTGACAGCCCGTGTGATAAAGTTAGCGTCACCCCATGACAATCCAATGTTTGCCATGATAGTATCTACCGCTATGTCCTTTAGTTCGTTTAGAAAATACGCCTGGTTCGTTTCAAATCTTTCTTTGAGGGAATCGATGTTTTGGCCTCTGGCTTCGGGCCAGGTACGAACCTCCTCAAGAAAGTCATTGATGCTAGGAAAATCAATGTTCCCAGGTGTTGTAGGAATGGGCTCACTCTTTCGAGAGTTGGGTGGAGTGGCGGGACGGACGGGATAAATGTTTTGAGCAAGTGCTCGATAGTCGTATTGTGGGAAGAAGCCAGGAAACTGCATGACGGGAAAAGAGCCTTGAACACCGAGTGGGGCATGACCGGGTATGTTCTGCATCGGCACGTCTTCAGACTTTTCTTTTGGAACCGTGTTTTCTTCTTTACGGTAATGGAAGTCTCGGAAATGTGAATTGTTTGATGGAGTTTTCAGAGTGACACCATGCATCTCAGAAACCTATTTGTGCATTATTAGCAGTGAGTAGCATGGATACAGTGTATGTACATACCAAGGCCACCACCCAGGATTGCAGTTGGTTCCAGGACAAATGTGCATGCTCTCCATTCTTGGTTAGCTTGCAAACTTTTGCAATGCAAGTGCTCTTGCCGCAGTTAGAATATTCCGCCTTCAACGCCTCCATGTAATCCTTTTCCCGTTTTGTCAACTGGCCACGCTCTTCGATGTCAGACCCTGAATTGGCATCAGAATCAGCGTTCAAATCGTGGATCCGAGCTTCTCTCTTCTTTCTGCACCATAAATAATGCGCTCAATAAACTACATGATCTCATACATAGCATTGCCCTTCCTAAAACAAAAGGCGCAAAAATGTGCTCAATTCCTATCAACACACTACACAACACACGCAACCTCGTCTCCTCGGCCTGCACCACCTTCAGGAACTCACATCTCGACCCTCGAATCTCCACCATCTGTGAAAAGCTCGAATCCATCTCAGCCCACATAGGCCTTGCTGCTCCAACCAGCAAACTTCGCTCTTATGCCTCTGTACTCGCCGATAACTCGCCGCGCACACCATTCGAACCCACTCCACCCCGTCGCGACACTAAATTTGACCTTACACTCTCCCAGGCCAACCGTCAGGAGCCGGTTTTTGCTGGTCTGTCAGACGCAGACCTGAAGGACAGGATCAACAAAGCGCTCGGTGAAGCAGGATGCTGGTGGGGAACTCGCTGGTCATCCCCAGACCCCGACGGGAATGTTAGAGAAGAAGACTGCACGGTTCGCATCAGAGCCGTTGGTCGCCACAGAAGTGGAGACATTTGGATCTCTACCTGCTCTGAGGATGAATGGAACGACCTCGTCGAGACTTCTCGCCAATGGCTCCCCAAATTGTCCGTCAACCTCTCCATTTCCCCCAGGCTATACCCCATCATTGTCCATGGATTTCCCACCTCCTTCGATCCATCACGAGACAGCGATGACATCGCCACCCTGTTGGACCAAAACGAGCATATCATTACGCACCCCTCCATGCTCCAGCATGCCGAGTTCATATCTCGCTCTCCTCGACAAAATGCAAAAATGCACTCCTCCCTGATCCTATATCTCAGTGATCTTGACGCTGCTAACAACTGCATCAAGCAGCATATTGCGTATCAAGGATGCCTCCACTCAACCATGTGATTCACACGCCACCCCCCACAATGCTTCAACTGTTATCACTTCGGTCACTTTGCATGCTCCTGTAAAGACAAGACAAAATGTGGCCTATGCTCAGGACCACATCTCACACATGACTGCAAATGCGCCGATGTGAACAACTGCAGTGAGGTGGTCACATGCCAACACATTGTCCGGAAATGTTCCCTCTGCGACGGCCCCCATTCGGCAACCGACCGCAAATGCCCTGCACGCAAACATATCCTTGAGCGTCACCATCAGCGGACTGTTACCGTAGATGGCCTCTACCATGAATAATAGATGTCAACTAATCCACTGCCTCCCTCGCATACCACCACCTCTGACCACTGCCCCATACCGATGCCTATCATTTATTACCCGACGCAGGTCCTCGAGAACGAGCCTACACGCAACCAGTACTCCCTCCTTATGCCCATCAACATCTAGCAACATTATACTAGCTTACCCTGGGATCTCGTTTTTATCCCTCTCAACCTCATGAAATGCACCGCCCTCGCTCTCCCTCCTGTAGTCTTACTGCGATATCCTCCCTTCGTTAAAGTAGCTTGCCATAGACCTACATGTAGCTTACAGTGCACCATAAGCGCCATGCGCTTCGAGCACTCTAATTGATTTTCTCTCTCTCTCTCTCTCTCTCTCTCTCTCTCTCTCTCTCTCTCTGCCCCTGCCACCATTATTTGCCACCGTTTTTCCTTCTTTGCCAGAAAGTGCGTGCCGAAGTGATGCCATGTACTAAAATACTACAATATCAGATACGGCTGCCATGACGATCCATATGCACACTTACATCTTCATCCAGGACGATCTCTACTTCTACCCCACTCGCATCACCCTTTTTCTTCTTTACCTGAGCGCTCTTCACATCATCCTTGAGAGTGGCCCAGTCATCTTCCTTGGCAAGCTTCGAGAGATGCTTGTCGCGCACTCCTTTGAGGCGGTAAGCTAGCTGGGGCATTTTTTTCACATTTTTGTAGCACCCAATGGCTTTGAAAACACACTCCTCCACGTCATTGAAGTGCGCACTAGCTGGGATTTTGACACATTCAATAAATCCTTCCGGTTCGGTACAATCCGGAACACGCAAGACAATGTCTAGATAAAGCATGAGCATATATATAATAAAAATATTAAAATACATACGAGGCTCATCCTTTACCTGTTTGTGAACGACATCTACTGGCTCCTCAGATTCTGAGCCGTCCGGTAGCTCGTTGGACTCGGCCTCGGATACGGTTTCCGGTCGAAACTCTTCTTGATCTGAGGCCGGTTCCATCATGTCAGCGAATTGGACCTTTTTCGCTGCCTGACGCTTCGGCCGAGAAGTGCCAGTTTCATCAGCTGGCACACCTGTAGTGCCCACTTAGTCATACCTTCTTAGCTAGGGTAACCGGCCGGGTTGCAGAGGCTAAGTAGGTATGTTTTGCAGAGAGGACCAGTACTACGAATAATACTACGTATAATTCTTACTTAGCTGCAAAATGTGAATGTGGGTGAGCTATGGACACCTGTCCTACCCGTCGGAACCACATCCAGTGTCTCGAGCCACGGCTCAACTGTTCACGTGACCGTCTCCAGCGACTGCCACGTCGCATCAACCACTGTCGCCGTCGTCACACGCAGTGAGCTCAACCGGTGAATTTCCATAACTCCAAAACCTCCCGCTTTTTTTAATATGCCTCCTGCTTGACCCTCCCATATCAAACTCAGCTAAGTAAACATCTCAAAAGTATGTATTTACATATCTACTTTCTCATGCCTTACTCACGGGGAACGACAGCTTCTCCTGGACATTGAGCCCCATACTCAACGGCCACACCCGCACACCTCATGTTCCCGCCCCCGCATTGTCCGATCCACCTCTTGGTCCCGGACAGGCGAACAAGCCCATACCTAAGTTCTCAACTCTCGTATCGCGCATCAAGACAAGGCGTATAAAGTCCCGAGCCCCAATCATGAATCCTTCCAAGCAGCGTCGAAAAGTCAAGAACATCGAAGACGGCGTACACGTTCTCGACGCTTCCAATAATAATAGACGTGACGGCTGTAATCATCTCAGCAGTTGGATATCGGCAACTGTCCACGTACCGAGAGTAGTTTGGCGAAGGCGTTGGGGTCCAGGATGCTCGCGCTTTGCAAGAACCACTGGTATGTTGGGGATCGGAGGATGGTGTGCGCGGTGAGCCTTCGTGGAATCAAAGTAGAAGTGCATGGTAGCCAAGGGACAGGCTTGTAGTTTCGACTTGGCCTCGACGGACGCATCAGCACGTTCCCATTCCTTCACCTGTTTAAAATCACCAGGTCGATCCATGACGAGAAGGTTTGGGAGAGAGATTCCATTGGAAGCTACCTTCATCTCTGAAATAGAAGGGCGCCGTCATAACAGCTCCAGCAAGGGCCGATGCCGGCCTATGTTGGCGATGACCAAAGTGATGCTCAAATCCGTGTGGATTTTGAAGCGACACCGCACCAGCACCTGCGAACCCATTGACTAGTGCAGTCGAAGAGTATGACAATGGGTGTACAAAGGCAGCTGCCAATGATCAAGTTAAAAATGGAAACTTATTGAAGATTAGATGAAACGCACCGCCGCCTCGCTTGAGCTGCTCGTATGCAACGTCTCTGACCAGATCTAGCTACGTACCTTATCAGAGGGTCCGACGCTATTGACTCATCACGCGCCCTGTTTAGGCCTGTTCAGGTGGTGTCTCTGGGCTGTATATTCCTCGGCAGCCTTTTATACAGTGGACGGTCCACGCCAGATTACATATTCGCTGCATCGAGTCGCCCATTGCTCCACAGTGGTGTTCTGCACATGGTTCCAGATTGGAAAGTCACGACTTCAACTAACATCACAATGAATAAATTGAACCCATTCATGGAAACTTGACAGCACAGCCAGAGAAGGGGCTGACAACATGTCCTAGGTTTATTCTGAAGGTGTATGATGTGTTTTTGATAAGGTATGCACTAGTTCTGCGAACGGATCACATCAAAAAATTGCTTGTGCGCGTGTGTCGGCTAGCAAGGGTTCAAGCTTGCAACCAAGACAGGATTCGGCTTACACAGGTAACAACCTGCAATAGCCACGACGATATGCATTGGAGCTTGACGTTGAACAAATATCTGATTAATGTTAGGGATGTTTAAGCCAAGGACTGCCGCTGGTCACAGGAAATATGAACAGCATTAGAAGCCAAGAGAAGCACGGGCAATTTTCGGTGGTGTTCCTCGACAAGGTGAGCATGAGCACAGAGCCAGCGTCATTGATATAGATATATATGACCTATTATGAGCTATACAGACCTACCTAACATCTGTAAATGCAGTCCATTGTGATTCTTGATCTGATCGTTCTATAAAATCCATATCTCACTTGTTTTCACGCTGGTATTCTAAAGCGGAACATTGTTGACCGCATTGCAACTTCTCAATGTTTTGGTTATAATGAAGCCAATTATGTGAGTCTAACCTGCCGGCATATATAGGAGTGTAAGGCCCACCATCAACCGTCTGCTTGTCAATGTTGATATCGCAATGGTGGTGATGTAAGTCATGTTCTACTTAGTCTTTGGGAGGAAAAATGACCCTTGTGCTCAGGTGTAACAGTGGTCCCCTTATAGATCTTATCCTTGCGTTCCTCAACCTATGCGACACAAGGATCTCAACCCAAGTCGCCTTAAGCCGCCATCTGATGCAGAAGCCGGTAAGTGCATACTCTATCTTGTCAAATTCCAATTTACATGATTTATACAGAATGACTGTATACAGGCCATAAAGCATAGCACAGGGGTAAGGTCATGCATATCAGTTGCTCGACAACTAGCTAACTTGTGAGTCTCCAAGCCAGATCATGATCGCTCAATAAGAGAGCTCCCCCAGCATGATCACAGGAAGAGTACTTTAACCAGCCTGACATATGCCTTCCTCGTCGCAAACAAGCTCATGCAGCTTGAACCTGTAATTTCTTTAATTCACCGACTGCTTTTCTATTTTTCACTCGTACTACCATAATAGCATTTGCATATGGAACGCAAACTCTACCCTCACCCCCCATTAGGCCCAAGCATATGGCACGATGCAAATGGCGAAGTTGATCCAAGTGGTACAGCTTGGGTATCTTGAGTTAAAGAAACCTGGAAGGGCTGCGTATACGTCATGGGCCAATACGCGACGATCAGCAGGACGAATACGTGTTCCGCAGCAAGGTCGAAGTTGAATCACGCACCTATGCATATGCATCTGTGATTTTCCTTGTGGCTCTCACTGATCAAAACATCAAGGTATGTGCTTAGACTTCCTTCCTGACGGCCAAGTCACAGGGCGAGGTGGGGATTTTGGTGGAAAGTTCTTGATAACGTGCGTCCTTAGAGGCTGCCAGCTAGTGTGTGCACATAATTGGCTCATTGTGTCCCAGTGGAGCCTACAGGGGAACCTTTGTGGATCTCAGGAAGCAGTATGACGATGAAGACGAAGACGTTTACCTAGCCACTGGACACATGATCCCTTGGGGTAAATATGGACGATGGACTGTTCCCAACAAACCAACAGAAACTTTGGGTTATTGGCGTATTTGACACTACGAGGTGAGTGACTTCGTCCGCTAGCCTTTGCGAAACCTTATGTGGGACCCGTGAGGGTGCTCCCGTCTTCCCAATTTCTGTACCAATGACATTAGGAGGCAGAACAGTATACGTCAAAGCGGAACCTTACAGTGTCAACCCAAATTGGTTTATAGAGCATGAGCGCGACAGAGAGGCGGGCACGCATATTAACAGAATGAATGGTATACGCAAGGCTCTGACATGCTCATCGCCTTTCACTGATTTTATCCACTCATCAGGTTGGTTTACAAATCCCCCGCTTCCGCCTGAGCAAGTTCCACTCCCAGAGCCCGATATCGAGGAGGGTCTATCTATGTCTATGAAGTGTGATTGTTGGGCTTGGTTTTGATGAGTTCCTGGATGAACCTGCCCCCGTGGAGAGCCAAGTTGGAATTTCTTCAGGCTTTCAAGACCAACAGGGTGGTGGTATGTGTAGGGGAAATGAGGTGCGGAAAGACAACACAAGTACCGCAATACATTCTCGACGATTATCTCGCCACTCCACCGGCTCCCGATGCGCCCTCTCTTTCCCAATTGCAAATCATCGTTACCCAGCCTCGCAGAGTTGCTGCGCTTTCCATGGCCTCCCGTGTTTCAGCCGAGCGTGGAGATGACAGCTCCGTTGGTTACACGATTCGAGGGGAAAGTAATGCATCTCGGCGCACGATGCTCCTTTTCTGCACCACAGGTGTTGTCCTCCGGAGGTTGACTGTTGGAAACGGCCTTGAAGGTGTCAGGGTGGTTGTGGTTGCTGAGGTCAACATGGGCCGGCGTCGGCCCTTGCTGGCACTGTTTCCCCAGCTTAGGTATGGGCTCGTGCGCCCGTCCGGTACCAAGAGGTGGATCAAGAATGCGGGGGCGGGAACATGGGGTGTGCGGGTGTGGCTGTTGAGTATGGGGCTCAATGTTGGGGAGAAGCTGTCATTCCCCGTGAGTAAGGCATGAGAAAGTAGATATGTAAATACATACTTTTGAGATGTTTACTTAGCTGAGTTTGATATGGGAGGGTCAAGCAGGAGGCATATTAAAAAAAGCAGGAGGTTTTGGAGTTATGGAAATTCACCGGTTGAGCTCACTGTGTGCGACGACGGCGACAGTGGTTGATGCGACGTGGTGGTCACTGAAGACGGTCACGTGAACAGTTGAGCCGTGGCTCGAGACACTGGATGTGGTTCCGACGGGTAGGACAGGTGTCCATAGCTCACCCACATTCACATTTTGCAGCTAAGTAAGAATTATACGTAGTATTATTCGTAGTACTGGTCCTCTCTGCAAAACATACCTACTTAGCCTCTGCAACCCGGCCGGTTACCCTAGCTAAGAAGGTATGACTAAGTGGGCACTACAGGTGAGCTGGCAGATCATTTTGTCAGTTCTTGATGAAATTCCATTATTATAACATACTGACCAGGTAATGTTCTTTCCAATGATTCATTGACCATATTATCTCTACCAGACTTAGAAGGCTTCCTTTTGTTCTTACCATTCCCCATCGTTGCAGCGGCTACAGCAAGTCGAATCGGGTCGGATAACGCCGACTCATTTTTACGTGTGAGTAACGTACTTCACGCTCGCTCGTTCCTTCTACTCTGACATTATATCTTAGCGCACCTGCGGGCACAGTGGAGGTAAGTTTTCCTTCTTTGAATCTACATTCATGATGCTGACTGGATCAGTGCTTTGTTGCATTGTGCTCTCTGGAGTGCTTGTCGCAGGCTTGTTTCTATCTTTTTTTCAAGTAAAATAGCAAGTCCTGTGCAAAATAATGGAAGGCCCCCTGCGCCAGTCAGAGCGTTTGGGCCAGCTTACGTCTATTGGCAATTCCCGGCCCAAAGCTAAGGTGCGCATTCTTTACGATGTGACACGCATTGCCAGCAATCATATTATAATCTTAGATTTCACCTATACCTGTTTGCCCGCATTATGATCACCAAGATCATCATTCGCAAGGATACAATCATCCTGAAGAATTGTCTAATACATCATACGGTCTTCCATGCCGACCCCTTAATTCCCGCGACACCCGCCTGGGCGGTCGTTCCTCTGCGACCGCACCGGGCGCCGCCGCCTCTTCCTCCTCTCCTGCGCGGGGATGTCCCTCTTCTTCACGCTGCAGACCATGTGCAGCGCGCAGTTCGCGATCACCGGCTCGACGGCGGCGCATGCGAGCTCCGCGCTGGGGAGGACGGCATCGACGCAGCAGAGCGCGCGGCGTGCGGCCTGATGCTGACGCGGAGGAGGCGCGCGCGGGGCCGACGGTGAGCGTGCTGAGGCGTGACGGGAGGCGCGCGGCGAGGGCGGGCCAGTGCGCGGGGGGCACGTTGACAAGGGCGAGGCAGGGCACGAGCGTGAGGATGCGGTGCACGGCGGCGAGGCATGTGGGGGGCCACGCGAATGTGTTGAAGGGTGCGGCGGAGGCGGCGTCATCCAGGGCGAGGGCGGGACAGCCCGGGGCGCCGATGGGCACTCTAACAAAAGGCGAGTTGTTTCTAAGGCACGCTGTTACGATCGATATACTGCGCGGTCCAGGCCCACTCGGGGAATATTTGTGCATTTGATCCACGAGTTTACCCGGGCCGCGAGGATTGAAGACCTCCGAGCGAGCCAGTCGAGCGGTCGTAGTACGAGTACGAGTACTGCCTAGAGTAAGGAGTATTATATATGTGACATCTGGTAGCGCGGAGCGCATTACTAGTTACTGGTGTAGAGTCACCTTAAACCCGGTATTTATCATGCAGGAGAGGCACATTCGAACATGAGGCGGCGGATGTGCGTCTGCTATCCTTGGTAGTAGGTCGAACAGTCTTCTCTTGGGGCTTATGGACGTGGCGGTAGCGGGTCAACAACTAGCAATTATTCTATCTAGACTGGTACCTATGAAGAATATGTAGTTATTTATTACAGTGATGCAAACCTTTGGATACTCACAAAAGGGTGTTTGACCACCCAGCCTAGTGGCCAAAAATGCAAAAACTCAAAAGTTTGTCTTACTTGGATTTCATACATCTGTGCCCTAGCTATGATCAACATATGTTCATGTACAAAATCTCAAGGCAATCCGAGCAGAAGCTAGTGAGAAATCCTTGTTCGAGTTTTGCGCGCTAAAATGGAGTCAAATTTGACGCGCGCCTTACGTACTGCAAACAGGTGTAACATGAAGGTTTCTTCTTCACCAAGTTTCATGATTAGCTCGAAGGCGGCTGCGCTGATCAGGGCTATATGCGGCGTTACCCTCCTCGTCGGAGGTGGATCAGGAGGTGAAGAATGGAATGGGAGGTGGTCATCGATCAGTAATTCTGTACATGGTGTACAGGAACCAAAATGACTCGGAGTAGGCTCTGTTTTTGGTCGAATAGGTTCGGTTTCTATTATGGGTTCTTTCGTGGCTGAAAATGGATGAATGAGATCATTAGGAAGTGATATAGAGGACTCAGAGGAGTGATTCTCGATTGGCTTGGTTGAGAGAAGTAAGGGTTCGCCATCCACGTCGAACGTCTGTTCGTAACCAGAAAGATTCGGAATAGGAGCGGGCGAAGAAGCGACGTCCAGTGGAAGGACCGGGACGCAGGAGAGTGGTCCAATCGCCGTGTTCGGGATATAACCCAAGGATGGCGGGGACGGATGCGAACCAGGAACTGGCGGTGGCGATGTCATCGACACAGTGTGGAGTTCGGGGATACTGTCGAAGATAGCCGGCGGGGAAATCATCGTACAGGCCATAGCGACCGTCATACGTGGGAGCATGAAGCCGGTGCCAGAAGGAAAGGTAATTGAGAGGGAGCCCCAATCGATCGTTGGTTTCGTAGAGCGAAGCCACGGAAGCCCAAGAACGATTGCGGCTGAAGGGTGTAACTTTGTGACAAGTAGCGAAACGTCCTGCAAAGAAGAGTCACTGAAGTGAGACTAGTATCTAGATATTCATGAATGAAACCAGCAGTGGCTGGCTTCCCGTCGAAAAGGGAGAGAGCCATCAGCGAACGGAGTGATGTACATACGAAACCAGGACGAGAGGAAAAGGAGCTATCAATGAAATTGGAAGTGGCACCAGAGTCAATAAGAGTAGGGATCGAGTTAGAGAGACCGGGAAGGTGTACATGGATGATGAAGGATGAATTGGAATGGGAGCTAATAGAGGCGAATAAACACGCTGGTGGTACAGAGTCAATCGGGCTGGTATTCAGAGGCGTAGGATGTTTATTGGCAAGAGTTGAGGAGAATGAGTCTAGTAGGAGAGATGATCCAGGTCCGCCAAGTAGGGCAGAAAGCTGTGTGAAGGATTGGTATGGGGAAGAGCGACCCATGGAGGGGTAAGGCTGTCCCGCGAATAAACGAGGCTCAGGCCCGCCAGGCGAGATGAGAATCTGTAGAGAGGAGTGTTGGAAGAGAGGTTGTCCCATGAAGGGGAATAAGGAAGGCCTGCCAAGTGGGGCAGGAGTCTAGGGAACGTTCGGTGTGGGGGGAGGCGACCTTCAAAACGGTGAGGCTGTCCCGCGAATAGGTGTGGCATGAAAAAAATGGTGAATGGATAGAATGAATGCTTTGACTGTAGCTGTTAGTTCAATTATACTGTCAAGATTGGTTTTCAAGCGTTAATATCGTGTATTAGTGAACACAGCGAATGCCCGAATAACTTGTGCGAATAAGTATGCCGTTCGGCGAATAAGTGAACCGATGAATGTTCACGAAACAAGAGGGTTGCCCAAACGGGGCTCACCCTATCTACAGTCGTAGCGAAATAGCTCGCAGCACTTGACGATGTAACATGCAAGATATTGCGGAAGGGCTGTCTAAGTTTCAACGTCCCTTCGCTGGTGAAGGTGCTCCTTCAGAGCCCTTTGCCAACAGCACAGAAAGTAGTCCGAAGGCTAAGGTAACGAAGATGAAGTATGAGAACTCACCAGTGATGCCTAAGTCCTTGGCTGGTTGAAGATAGAAATCTTCAAGGGGAGGCTCGAGACTATGATCACAGCGAGGTCAAGTTTGCACAAGATGGACAATGTATGATAATTGAACTGGGGAATATACATGCGAATGTAAACTACTTATATCGAATGCTCGTAAGGTATCAGCGAATAGGAAAGAGGCCGTCACAAGTCAGGGTTGGATAGGGGTGCGTGGTCATGATACTAGGTAGATGGAATAAACATACAATAGAGTGAGGGGAGAATGAGAACATGAAACGACGGAGAATAAAGGGAGCGAAGGCATTTATGGACAAAACCATGTCTTGGGACCCGCATACATGCTACCCTGCACGGACTCTTCGTTTACTGGGTTGATCCCGCACGACCTATGGAAGAGACGTCCTGCGATCACACCTTAGCCATACGAACACCCAATGGGGTTGGATTAAGAAGATGATGGGGTTTATGATGAGCCATCATGCCGGGTGAATGGTATCAATCATATTCGATGGCGTGCCTGCTGACGAAATGCGCGAACAGTGAATAGCGGTTCGGAGAATGGGGCGAACAGCGGGTAGAGTGGACGTAGAGGGGAAGTGGTCGGTAGGTGCAGCGAACTCTGGCGAAGATGCTAGGGAGTGACGAGGGGGAACGTAGAGGTAGCGCGGTAGGAGAAATAAACCGGTCGTGACACAACGAACGACCATGTCGAGGAGCAGCGTAGTTGGCCGCTTGACATCATTGCGTACCTGCAAGGCTCTGTACATCTCTTTGCGCTTTGCCAATGATCGCTCCTTGACGCAAATAGCATGGATGAGACCTACAGGGTCACGCACCCAAGTATTGGTCTCTGGTAGGTGGTTGTCAGGTTCCTTGGGGTCATAGTGTGGTGTTTTTGAATGTGCATTGAGCATGGCTTGTGTGGCCAAGTTGATCACATGCGCAAGGCATCGAATGCGCCGTTCCTTTGGATCGAAGGGTCCTTTCGTATGTTCTTTGATTCGGATGGCAAGTTCGGCCATCATGGTCGTGTTATTTGTGGCATTATCGCACATTACCCAGCCAAGCTATTCATTGTTGTCAGTCAAGGTGTCACAGACTGAGTGAGACACACTCACTTTGTGCGCAATACCGACGCGTTCCAGTACCTTGAACATGGCCTGACCCAGTCGAGTTCCCGAGTGGGAATTGTTCATTTGAACAAATCCCACCAACACATTTTGCAGCGTGTGGAGCCCCTCAACTTCCTCAATCCAATGGGCGGTGACTGCGAAGTAGCCGTCCGTGTTACTGGCTTGCCATGCATCACAAGTCGCAGATACTAAGCCTTTCACCGATGTACCCTGATATAGACTATTTAGTACTGTATGTATGTGGCTTGTAAATGATAGACTCACGGAAAATCGTTTTTTGAGATCACGAAGGTGGGATTGGAACAGATCGATGATCTCCATCTGTGTCGGCCTGGCTCCAGGGAGCTTGACACCTTCCTTGGCACATGAGGCCATTTCGATCATAGCCTTGAAACGGGGATGCTCGAACGCCGAGATAGGCTTGGCTGCAAGGTGAGCATAATAGCTGTTATCAAAGCCAAGATCTCACCTGATCTGTTGATATTAACCACTGCACAGCCAGACATCTAAAAGCATCGTGTGAGTAAGTCACCATCGGTACCTTGGGTTGTTTCGGTGCGGGACCAAAGTGATCAGTCACAAGCTGGTTTTTAGATTTTGCTTCCTTGATCACGCTTGGAAGCTTGCTGACAAAACCTGTTTTTTTCACACCATATGTTGTATTGAGCCTGTGCCAAGAAGATCAGACTGAGCTACAATTCATTATGAAGGCTTACCTGGTGCAAGGCTTGCATGTGCCGGCGAAGTGTACTTACTTCGAATACATAAGTTATTTTTTGTCGGTCATTTTTCCTACAAATAATATAGTCCTCATTTGCCTGCCATGGAGGAGACCTGACTCACCGGCACAATTTGCAGTCAATAAATTTTTTACCTTCCTCAACGTGTAGATTATCGAAAAAATAACGTGTACCCAAAGTACGATCTTTGGACTTGATCGCCGTGTCAGGTAAGCCCTCTACCCTATCTAGATCCTTGAGCCAGCCGTCAGGGCGAGCCGGAGCTCCCTGGACTATCTTATCTTGTATGGCTGAAGTCCCTGGTGTAGCCTTGCTTTGAGTACCTGAATCTTAGATCAATAGATAGACAATATTCTATGCAAAGATATGACTCACCAGTAATGCCGCCAGATTCCTTATTCATAACCATTTCAGTACTACTGAAATCAGTAGGCTTGGCAACGGTCCTTGCATTTGGCTCGATCACCAGGGCCGGCTCAACAATAGTCTTTTGTTTTTTTATTTATTTTTATGTTGGTCAGTAGTTTCTACCACCTTAGTCACGACCTTGGCATGCTTGCGTTGACCAAGAACATTGGCCACATTATCGGGATCCTTCAGTGCGGCGCTTGGCTTTAGCATTCGGCCCGAACGGGCACTCTTGATAGGGAGCAGCTGAACCTTGTCCTCATCGCTAGGGTCCTGGATACGGGGCAAGGGCATGGCAGTGAGCAGCAGACAGAAATTTTTTTCAAACTCAACCAATAGAGTACAGGATATACACAAATTAGCTACCTGAGTGCCGCTTGCCACCTGAACACTGCATACTGGGTAAGCACCCAAAAGCCGCGGCTTCAGGGCTCGGCTCGGGCTCTCAAAACTCAAGCCGGGCCCTAGATCCCGGCCTCAGGACGGCTTTGGCCCGGCTCAGCCCAGCTTTTGGGGGCCCGGCTTCGGCTGAAGCCAGGCTTTGCAGAACACTATGTGCCCCCATCCTGCACACTGGGGTGCACCTGGTCCCCCAAGTATATCAATTGTAGCATGTCGACACTTATTCACATGAGCAGAAGTGTGGCTTCCTGGGAGCTCCTTCGCCCCCTCTCCGCCAAGTACGCTCTCTGTGCCTGTTGGGTCAGCGGTGTCACCAATTTGAGGGGTACCAGAAGATTCCTCCACAGCCGACTTATCAATGCTCTTTGACGATGGAGCAGAAGGCAGTTTTGCCACAGCGAGCCGTTTCGCAGTGGCAGCCGAAGCTGCTGCGTGGTGTGAAGCCAGGGCCGGAACAGAGGCATTGCTGGGGTCAGTGACTTTCTCGGTTGTGGTAATTTTCTACTTCGGTCAACTCGACATAAGGCTCAGGTGAGTAGTGAGATCACATGGGAATAACCTTGTTTCATGTATATACAGTTCACCATCCAAATCCAGGAAAAGATGCACTATATATATCCAGCAAAGCCCGGGCTCAAGCCCAGGGCCTGGGCTTCCGCAAGTTAGAAGCCCGGCCCATTTGGTGGGCTCAATGCGGGCTTGGGCCAGGCTAGGCTGGGCTCAAGTACGCCGGGCCGGGCTGGGCTTCGGGCTTGAGCCTGAGCCCAGCACATCACTAGTTGTATTTACCAGCTTGGTACTTATATACTTACTTTGGATCCCCTTACCTCAGTCCTGTGTGGGCAGGTAAGGTTGCACTTACAGCAGAACAAGGTCACCCATGGAGGACCAACGGTGCAGTAGCATGATTGGGATGCGGATGGTTTTCCCACATCGCAACTCATGCAATACACCATCCTTCCTCTCACTGCGGGAGCCCACTGACCCTCTTGCTAGGTGCCTTTAGCAGTCCATGGCTGTGTAGGTGCAAGCGGTCCACAGCCATGAAGGTGAGACAGAAAGTCAAAGGAGGCAGAGGAAGGAAAAGGGGGGGGGGGAGACAGGGCATAAAGGAAATAAAAGAAAATAAAAGAGACCAACAGGCTGTCACACTACACATGAGGATAAAGTTATTGTGTTGAATACTTCTTCCTTATTATTATCCTTTGCAGATAATATTCTAATCCTTATGTTGGAAAATATGAGCCAACAAATCAATGACTTTGTCATTTAAGTCATTATTAAAGTTGATATTCTTCAAGGAGTGACTCATTCATTATAAAGGAAAGTTCTCAGCTACAACTATGAGTTGGAAAAAAGAGTGCTGTATAGTTTAGTTCATTGATAAGATGGCGACTTTATATATTTCGATTTTATATTGCATTCACTATTCAACTCTCTAAATAAAACCATAAACAACATAAAGAGAAAATAGAAATTTTACTGGAATTATATTCTCAACTACTGGTCTAGATTACCTTCCACAACAAGTGATGACATATACACTAACAGATGGAGATAAATCAATCAAACCAAACTTTGTAGTTAGCAAGCATGATTATAATAATAGTATTTCTGATGATATGTAATTTAAACAACAGTGCTAGCAATGACAAGGACCTAGTTGACAATTTAATTATAAAACCAGATTAGTGTCTAATATGAGTCAGTATTGAAAATTGATTCTGTGAAATTGTAAATTGGGTCTAGTAGCCATGGAAGCCCAGATTGTCAAGCTCTCCAAAAGGATTGACAGAATCACAGAATGGATAGAAGAAAAAGATGAGATAATATCAAATCTCAAACAGATATCTAAGGGCGCGTTCGGTAACCAGACCATGAAAATGGATTTTGGTGATCTCTCACCAAAAAGTGAAGAAACCACGATTTCGCAATCTTGCGAAATCTTTTTCGATTTTGGCATTCAGCACACGAAATCTCAATCTAAAAAGATTTTGACCACGCGTGATCTCCCTATACTTTTGAGATACAGCTCAAAGCTGTATCTCAAATGATATTCTCGACTCTACACCTTGCCGTCTTCTTTCTGTGCTCTTGGCTGCTGTCTTGGCAACCACACGACCACTGCCCCATGCACACAACATGTCACATCTGGGAGCCAGCTATTACAGCTGGTTGAGATTTCTTGTAGATCAATGTATACTACTACTATTAAGCAAATGATGCGCATTCGTTTGCGCCTGTTTGCCAGCTCTTGGCGTCCATCCCTTTCCCGCCCGTCCCTTTCTCCCTCCAGAGTCTTGCCTTCCCTCCGCCTATCCTTTCCCCTCTCCACTCGCGGTTTCTTCCACAGTTTCCTTCACCCGCCCCTTTTTCCTCCTGTCGTTGGCCGTCATCGTCTGCTCCTACAGGTGGTCTTCGGAGCTCTTTTACGGACGGGTGGAAGGATAGGTATCGGAAGGGGAAGGCACAGTAACCATCCCTTCACGTCCTCGCACGGGGGGAAGGCTACGCACAGGTAGGGGATCCCATTGACACCTCCCCACACTGTGACGTCTTTCCCCCCTGTCTCGCGTCCCCTCGCGCACCGTCACTCTGTCTCATGGATATTCCCACGGCTGTATATTCTTCCTCTCCTGTGCAGGCCATCCCTCGCCGTATATTTGTCTCTTCGTGCATTTTCTCTTTTCCTTATGTCTACCGTTAATTTGAGTGCTAACGTCTGTCTTCGAGGGGTCATTGACAGACGACCTCTCCTACGTATTATTGTTTCTACGACACTGTCATTCAGGCCTTGGACAGCTCAGTGGTCCCTCTGGAGCTTCGTCTTTATAGCCCGCCTGGCCAGGATGTCTTTCCCGACAACACTAACGCTCGCGTCGTTGGCTGCATTTTCGCCCCTCCATCATTGCCCATTTTGATGGACGTTATTTCTCTAACGGCTTATCCTGGAGATCTGACATCTGATGACTATGAAATCGGTGTCCCGGACGATATCTCGGTAGCTATTTGGATGGTTGGTGCTGTTCTAAATAATGCTGAAGTTGACACAGATTCCCAGACGAGAGCATTCAATCTTGCTGTTTCCGACTATGTCCGAGACGGCACGAAAACCTTTGTTTTGGAGTCCGTATCTTTCCTGAGCTCTTTTCTTTGTTTCATTTACATTTCGCTTAACGTGTCTTCCTTAGGTGTGTTTACGACGGTGATTTGGTTCGCTGGAGTCAGGCACCTGCTCCCAATGTTAACACGGCGATCTATGCATACGTCACGTTCAGGAAAGTGAATGAACATGGCAATTTGAGTATAGTTGTTGATAACGTCGCGTTGAACGTGGGACTGGCCACCCTAGCCCTTTGCTCCCCTTCTCACGCCAAACTTGCTCCTTCCGCGAAGGATGGTGGCCCGCGTCGTCGAGCAAGGAAGTTTGCGACAGCCGTCCCTAAAAACGACGGTGACGACGCTCTCGCCCACAAGGTTCATGAAGATGGCCGTCGTTCGTCTTCGCCACGTTCGCCCACTTGTTCCGACGTTACCTTTTCGGGCGACGGTCCTTCGCAGACCGATCCAGGCAATCTTATCACAAGGAGTGGTAAACGGCATGCTGTTCTTACACCTTAACTGCCCTCCCCGGCCTTTTTCTTTCTTCGTTTGTATTTCTATGTCGTCTTTGTATCATACATGTTTCCGTTTCGATGTGACTGCCTTTGAATCTGACTCCGTGACCTTTCGAGCCTTCCCCTGTCTTCAACAGACCCTGTTTCAAATACGCCGTAGTGATTATTATTTTTCTTCTTCTGTGCTGTTGCATATCGGGGCATATACTGAAGGAGTTAACCTTTTTTCTTTCTATTCCTTTGTTCCCCCTACCATGCCTTCAGACACTTGGTGTATATGTGGTATTTCCACGCCTGTGTTTCACTGGGGCGGAAATGGGCGAGGTCTTCTTCATGAGTGTCATTATTGCCATCTTCCCCTTTTGACCGGTGAACGTTCTGGCTTCTGTTGTGGAGATCGAGGCAATCGCATGTCCCATATGCCGTCCCTTCCACTGTTGCCTCACGAATACAATGTCTTTCTAAATGAGCCCGACCTTTCTTCTTTGTCCTGTGTATTCAATCTCGTCTATTCTTTTGTGTCTCTTGAGTCTACCGCTGAATTCCCAGGCTTGCATGGACCGCCTGGCTTCTTTACCGTCCAGGGCCGTCTCTACCATCGCCTCCGCCCTTCACATCATGACTCGGCTTTACGTTGGTTGTTGTATGACGGTTTCCTTGCTCGACTTGCTCCTCATCAAAACTGGTTCAACTGCCTCCCTCAGCGATGGACAGCTGCGATGAAGGATGCGCTCCTGCGCGTGAATCCCTTTGTCCGTCCTATACGTCAGTTCTTGACTGTACAACCTTCTCAATTTCCCGAGGCTTCCATTGTTTTGAAAGATTCTTCTCCCACGAATGAGGTGCCATGTACGTTCACTTTTTCTTTACTACACTTATGTGCTTTCTTTTAGATCGCGGCCGTGATGTCCTTTCGCAATACTACACAGACCAACATCCTTCCACGCACCCTGACTATTGCGCGGGTTGGTGGTTCGAATCAATCCATTCCTGCTGTCAGTCGTCTGTGGGAACCGTTAGCATATCCATTGCTTTTTCCACACCGAACTTTAGGTTGGGGCTTAAACGACGGTGTCCCTGTATGTTCTTCCCCGGGGGATACTGACTGTGTCTCCACGCAGATGTGGTATTATCGAATCAGACTTCTTCACGAACCCCGCTTTCGGATCTTCGGTCGACTTTGCAACAAGTATATTGTAGATATGTTCATGCGTGACCTCGAATGTAGATTAAAATATATTCGACACAATCAGCCCAGGGAAAGCACTAATCCAACCTCTTCCAATGTATACTTACCTGCTTCCTTCCTTGGATCCAGGAAGTGGGCGTCGGAACAGATCACGGATGCCCTGGAATTGGCTTCCACTTATGGCCCACCAACGTTCTTCATTACTATGACTTGCAATCCACACTGGCCTGAAATAACCGATCAGTTACGCCCAGGCCAAGGATTCGAGGACATGCCTGTAGTTGTTTGCCGTGTATTCAAGCGCAAATTGGCTCACTTCCTTCACACAGTATCCTCCATGTTTCCCAACACCGGACATCCCTTATACTTAATATACTGCATAGAGTTTCAAAAGCGTGGCCTACCTCACAGCCACATACTCATCAAGTATCCCTCCGATTGTATTACTGCCGCCGACATTGACCGTGTTATCTCAGCTGAAATCCCAGATAACCCTGAAGACGCCCTCCTTATACACATGCACATGCTAGACTCCCATCCACCTCCTAATCGCCCCGCCTCACGCTATTGTCAGCGAGAAAACAATGGCGTTCGGAATTGTCGTTTTAGATATCCACGTCAACTACAAGAGACCACTACGATTGATAGTGAGGGTCGCGTTAACTATCGCCGCTGAAAGCCTGGTGATGAGATGGTCGTTCCTCACTGTCTTGCGTTAATCAAAAAATATAAGTGTCACATCAACTTCGAAGCTTCCAGTACGGCCCACTTATTTCAATACATCTTCAAATAGATCCACAAAGGTTTCCCTCTTTGCCATCCGTCCGTATGCGTCCTCATGATGTTTTAGGTCCCAATCGCACTTCCATTCGTTTACAAGACACCCATGATCAAGCCGTCGAAGAGATTGCCGATTTCTGGGACGCTGGCTACTTATCCGCCGGCGAAGCAGCATGGAGAATCTTGGGTTTCCGCATAACCACGAAGGAACCTTCTGTAACAGCTCTTCCTGTGCACGAACCAGACACGACCGTTTATCGACAATATAAGTCCTCCCCATCAATGTCAAAACTCGATCATTACTTCTGTCGGCCTTATGGCACATTTCAAGACAATCAGGGTGTTACATGCAATTTCCCTGACATCACGTATGCAGAGTACTACACTCTCTTTCGTCTGCAAAAAATGTCTGCTGATCATCTAGAACATCCTCGCTACTATATTGAAAGACCTAATGTCCACGGACTACCGATGATGCACATCATTCTTCAGGGTCCTCAAACCCCGCACGTTGCTCGATTACAGGCTGTCCGTCCTTCAGAGGGCGAGCGGTTTTATATTTGGTCCCTTTTGATACACCACAGTGCCCTATCGTTTCTTGACTTGCGCACCGTCGACGGACATCTTCTGCCCACTTATCAACAAGCCGCTAAAGACCTCGGCATTTTCACTGACCAAAGCAAAGGTGACTTTTGCATATCTGAAGCCATCGACTGCCTTCGCACCCTGCGCCAGCTCCGCCTCTTATTTGTTCACCTTCTAATTAACGACTGTTGCCCTTTCCCCGCCAATACTTGGATAATGTTCAAAGATGCCTTTTCTCGAGATTTCCTTCCAGGTGCAGGTGGCACCGAAGAAGTTCATCATTCCCAGGCGTTATCCGACATGTCAGAAATTCTGAATGAATATGGCAAATGGCTATCAGAGCTCGGCTTACCCGAACCACGGACGTATGGCAACGAAATCTTACATGAACTCACCCACTGGTCCGCTGATCCTACACATCTTTACCACTGCTTTCAATCCTCCATCGCGCGCTTTAACGAACAGCAAGCCGCCATCTTTGCTGAGATAAACCACGCTGCTGATGCAAAAATGCCTCTACGCCTCTTTGTCGATGGACCAGCCGGACGTGGTAAGACTTTCCTGACAACCGCCGTCTGTGACTCCCGGTGTCACAAACATGAAATTGTTCTGCCAACTGTGACATCCGCTTTCGCCGCTCATATTTTCCCCGGTGGAAGAACAACCCACACTGCGTTCAAGGTCCATATAAGCCTTACCACACTGTATTGTACCCTACTAAGCTACCCATTGTCCTAGGTACCTGTTAACGAGGCCTCCGAGTTACTGTTATCTCCCATCGACCGTGATGATCCCCGTGGCGAATTACTCAGAGAGGCCTCAGTTATCATCTGGGATGAAGCACCGATGGCCAACCGCGCTGTTCTAGCCTGTGTCGACGAGACTTTACGACGAGTCATGCAAAACGATATTCCTTTTGGAGGCAAAATTATTATCCTTTTAGGTGACTTTCGACAAACCTGTCCGGTCGTTCGCAGAGGATCCAAAACGGACGTGATCAACGCATCCATCCGCACATCGCCTCTATGGAATCATTTTCAGATACATCGATTAACGACTCCCATCTGAAATGCTAACGACCCTGAGTTTGCTGCTGCTGTGGACGTGATAGGCAATGGGCCATCCTCCCAAGTTTCCTTACCGTTTATTCGGCGCATTTCGACCACTGCAGAAGTTGTAGACTTCGTCTTTCCATCCCATATTCTATACGATGCGTCCCTCTGTCTTCCCCGATCGATTCTCGCCGGCACCAATGCACGGTGCGATATGTATAACTCTATATGCCTACACAGGCTCGGCACTCCTGAAAAAAAATATATGGCTGCTGACTCTATCAAGGAAATGGACGATGCAGACATACTTTCCCCACAATCCCTTCTCGACTTCGCTGCACGGCAAACACCTCCGGGCCTACCCCCGCACTGTCTCTCCATCCGCTTGGGGGGCCTATATTGCTTAATGCGTAACTTCTCCATCTCACGCCGCCTCGTCAAAAACTGTAGAGTCGTCGTTACTCACCTAGGCATAAGACTAATCACTGTTAACATCCTCCACCTTGAACAGGGACACGATTATATCGACCGGGAATTGATCTTACTTCCCCGAATAACCTTTACCTACTTTCTCCCCTCCAGTGGTCATACACTTTTACGTAGACAATTTCCTTTGTGCGCCGCATACGCCACAATGTTCAACAGTTGCCAGGGACTCACGCTCAATCGAGTCGCCATAGACCTCTCCACTCCCGTTTTCAGCCACGGCCAATTATACACTGCTCTCTCTCGCGTTCGATGTAGGGACGATGTTCGAATTCGATTACCTGCCGACGAAGACACCACTCAAAATATCGTCTATGATGAAATCACTCTATAATTTACGTGTCATTCCCTGTTTCCGCATCCTTCCTCTCCCACCCCTATTTCTTTTCCCTTTATATCCCACCCCTCGAACACCACCTTTCCCTTCACTCACCATGGCGCCTCCTACAGACCATCGCCTGAGCTTTCCTGGCGTCGAAAATGTGCATCCCCTTTTCCCTCCCCACCTCCTTTTCCTTCTAACTCTACACAAGGCAGATATTACGCCGGTCACTTCCTCACAAGTGTCAGCATACGACATCCGTTATATAACACGTCCTCGCAGGTCACCCATCCACACACCTGTTAACGGTCCCGCATCCATAGACGCCCTATTGCGCTCCTTACCTTTTCTTCCCAACATCTCCCCTGAAACACGTCGGCGGCTTCAGAATGAACTGCAGCTCATCTGTACCTTCATGTCGAGGGACCAGTGAATGGTCACATGTAACTTCACCAAAGCTAACTTTCCCCACTTTGTATTACATAATGAATTTTTTTTTATTATCTTTTCTCCCATCTGTACTGGCGCGCCGAAGTGAAGCGCAGGCGAGCCTTGTTTAAATTATACACATGTAGAAGTAATATTTATCTATTAATCTGGCTGCAGTAATGGGGTAACAAGCAGAGATACTGGGCAAGTTATCTTGAGGTGTGACTGACTAGGGTTAGTGTGAGTTTTATTGACACCTTTTGCCAAGACCAGGCACACTTAGTCATAGCGGAAGTTACGATTTTGAGATTGCAGAAAATCACAAAGCGTTCGGCTTGATTCGACACTGATTTCACGCAAAAAAAGATCAGGTAATGTCTGGGTTGCAGATTTTGTAACTTCTCCAGATCAGATTTTCGTGGTCTGGTTACTGAACGCGTCCTAAGGAACAGCATAGAGAGATTATAGAATTAAGAGAGCAGATCAAAAATAATAAGCATGTAGGATTGCGAATTAGAAAGATTGCTGGATGTTGTATGTTTTATGATTCACAAGGTAATTGCTATAGTCTAGAAGATATGGATGTCTTTATAGATGAAAAACCTTGCAAGTTGTCTACAGTGTACCGTAAAAAGAAAGACCTGGTATCATATGAGATCGTAGATAATCAAATAAATTTTATGACAAAACAACACAACAAACCAGAACCAATAAATTTAACACTGGTTCTCGCTCAAAAGGAATCTCAGCTTATTCAAGAAGAAATAAGCAGTAGAAACATTAAATTTGATATAAAAAATATCACAGAAAATTGTAGGGTATATAATTCAGCAGATAATTACTTTGAGTTAGCAGACATGGATGTATTTATGGATGGAGAAATATCCCCTTTAACAGCCCATGATGAAGCAGATGATCTAGTATCATATGAGGTCAATGATAATAATCAAATAAATCTGCTAACAGACCAACCAGATAAATCACATTGTGCTAGAGATATCAAAGGAATCACACCAAGTTGTAGAATACACGATTCAGAAGGTAATTACTATGAGTTAGCAGACATGGATGCATATATGGATGGAAAAAAAAGTATCCATTTTAACAGCATATTATGCATGTAAATATCTGGTATCATGTGAGGTCAATGATAATAATCAAATAAACCTCCTGACAAAACAAGATAAGAATAGTACAAGGGATAGTTTGGTAAATAAGTCTCTTCAAACGAGTAAAACTAGATCAAAACCAGATAAGAAACCAAAGATAGATAACCAATCAAAACTAGCTGAGATCTCAAGGGATAGTATGGTAAATAAGTCTCCTCAAATGAGTCAAACTAGATCAAAACCAGATAAGAAACCAAAGCAATCTACTCCTGATGAGATCTCAATATTTGATATGCTTGATGAGAAAGAAATCAATTGGGGAAACATTAAATTTGATATCAAAAATATCACAGAAAATTGTAGGGTATATAATTCAGCAGGTAATTACTTTGAATTAGCAGACATAGATGTATTTATGGATGGAGAAGAAATATCTCCTTTACACCCGGTTGCAGTACCTAAGGTGCACGTCGGATTTGCTTCCGTTTTAGCGCACAAACCTCGAACAACGATATCTTGCTTGATATCGCTCTGATTCGCTTGAAATTTCATATATGAAGCTATGTGGACCATAGCTAGGGCATAGAACTAAAAAATCCAAATAAAACAAGCATTTTTTATTTTGCATTTTGGGTGCTGAGGGGGGAACAATGTCAAGCTTAGCTTACTGTATGTAGTTCAATGCAGGTTTTAATTTTGTTTGCTACTTTGTACTAATGGTGAGAACCCACTACAGGAGAATCTCCAGAAGAGGGTGTCATAGGATTGGAGAGGAAGGGCTTAGCTTCTTCTGACGTTGGATCAGTGAGATCGGGCGGTAGGCGTTCATTCTCAATGTTGGATTTCCTCCTGTGTAGCATAAGCCCCGAAAATCTGAGGGATCATATAACGTGGAACATACGTGTCATCAAAGTTCGTAATAGCATCTTTGATCCCTTCCACACTGAGTGCCAATGCATCATAAGGCAACTTCACCGATCCTGACATGTTCTTGAGCTTGGAAACCACCGGGGCGCATGCGTATGTGGCGGGGTGAGGGGCGCGGAGGTGCTGGGGTGGGCGAGCTGGTGTAGGAGCACGGGGTGGTGGGGGAGCAGGCGGCGGCAGGTGTGGGTGCAGGTGTGGGTGCAGGTGTGGGTGCGGGGCGCAGGGACGGGTTGGGCGATGACGCGAAGGACGTGGGGGCGCACGCGTATGCGGCGGGGGTGAGGGGTGCGGAGGTGCTGGGGTGGGCGAGCTGGTGTAGGACGACGGGGTGGTGGGGAAGTGGGCGGCGGCGGGTGTGGGTGCAGGTGTGGGTGCGGGTGCGGGTGCGGGTGCAGGTGCAGGTGCAGGTAAGGGTGCGGGTGCGGGTGCAATTGCAGCACAGACGACACGGAGCTCATCGTCAGCCACCAGTATAGGTAAGCAGCTTTACAGTAAATAAAACAATAAAACAAACCACATTTAAAAGCAGAACCTCATTAATTTTAGAGAAACTTATTGATGTCTATTTTCGAAAAAAACATCAAAAATATAGATATTAAAATACAATTTTTTCACCACAGTCTGGGGATGTTATTTAAATCTATTTTCGAAAAAATTCACAAAAATATAAAGCAGATGTGACAATACAATATGATGAAAAAAAAAAAAAGGAACCAATGAAATTACAAACACAAATAAAATAAAATACATGGCAATGCATTAAAAAACAGATATTACCTACCAATAGAAAGCCAGCCAAGCCAATAGATAGCCAGCTAACCCAAGCAAAAGATAGCCAGCCTGCCAAAGCAATAGACAGCCAGCCAGCTAAAGGAGCAGACAGCAGACAGAGCAGAGCAAACAGCGGACAGAGCAGACAACAGAGCAGACAACAGAGCAGACAACAGACAGAGCAGACAGCAGAGAGAGGAATTGCCGGTGGGCAGATTCCTGGCATTCCATCCTTACCGTTCTGCCTTTATACCGCGCGCGCACGTCGTGCACGGACCACGCGCGAATGGGTCACGTGACCGCGGACGCTGCTGCGCAGCATCCATTGCTCGCGGCTGCGCCGCTCGCCGCTGACCTAATATTTACGTAATATTATTTGTCAGCGGTGCGCCCACAACCCACCGAGCTGCTTTCATATAGTGTAAATAGTAATAAAGCATTATTTGGTGGAATGAAAATACATATTTAATCAGGATTTAGCAATACCTCTTTGTATACAATATTAGATGTTTTGTTCCCCTCCCCTAAAGAACATGGACTCTGTTCCAATTAGGGCCTCTTGATACTGCAACATAAAACTGTCCATGTGAGCCTGGTCAGAGTTCTTTTTGATGGAGGAGAGAGAGCCCTCATGGACAGGAATTGGAATTCCAAGCATGCTGTGAGAGGTTGTACCATTAGTGAGGATAAGTGCAGCCATTGCAGATGAGGCTACAGCAAGCACAATGAGACTCTCCGCTCTACAGGAGTGGATTAGGGTGTTCCATGTGAATGATTTCCCAGCGCCCCCTGAGCCAGTGATGAAAAACATTTGTCCGTTAGGTTTCCCCTGAGCATCTATGTCCAGTGCTGACCGTAATATCTGATCATGCGCAGACCTTTGCCCCTCATTCAGCTTGGGAACCTCCTCATCAGCCATTTACTATGGCTTTGGCTGGGCTTGGGGTTTCTCTGTCAGTCTCTGGGCTTCTCTGGCTTTGGCTGGGCATTAATAACAGCTTCTGCTTCAATGTACGGTACTTTTTTGACATTTTTTCACAGATAGATGTCAATAAATTATCCTGACTTTGTGAAAATTGACAACAGCTCCAGCTTAAATGTACAGTGCATTTTTTTGACATTTTTCAAAAAACAGATAATCTTGACTCTGCTAAAATTAATAACAACTTCAGCTTAAATGTACTACTGGACATTTGTTTTGACATTTTTCAAAAAATAGATAATCCTGACTTTGCTAAAATTAATGACAGCAGCTGCTTAAATATGGCTTCCTTTACTATTTTATTTATGTCTGTATATGTCACAAATAGATATTGATACATGTCCCTGAGTTTGCTAAAAGTTAATGATAAGTAACAGCCTCTGCTTGCTTCACTTTGAGGCCCTTGGGGATATGCTACACATGCCATTGGGACATGCTATGCATGCTATACTTGAGGGGCATGCTACACACACTATGCATGGGGACACGTATGTTATGCATGGGGACAAGCATGCTATGCATGGGGACACACACGCTATGCATGGGCACATGCACACTATGCATGGGGATGTACACACTATATGTGGGGACACACTATGCTTGGGAGACACGGTACAAACAAGGGACACACAACAGGGGAAAACACTACAAACAAGGGACATTCTACACATGCTGTACTTGGGGGACACACTACAAACAAAGGACATGCTACGCACACTATACTTGGGGGACATGTTATGCATTGGGGACACACTTTGCACACTATACTTGAATATCACAAGTCTATTTCTACCGCGACCCCATGCTGTTTGCCTGGATGTGGCACAACACTGGGTAGAGACTGCTGGAGACCTGTGGGATAACACTTTCAGTCCATATGCCAGGCCAGCACAATGGGATATTTGATCCTAATATGGATCCAGGCATGGCTTTGCAGAGAGCAGAGGGTGCTAAGACCATGCTCATGGCCTATTTTGAAGCCAATCAAAGATATCCTGAGGCATGTGAACTATTTACTCTATGTGGAATTTCCTGAGAGGATGTCTGGGATAAGCCAGCCAAGCGGTGGAAACCTCATCAGCAGGATTTCAGTCTCGGTAGCCTTCATTTTGTAAGTCCAGCCTCTGGAGGGAGCTTTTACTTGCGAACCCTCCTTACAGTTGTCAGAGGAGCAATGTCATTTGAGGACCTTAGATCATTTGATGGTGTCCTTTATCCTACTTACAAGGCTGCATGCCTGGCAAGGGCCTGTTAGAAGATGATTTCAAGTGGACACAGTGTCTTCAGGAGGTGGCACACATACAAACAGGTTTCCAGCTTAGGAGGTTATTTGTCACTATTCTCCTTCAGTGTGCCCCTGTGTCAAGATTGGATTTTGGGCGTTAATATCGCATGTTAGTGGTGAATGCCCAAATAGTGTGTGCGATCTAGCGAATCGCCCAGCGAACAGTACCGAAGAGGTAAGGGTTAAGAAGTAAGAGGGTTACTCGAAAGGAATTCGCCCTGATCTACAGTCATAGCGAAATAGCCCGTGGCACTTGACGATGTAATGTGCAAGGTGTCATGGAAAGGTTGTCTAAGTAGCGACAATCCTTTCGCCGGCAAAGGCACTCCTTCGGAGCCCTTCGCTGACAGCACAGAAAATAACTCGAAGGCTAAGGTAACAAAGATAAAGTATGGGAACTCACCAGTGATGCCTAAGTCCTCTTCTGGTCGAAGATAGAAATCTACAGGAGAAGGCTCAAGACGATGGTCACAGCGAGGTCAAGTTTGCACAAGATGGACACATGATAATTAAACTGGAGAATATACATGCGAATGTAGACTACTTATACCAAATGCTCATATGGTGCTAGCGAATAGGAAAGAGGCCGCCTGGAGTCAGGGTTGGATAGGGGTGCGCGGTCAGGATACATAATAGATGGAATAGACATACAATAGAATGGAAGAGGGGTGCAAACATGAAACGACAGAGAGGAAAGAGGGCGAAGGCCCCTATGTACGAAAACACGCCTTGGGACCTGCATATACACCACCCTGCACGGACTCTTCGTCTTCTGGGTTGATCCCACATGACCTACGGGTAGGATGCCCCGCGAATGCATTCTGGCCGCCATAGGAACACCCAAAGGGGGTTGAGTTGAGAAGATGATGGGACCAGTGATGAACCATCAATCCGGGTAAAGGATGTCGATCGTGTTTGATGGCATGCCTGCTGGCGAATGATACGAGTAGCGAATGGTCATATGGTGAATGTGGCGAATAGCGAATGGAGCGAGGAGTGAATGGAGTGAAGATGAGCGAAGATGGAAGAGTGGTGAAAGGGAAAACAGGGATAGCTGGGTACAAGAAATAAATGAGTCATGACAGCCTGCACCTCCTTGCAATTCATGATAGGACCAGTGATGAACCATCAATCCAGGTAAAGGATGTTGATTGTGTTTGATGGCATGGCTACTGGCGAATGATGCGAGTAGCGAATGGTCATTTGGCGAATGTGGCGAATAATGAATGGAGCAAAGAGTGAATGGAGCGAAGCCGAGCGAACATGGAAGAGTGGTGGTGAAAGGGAAAACAGGGATAGCTGGATACAAGAAATGAATGGGTCATGACAACTGTGTAGTGAAAACTTCAGCGAAGCTAATTGGTCCTGCCCTGCAGTCGTATGAGTCCCATTGAGTCCAACCTGCAAGGAGGCTGCAACTGACACTATCCGAATGCATCCTGAGCATGTGGGTCTGTCATGGAGTGGGAGTTTAACAGATGATGGGTTCTATGATGGATGAGGGCCCCAACACCTGGTGTCCTGGCAGGAATGATGTGAATAGCGAATGCGAAAGCAGTATGGCGATGAATATTTTGGCAAGATATTCGCTGGTTCGGGAAGCCGCTTGCTGGTTCAGGAGGTCATTCGCTGTGTGCTGAGGGATGATTCACAGAATAAATGAATCATGACACCCTGCTTGGCCTGCTCATATCTGGGAGGAGTTTCGGGAGCATATTTGTGATGATCTGGTGTATCAGCTTCAAAATAGGCATGGCATTCACCATCCTACAAATGATCAAATCTATGACTTTGGTCTCTTTCTCATTGACAAGATCATGCATCAGGGAGGGAGGTCTCTGGATCAGTTCATAGATATGCCACAGATAATGGGGCACTGGGAGGGGTTGATAGGGAACCATTTGATAGCTGAGCAGCATGTAAATAATGTATTTACATGGTATCTTAGTTATTGCCAGTGGGCCCCTATGGACCCACTATATAGTTAGTGCATGGGAACCGTCCGGCAGTTCCCCATCTTAATCTTACCTTACACTGTCACTACGTAGCATCCAGAATACCACATCTCGGTCAAGTTCTGTCTGCCCTTGTGACTCAAGGTCCTAAGATCATACTTCTTTACAGCTTTTTGAACTAGCCTGCAGTTGATTGCCATGCAACCAACTGATTGTGGACTCGGAGCGATCATTGATGAACCCTCCAGTAGACACCTCTACTGGCGGCTGTGAGTGTGATGATTCCACACAGTTGAAGATGGATGTGAGCTTCGAGCTTGTGGCCCCAATCTCACATGCAGCCCGGCAACACAACGGCTGACCCTACCCTGGGCTCCAAGCCTAGGGACCAGGAAGATGGAGAGGTCATAGACCTCACCATTCTCATCCCCCCAATTGAGGGCGAGGAAGCCCCTGGTCACGTGTTGCCTAGCGTGGTTGAGGATGAGGTACTGCCAGGCAGGTAGCCGGTGTCCCTGCCCAAGGACAAAGGCAAGGGTAGGGAAGCCTCGCCATCATCAGACAGCATCAGACCTGACATCAAGACAACCTCACAGTCACAGCTCTGGTCGCTGCTTGAGGAGTTGAGTGACAGTTGTGCCCGAAAGGGAATGATGGCACACAAAGTGTGTGCCTGACAATAGTCAGGGCTCCGAGTACTCGAGCTCCAGTAGGAAGAGCTTGAGGCCTACCCTGGCCAATGAAACAATGATGGTGCTGAGACTAAACACTCAGATGTATGAGGCAATGCAACAAAACACTGCCACCCTTGCCACATACAAGAGTGTGAATGCAAGGATAGGCCACATTATGGTGGCCTTGCATGTCCTCACAGAAGATGTTGAAGGCCTGGACCATGACGTACAAGAAGCTGAGGCCGAACGACAATGCTGTAAGGGCAACTGGGTGTGGTGTCGGAACTGGAAATGGAAAACAGGGTGTCCCCTGACAAATGCGGCACAACGGTACTCAAAAGTGTCTGAGCCAAAGTTTGAGAAATCAAACTGAGAAACAAAATGTGCCAGCACAGGAGGCCCTGAGATGAGCACACAGCTCCAGCCGCCCTGACAGGCAGCCGCCAGATGATCCTGTAAGGGCAACCTAGGCAGACGCTCTATACTCAAGCGGCGAACTGATGAAGGGGGATCCAAAGTAAGATAGAGAACTATATACACAACACAAACATACCTGATGAAGGGAAGAGAAAACACTAAGGAACCCCTTCTCCAGCTAGCTATGACTATAAGCTGCGGGCATGCTAGCCCAATCACCGAATGCCTGAATTACATAAGCAATCGCACCAGGGATAACAGGGACAGGGATGGATGGATAAGAAAGGAATGGTGTCAGAGATGGGTGGAACAGGAAGGGAATGACTGGAACACAAGGCAGAAGGGTTCTGAAGGCTAGGAGAGGCTTGGAGGCTTTGATTGCACATCACACTGGGGCGCACACAGTGCAATGGTGGTTGTGACCAGGCATTGGCTGCGATGAGGCACACAGTGTGATGATGGTTGCAATCATGCACACGGTGCGATGATGGGTCCCCTGACATCATCCCCCCTCTAGAATGTGGTGACCCGATGCATGAAGCCCCACTGGTGGAACAGGGGTGTGATTCTGAAAGGTGACAGCCTCCAAGGAGTGAATGTGATGAGGGGCACCCGGATGCAAGTGGTAGGAGTCAGCGATGAGGTCAGGAGCATGGACATCACCTTCATTCTCCCATGAATTCTCTTCGTAGTCATACCCCTTCCACTTGATGAGGAACTGCAGGTGATTCGCTCGCATGTGACTATCCAACACCTGTTTGACTTCAAAATGCTCATTGCCCTCCCTAAGGATGGGTGGGGGTGCTGGGGCTGGTTGCTGACCCGGGATTGGATCAGATGGAGCAGGAGTCAGCTTAATGACAGGGAAAACAGGGTGGAGGTGACTCAGAGACTCGGGGAGGGGGAGACGATATGCGTGACCCAACTTGGCATTCGACAATGTAGGGGCCAAGTTGCCTGCGAGCCAGCTTCTTCGATGGCCGGGTGGTGCGTATATCACTTGCATCAAGGTACACCTTATCACCTGGTGTGAACATAGGTGCTGGCTCACATCGGAGATTATAGTACATCACCATATCCTCCTTCGACTTTGCCAGGGCCAACTTTGCTTCTGACAATGACTCCTCCATGTGCTCCTTGAATTCATTGATTCAAGCTGTGATTGAGGTTGATGTGGTTTGAAGCCCATTCGTGGATGTCGCCCAGTGTCCAGCATGAATGGGGACTGACGGGTTGAGGCATGAACATGGTTGGTTGTACTGGAATTCAGCCATAGGCAAGAGGTCATCCCAGTCATCCTGTCACTCATTGACAAAGAAGCGAAGGTACTGCTCCAGCTCTTGATTGAGTTGCTCCGTCTGTCCATCAGTCTGTGGGTGGTATGCTGTGGAGGCTGCGATGTGAATGCCCAGGAGGCGATAAAGCTCACGAGTGAATTTGCGAACAACCTGTACCCCACGATGTAAGGGCAACCCTAGCTGGCTGTGGAGATCACACTACCACACAATTGACAAGGGAAAATCCAAAGTATGTATAAATGAACAGAGTATACAAGAGAGGGGATTCTCACCTGACAAGGGGAAATCCTAAGAGAAAAGTCTAAGGACCCCCAATGTGAGCGAGCCCATATTATACTACACTCTGCAGCCAGGGACAACACTTGGCACTCACCATCAACCCTGCATCCTCTTGACCCCCCTGACCCTTGATCGACCCTTGATGCCACCTACTATGCGAGTCACTTAACTTCTGACACTGTTCCGAGAGCGGAAGTTGGAAAGTGGAGTGGAATTGGCAAAGTGAACAGAACTGGTGGAAGTTCTCCCAGAAGCGGAATCATTTCTGAAAGCGGAGTCGGAGATGGAATCAGAACTGGAACCGGAGTCGGAAATGGAGTCGGAACTTGGTGTGGTGTCAGAACTGGAAAACAGGGTGTCCCCTGACACGCGATCCGAAACTACAGTTTGCAGCAGCCCATGCAGCTTCCAGACATTGTGCAGGAAAAGTCGACCCACCCCAGCCGCAGTGATCGTGGTGTTTGTGGGGATGAAGTGTGCCCACTTGGAGACTGAATCCACTACATTCATCATAGCATCGTAGCCATGTATGTCAGGCAGTTCCACAATGAAGTCAACACTGATTGTGTCCCATTGAGCTTTAGGGACAGGGAGTGGATGGAGTTCACTGAGGGGTGGCTGCCTTCGTGCCTTTGTTTGCAGGCACAAATTGCATGTCTTGGAGTACTCGCCAATATACTGCAACATGTGGGGCCACCAGTAATTTCGTGAGACGAGCTTGAGGGTCTTCCATCGCCCAGGATGCGAATTGTGGTGCTGGGCAACAATTAGTCGCCTGAGGTCCTGGGCATTTGGACATACACTTTACCTCGGAATGTGAGCAACCCATCTGTTTGAGCCCACTCTGCAGACACAAGCGATTTCCCACCCAACCCTCGCAGCTTCCCAACTGCTCCTGTGACCTCATCCTCCAGTGACCCATCTCCAAATGCCTTCTTCACATTGCGAATAGTCCCACGTTCTTCCGCCACCATGGTGAGCCCCTCTAGGGAGCGAACAATGAACAGCTCTGGGTGCAGCAGTGTCAAATCACTGTTGTCACCTGTGTTGGGTGCATTTATGCTCCTGCACCAAAATCAAGCCAAATAGATTCCACCATTCCTATTTCTTTTGATTTTGACTTGAAACCATGCTGACATTCATTCTATGATTTGTCAAATTTTTCTTTGATTTTTCAAAGCTGTATTTCTACTTCTTTTCATGTTCTGTCCAACCAACCCTTTGTGGGTGGTTGTGGACAAGTTTCCTTTTTGAGCTGCGGGTGTTCACTAACGCGCTACATTCTATGGGCGCTTAGCATGGCACACCATTGCCTCATGGGCGCTAAAGAGCCGGCTAGTAGTATATGTGTATGAGACACATTTCCCCCCTCTCTCAGTGACAACTAAATTCACTGAGAGAGGCAAGTAAATTAGTCTTATTTCTCTTTGATTTGTTGACCTATCTTTTGAGCACCAAGTCCAGTCCTACTGCCTATAATTCCTGTCCTCTACAACCTGAACCTGATCTGTGGCCTGAGCATCGCGACAGTGCATCTGACTTGCCCATTGTGGCACCAGGACGGTGGTGAAGTGGGGGATCTTTGGGGTTCCCCAGGATGGATGCACATGCCATGGGGCATGTGCAGTCATCCGCAGCTGTCTTGGGTGGCCTGGAGCGTGGATGCATGATGGCATTGGTGGCGGCAGCATTGACAGTGAGCACATCACACATCATGTGCATTGTGGTCGACCTGGGTGGCCAGCTGCTGGGAAGCCTGATGAGGCTGGGAGTGCTATGGCACATGGATGTGCCCCAGAGGGACATCATCGCATTCGTCCATGGCCTTACAGAGCTTTTGCCAACCCTCCTCGCTGGGTGTCATCTCACAAGCCGGGGGGCAGGTTAACACAGGTGGATCTAAGCACCTGTTCAGGATAACACGAAGGGAGAGCCTCAGGTTTGAACCACCCCCCACCCCATTTGTAGCAGTAATTACTACAATGGTTCACCCCACCAATAGGTATTGATAAGTGTTAGGATTATGAGGCTCCTGGACTTCCCTCCAGCATATAAGACCTATTGAAACTGATTGGTACTGATATGTATCTAAGGTGATTGTGCATTGTAAACAAACAGGAAGTATCCTATGTTGGCGCCAGCATATCTCTGGCTTACTTTGGTAACTACGATACCCTAACATGTAAAATACCTTGATTACTCTATTCCACATTCTGGGTAGAGACTGCCTATATAGGGCCTTGCCCCAAGGTGGCAGTATAATAAGTGGAATTATAAAAAATAAATAAAAAATAAAAAAAATAAAAATCTCACAAGCCCTCACCCAGCAAATGAGGTGCTCCTTCCTCCTCCACCATTGAGTCCACCCTTGACTCGGAGCATTCCCATGATAAAAACATCGCAGCAACAGTGTCTTTGATGGCAAATTGCCATCTGCGCAGCAGTATTTTTCAAGATGCTGTAGTAGTTCCAAAAGGTGGAACTGGTGTGGCTTAATACCTGTGTTTATCACAAGGGCACATAGAATTCGACCAGTTTGTGGTAATTCAGATGCTACGTAGTGACAGTGACAGGTAAAGGTTAAGCTGGAGAACCACTGGGCAGTTCCCATGCACTAACTATACAGTGGGGTCCTGTGGACCCCCCGCCACCCCCTCCCCCCCCTTCAGAATCACCTTCTTTACATTACCAGCTTCTCTGCTTTGGTCCGCCTCATAGAGATGACTGTGTCCAATTCACCAGCTAAGCGCTCATCAAAGAAAATCACCTCCCATCACATGCTCACTCTCCAGTGTAGCCAAGTCTCTTTTCTGCTTCCTTTCCACAAAGCAGATAGATTCTATCAGGGCAGTACAATTGTCATCCTTATCAAACCCTCCTCCGCCTTCAACCCTCTTCCCCTCATGTATCAATATTTATTGTCCCATGACTCTCTTTTCCCCTTCCACCCTGAACTGTGGCTCACTTCCACTGGCTTTACCCACCTCCTCCTGGTTCACCTCCCACATGTGTGCCACCCTTGTGTCAGGATTGGTACTTTTAGGGTTTAATAGCGGGTGTCAATGAATTCGAGACACCCAAACGCAGTGAACCAAGAGTCCCTGTGTGAACTGACTACATAGCTGGTGAATAGTACCAGACTACAACTAGTACTATATGGGGGTATATGATAGATGAACCCCAAGTCTACAGTTGAAGCGAAGCCTTTACAACACTCGGCGAAATCATCTGAAGTGATGAGGGAGGGTTATCTGAGGTAGATGATCCCCTCGTTGGTGAAGGCACCCCTTGAGAGGCCTTCGCCAACAGGCTCAGAGGAATTCCAAGGGTTCAGAGTAAGGAGAATCGATAGTGTCAACTCATGAGTGATGTTCGGCCTTGATGAAGGTGGGGGCACAATGGGAGGGTTGAAGGTGAAGCACAAGGAAAACATATGATAGGAACATACATGCTGAATGAGTCCTTTTTATAGAGAATACATGTATACTACTGGTGAATGAGAAAGAGGCCAGGGGGTTTGGAATATTACAAAGGATGCCCAGTCGCTTTACAAACAAAAGGGAGACATACTGTATAGAGTGAAAACTTCAGCGAAGCTAATTCTAACAAGAGAGAGGGGTGTCCGAAAGATTAATAGAGATTCTGAGCCTTGGCAGCTCCTACCATCCTGTCCTGCAGCAGTACCAGTCCCATTAGTCCCAACCTGCACAGAGGCTGCAACCGACACTATAGGAATGCGTCCTGAGCATGTGGGTCTTTCATGGAGTGGGAGTTTAACAGGTGATGGGTTCTATGATGGACAATGGCTCCACGGACCGAGGTCCTGATGGGAATGATGGGATCAGCGAATGTGAAGGGAGTGCTGTGTCATGACGTGTTTATTTCTCATATTCAGGTGCTCTTGTCCTACCATTTGTCACTCCATCTCCGTGTTCGTTCCGATCGTCATTGTCATGTTCGGCAACCAATTCTCGCTGTTCACAACAATTACCATGGTTATGCCGTCAATAAGCGATCAATGTCTTCGGACTAACTTAGCAGTCATTGTTGGGCCTATCACCTCCTCTGCTCGGCCCTCTTCTGATGGTGTTCTGACAATCGGATTGTCATGACCTATGTATTTCCTGCACCTTGTTACCCCCATTCCCTCGTTCGCTACTCCTCCTCCATGTTCGCTCGGCTTCACCCCTCCCTTCGGCCACGCCTCCTCTATGTTCTCTCCGTTCACCCTTCGCCGTATTTCGCCGAACCGCTATTCGCTGCTCGCACATTTCGCCAACAAGGCATGCCATCAAATACGATCGATACCATTTACCCGGCGTGATGATTCATCACTAACCCCATCATCTTCTTAAATCCAACCCCTTTGGGTTTTCATATGGCCAAAGTATGTTCGCGGAGCGTTCCTTCCGTAGGTCGTGTGGGATCGACCCAGTGGACGAAGAGTCCATGCAGGGTGACATGTATGCGGGTCCCAAGACATGGTTTTGTACATAAGTACCTTCGCCACCTTTACTCTCCGTCGTTTCATGTTCGCACCCCTCCCTCACTCTATTGTATGTTTATTCCATCTCCTTAGTATCATGACTGCGCACCCCTATCCAACCCTGACTCGTGACGGCCTCTTTCCTATTCGCTGATACCGTACGAGCATTCGATATAAGTAGTTTACATTCGCATGTATATGTTGGGTGCATTGATGCTCCTGCACCAAAATCAAGCATAATATATCCAATTTGTTGTGTGCTTTCTCAATTTCTTCTCATGTTGTTCTTGTATCATGCATCCATTTCTCTGGTTATTTTCGAAATTTTCCACTCACTCCCTATCTCTCCATTTCATCTTGTTATTCCTACTTTCACAAGCGGCTGCACCCAGCGGAGTCTGAAATGACTTCGACGCGCGAGCTCTTGGGCGCTAAAGGGCCGGGTAGTAGTACATGCGCAGTGAAACAGTTTCCCCCTCTCTCAGTGACAACTAAATTCACTGAGAGAGGCAAGTAAATTAGTCTAGCATTCTTTCGATTTATTGACCTAGAAATCCTCTGTAGTGAATTAATTTCTAGGTAGTGTATAATATATTTACAGTGACAACTAAATTCACTGAGAGAGTGAATTAATTTCTAGTCTATTCTTTTGAGCAACAAGTCCATACCTACTGCCTATAATTCCTGTCCTCTACAGGGTTATGGGCCCCGGAGACACTTCTGAGAAGCTATTGGGTGTTGAGAAGCTTGCTACTGATGGAAGTAATTGGCCATTGTGGCGAGCCACTCTCATCAGCTATTTCGAGTCCAAAAATCTACTCAAGCATGTAGAAGGGAGAGTCACTCGACCTCCTGATCCTCCAGTTATTGTAAGGGCAACCCTGGCTAGTCGTGGAGATCACACTACCACACAGCTGACAAGGGGAAATCCAAAGTATGTATAAATGAACAGAGCATACAAGAGAGGGGGTTCTCACCTGACAAGGGGAAATCCAAAGAGAAAAGTCTAAGGACCCCCAATGTCAGCGAGCCCGTATTATACTACGCTGCGCAGCCAGGGACAACACTTGGCACCCGCCATCAACCCTGCATCCCCCTGACCCTTGATCGACCCTTGATGCCACCTATTATGCGAGTCGCTTGATTTCCAGCACTGTTCCGGGGCGGAAGTCGGAAATTGGAGTGGAACTGGCAAGGCGAACGGAACTGGTGGAAGTTCTCCCAGAAGCGGAATCGTTCCCGAAAGCGGATGCGGAGATGGAATCGGAACCGGAAGCGGAGTCGGAAATGGAGTCGGAACTGGGTGTGGTGTCGGAACTGGAAATGGAAAACAGGGTGTCCCCTGACAGTTATGCCCCCAGGCCATATTCTTACAGAAGCTGAGGAAACTCAGATGGATAAGGCTGAGGAGAAGCTGGAGAGATACCTTGCTAGAGAAGGACAAGCCAAGACCCAAATCATCGTCTCAGTGTCAGAGTCATTAGCCCTGATGCTACAGAAGCAGAAGACAGCAAAAGAGACTTGGGATGCACTGGTCAATGAAATGACCAAAAAGCCCAAGATGGTCCTCACCAGCCTGCAGAGACAACTCCACAGTATGAGATGTCCTGAGGATGGAGATTTGAGAGATCATTTGGACAAGGCCCAAGACCTATATGCTCGTCTTAATGAGATGGGAGCTAGAGTTTCCGAAGAAGAATTCATGGACATCATCCTTGCATCACTTCCACCATCCTATGAGGCAGTCATGAACGCCCTTACCACTTCGCTTGAAGAATGCGGGATGCCATTGGTCCCTGATAATATTATTAGGGTACTAAAGGCTCAGTATGACAGGAAGAAAACACTCCCGCAAGAAGAGCAGGTGTTTATTGGTTCATCTACTAAAAAGGACCAGAAGGGGCAGAAGGCGCATGTATGCACCAACTGCAAAAAGCCTGGACATTCCATCGAAAATTGCTGGGCTAAAGGAGGTGGTAAAGAAGGTCAAGGACCACGTCAGAAGAAAAAAGCCAAAGCCAAGAAGAAGAAGAAGGGTAAAGCAAAAGCGAATGTTGCCGAAGAAGAGTCCTCTTCTGAGGAAAGTGGTGATGGGCATCTTGCCTTCACCAATTTTGACGAGTGCTCTAATTTCAATCTGAGCACATCCTCAGGAGTTATAGTTATACTCGACACCGGAACGACATCGCATATGACTCCTCACAAAAATTTATTGAGGAACTACTGTCAATTCTCACAGCCGAGGACTATCCGAGCAGCCAACAAAGGCACTTTTGATGCCTTTGGTTCAGGACTGCTTGTATTATCCAACAAGGTTGGAGATAAAACAGTAGAAGTCACGTTGCAAGATACATATTATGCTCCAAAAATTGCTGCTACCCTCGTCTCGATCGGTCGGTGCGATGATGCTGGCTACGACATTCGACTCGGTGGCCAGAAATGCACAATATCTAACGCTACTGGAAAGGTATTGATGCAAGCACCAAAGGTCAATGGTTTATATCGACTAGACCTCCAGTCACCAAGTGCTCAAGCCCATATGTGTTTGTCTGCCATGGAAATTCATCAAAAAATGGGGCATATCTCACAGAAGTCCCTACAACATCTATTAAATCATGGCATGATATTGGGCATTGAACTGAGCTCCACAGGCGATAGAATTGTCTGCGATGCGTGTATTCAGGCCAAGATTGCACGCAAACCTCTTCCTCGAGAACCCAGAGACCGAACATCAAAATTCGGTGACAGAATTTATTCTGATGTCTGGGGACCTGCAAGGCACCTCACAATCGATAAGAAGTCATATTATGTCTCCTTTATCGATGATTACTCAAGAGAATCGGTGATCTATCTCATGGCGAACAAATCAGAAGCATTCTCAAAGTACAAGCTCTATGAGGCTTTAATGCTTCGACAGAGAAATGTGCACATCAAGGCACTTGTTTCTGATCGAGGGGGCGAGTATACGAGCTCTGAATTCGAACAGCATCTAGCCAAACAAGGCACGAAGCATCAGTTGACGGTACACGACACACCAGAGTCTAATGGTGTTGCCGAACGTCTGAACCGAACTCTCACTGAGAGAACTCGTGCCATGCTGTTAGAATCAGGCCTTCCTAAGATATTATGGGGCTATGCAATACAGCATGCCAATTATCTTAGGAACAGGACGCACACAAGAGCTCTACCGGATAAAACGCCCTACGAGATGATCCACCATGAGAAACCGAATCTCAAAGACATTCACGCGTGGGGAACTGAAATCTACGTTAAAGTTACTCAGGGAGATAAATTGGAAGCTCGTGCCAAGAGAGCTCGGTGGATAGGAATTTCTGCGCAGAGCCATGGTCATTATATTTATTGGCCTGACTCGCACAAAGTTTCTGTCGAGCGGAATGTTGTGTTTGATTCAGAGATGAAGAAGGGAAAGGTCCCAATCATTTCTATTGAGGAATCCAAGCTACCTACGTCTAGAGAAGAGAAGAAGGCCATTCCGGCATCAGTGCCTGTGCCCGGTCGCTTAGTCAGCGAAGAGGCAAAGATCGAAGAAATTGATGAAAATGCACCAGAGGAATATCTTGAAAAGCTGCAACCTATTCAGGGAGTTGATGACAGACCTAGAGAAGCTGAACCGATAAGGAGAAGCGAAAGGATCCGTCAACAACAAGTGCAGCCGGCCCCATCAGGTCCCGTAACAAGATCTCAAACCCAGAGACAAGCTGGCGCACATATGACTACGCTAGCTTACGAGGACGTTGAGGACCATAAAGAAGTTTTATTCAACCAAGAATTATCCTCCGAGATTGATGGCATCAGTAGCTATGAGTGTGCCATCAGTGCGTTTCTAACCGACGGTCAAAACAATAACAAGGCGCCGGATTTGAGTCAAATTGAACCTAGCAATGCAGACGAAGCTCTGAATAATCCTATATGGAAGAAATCAATGGACAAAGAGTATGAGGCCCTAATTGACAAGGGAGTGTGGGAACGAGCCAAACCACCTCCTGGAGCCAATATTGTCGGTAATAAATGGGTCTACCTTTGGAAGCGTAACCCAGAAGGGAAACCAATAATGCCTAAATCGAGAATGGTCGCCCAAGGCTTCACACAGAAGTTTGGAGTCGACTATGATGAGACATACTCACCTGTTGCTCGGTTATCCTCCCTACGGATCATATGCGCCATTGCTGCTAGGAATGACTGGCCTATCCATCAAATGGACGTGGACTATGCATACCTCAATGCTACGTTGCCAGAACCTATTTACATGGAGCAGCCGTATGGATATGAGTCTAGAGACAAAGACGAAGTGCTACTTTTGAAGAAAGCACTCTATGGCCTCAAACAATCTGGAAGGGAATGGTATAAACGTCTAAGTGGTGAATTCCACAAATTAGGATTCACTACGTCAGCCACAGATGGGGCTGTATTTTATAGACGTGGCGGAAAGGGGCATGTGATCATTGCAACAGCTGTGGATGATCTCACCATCACAGCTGAGAATCAGTCAGTCCTGGACGAAGTCAAACGAGATCTTGCTCAGGTCTTCAGTATGAAAGATCTAGGCGAGATTCATTGGCTATTGAATCTCAAAATCGAAAGAGACTGGCAGAAGAAAACTATTGCAATTTCACAACCTGCATACATCGAGAAGATCATCAAGAAATTCAATCTCGAAGATGCAAAGACTTATGCTACGCCCCTTGATCCAGCTGTTAAATTATCAAAAGACCAGTGTCCTTCTACAGAGAGAGGCAAGAAAGCCATGTCGAAGTTTCCATACAGGCAAGCCATAGGATCACTGATGTGGGCAGCTGTAGCCACTCGACCTGACATTGCATTTGCGGTGTCATTGCTCTCACAATTCCTCGAAAATCCAGGTGGCACACATTGGAATGCAGTCAAACGTGTCTTCAAATATTTGAAAGGCACGAAGCATTACAAGCTCACACTTGGAAGAAATCGAGACGGCTTGATGGGGTATTCAGATGCGGATTGGGGTTCACAGAGTCATAGGCGTTCGTATTCGGCATACTTATTTCAGATTGATGGAGGCACTGTTTCATGGAGTTGCCAGAAACAATCGATAGTAGCCCTCTCATCAACTGAAGCCGAATTCGTCGCCCTGACCCATGCGGGCAAAGAGGCTCTTTGGATGCGCCATTTTATTTCTGAAATATTCCAACCACTGAACAGACCCATCAAAATTTATTCAGACAATCAATCAGCCATTGCCATCACGTATGGCACTCAACAACACACGAGAACCAAACATTTCGACATCAGATTATATTTCCTTCGAGATATAATCAAAAATCAACAAGCCAAGCTCGTTTATTTGCCAACCGAACAAATGTTGGCAGATATCCTCACCAAAGGACTTCCTAGTCCTAGAGTGAAGATCCTCAACGAACAAATCGGAATATATTAAGCTTGAGGGGGCGTGTTGGGTGCATTGATGCTCCTGCACCAAAATCAAGCATAATATATCCAATTTGTTGTGTGCTTTCTCAATTTCTTCTCATGTTGTTCTTGTATCATGCATCCATTTCTCTGGTTATTTTCGAAATTTTCCACTCACTCCCTATCTCTCCATTTCATCTTGTTATTCCTACTTTCACAAGCGGCTGCACCCAGCGGAGTCTGAAATGACTTCGACGCGCGAGCTCTTGGGCACTAAAGGGCCGGGTAGTAGTACATGCGCAGTGAAACAGTTTCCCCCTCTCTCAGTGACAACTAAATTCACTGAGAGAGGCAAGTAAATTAGTCTAGCATTCTTTCGATTTATTGACCTAGAAATCCTCTGTAGTGAATTAATTTCTAGGTAGTGTATAATATATTTACAGTGACAACTAAATTCACTGAGAGAGTGAATTAATTTCTAGTCTATTCTTTTGAGCAACAAGTCCATACCTACTGCCTATAATTCCTGTCCTCTACAGTATATTCCCCAGTTCAATTATCATACGTCGTTTATCTTGTGCAGCTTTGACCTTGCCGTGGTCATCATCCTAAGCCTTCTCTTGGAGATTCCCATCTTCGACTAGCAAAGGACTTAGGCATCACTGGTGAGTTCTCATACTTCATCTTCGTTACCTTAGCCTTCGAACCTTTTTCTGTGCTGTTGGCAAAGGGCTCCAAAGGAGCACCTTCGCCAGCGAAGGGATTGTCGAGACTTAGACAGCCCTTCCGTGAGACCTTGCACATTACATCGTCAAGAGTCACGGGCTATTTCGCTATGACTGTAGATAGGGTGAGCCCCGTTTAGGCAAACCCTCTTATCTTGTGAACATTCATTGGTTCACCTATTCGCTGAACGGCATACTTATTCGCACAAGTTAATCGGGCATTTGCTGTGTTCACTAATACACGATATTAATGCTTGAAAACCAATCTTGACATGCTGCAAAGGATACTTCGGCGAAGGGTTCGAAGGTTTGATGGTGGGGATGTTTGTTCGCTGGATGTTGATGGCTGATTCGTAGAATAAACGAATCATGACACCTTGGCCCCGAGTTTGGCGGTCACTTGATCTAATCCGGTGCTGCCACAACCCTCACCTTGGATGATGTCCCCAACAACATTACCCAAGGCATGAGTTGTTGGTCTTCCGATGCTTTCAAAGTCTATATATGAAAACATCCCATTGTCCTCCACACACTCATCCACAGCCCCCCTAGTCCTTCCTAAACAAACTAACTTCATCATCATCATTTTTTCTACCTCAATATGTCTCAATCCACTTCTGATTTGCAGTGCCTTGCTTGGCACCAGTGCCCCTGACACTACCTAGAGCTGCCTCTCAGGCACCCAGAATTCGTCTGTTAGCCATTTGATAAATAGAATATTATGAGATATATTTATTCATTTATTCTAACATAGGATTCATATGGCGACCATAACCATAATGACACACTGTTTTACCTACTCAAAATGGGTGAGGCAATTCAGTTCCACAAAATACAACTCACACAGGCATGTTCCTGAGGCTGTCACTTGTACTTTTGACCAGGAATCATTGAATTTTGTCCTTTGTGCCACAGATAAAATCTCCCTTCCAATTTTTTGTAATGATATCAATATTCTGTAAATACAATCTCATCAAAAGACACCAAGGAGTGTTTCTACTAGAGGGATAAGAACCAGCAAAATTTTTTTTTTTGGTGGCTGTAGAGGCCAATTCGCACCCACTTGCCAATCTCGGGTACGTCTGTTCAAGATTTTTTCTCACCAATTTTGAAATAACAATCTCTCAGCACAATATAATCTTATCACTAGAGGAGTGTGTATACAAGAGGAATAAGGAAATGGCCATGATTTGGAGGATGAGGAATTTTTGCACACAAGTGGTGGTGCCTAAGTCAACCGCACCATATATCAATTTCGACTCAAATCTATTCTACCCCACCCTCTTTGACCTTCTTGCGTTTTTCCACCTTGAGTTTGGCAACGAAGAACCCATCCATGTTGTGAACATGGGGATAAAAACGACGTGTCAGGTTCAACTTTGGGTTGAAAATTTTGCCTCTGTAATTAGTGTAACCTTCCCTTCCGAATTCAAGACCAGTGTCGACAATTTTTACGTTTGGACGTTTACGCAGGGCGTAGTCCACTACAGCTTCGTTCTCATCGACCGTGACCGAACAGGTGGAATACACGATATATCCGCCCGTTGCGGAGCTGGGGTCGATGCTATCGATAGCACAAAGGATAAGCTGCTTTTGGAGGTGTGACAAAAGTGCGAAGTCGCGTTCAGACTGTTTGCAGATTAAGCACAGGAGTTGGGGCTCTTTCATTCCTCGTACCTTGTTGACTTTCACACTCGAATCTTTGCTTATGACCCCTGTGCCGCTACACGGTGCATCCAGAAGCACTCGGTCAAAACCTCCCATGACTTTCGGAAACTCCCGCCCATCATGAGAGCAGACAATAACATTCTTGCACCCTAACCGATGAATGTTGGCGGTTAAACTCTTTGTCCGCGCCTTATTGGAGTCGTTTGCGAAAACGACCCCGGTATTTTGAAGGAGAGCAGAGATGTAAGTCGTTTTGCCACCTGGCGCCGACGCCATGTCGAGAATGCGTTCATTAGGTGATGGCGCAAGTGCAATGACGGGGAGAAATGACGAGGCTGCTTGGAGCATATAATGTCCGGCGAGATATTCGGGGGTAGCACCTTTAAGCATTTGTCAACTTGGATAACTTGGTTCACGAGTCATAAACTTACCTATTGGTACCGAACTCTCGAACACCTGTAGGCCCACATTAGTCCATTTGCCAATAGGTTCGAGACTGACGCCTCGATTGATCAACGCTTGAGCAAGATCTCGACGGCGTGTTCGAAGGGTATTAGTACGGATGGTCACTGGCCGAGGCATCTCATTGGCTTCAAAAAATTCTATGGCCTGGAAGGAAAAGTTCAGACAAGTAAAGTTAGACCGACAGAGCCAGCACCTCTTCAACCGGGAAGAGTTGAAACAGTTTATCGGCTAGGAAATCATTATACCCATAATAGCTTGAAATGTCGGCGAGTAGTTGTTCAACGTACTCCGAGCGCGACCTTTCCGCAGAGCATACCATGACCAATCGTCTTGATATCCGTATTTGATCACTCACCGCCCTCTGCCTCCAGATCGTTTGAAGTCTCCTAGAACCCTTGCACACTCCTGCATACGCCGCTGCACCTCCTGCACATCAGGTCCCCCTCGCCCTTTCTCTTCCTCACGTTGTTCTGCTGTCGGTAGTTCAAATATCTCGATGTCCTCGCCATCCATCGAAGCGGCGTTTTTCTGCATCTCCTCCTCATCGAGCGCTGCGTCGACTGCGGCCTGCTTGTCTAGAGCGCGGGACCGCGACTCTATATTTTTACCTGTCACAGGAGCCTCACCATGAGACTCATCTGCGTCCTCGGATGGTGGTGCAGCTATGAACGTTGGTTGTGGGTCTTCATCTTCGGAATCGTCCAGATCAAGCTCTTGGACAGGTCGTCGTGGCTAAAAAAAGGTCCAATCTGAGCCATGAGGACCAAGCGAATATCGCCGGAGGCCTTACATCTAACATATCATCACTTCTGAAGGGACCTTAGGATATAAGGCGAATTTTGTCCCAAGAAACGGCTTACGAGTTATCGTTCAGACCTTGCCACTCATCATTCAATACAGCTATCTCCTCGTCATCAGGATCATCAAATAATGACCTAATAAATACTTTCAGCGACCTCAGAAGCATCAAGGTGACCACTCATACGCTGCAGGTGCCACCAGATTCCCACCGTCCCTTTTATCACCATTCATGGCAACAGAGCCTGACGCAGCCTTGATTTTCTTGGGAGACCGCTTTGGTCCATCATCTTCCGCCTTTCGCTTTCCAGGCTTCTTCGTGTTGGTGCTATCACGATGTAATGGTGCTGGATCGCCTTGCTTGTTCTTTGCACGTCGGCCCATTGTCTGCAGCCAACGAAAACGAAAAACCGCAGAACGTCTTCCCAAGCAGGCGGCCTGCCGTTCTCACGGCTGATATATCCGTAGCTGTGCCTAAGGATCATCTTCATTCTAAAAATCTAAAAATCTAGTCACTCGCATACCGACGGGAGGACATCCTTCACTAACTCAAAGATATGTGCTATTCGGTAGATTTACTTGGGACTCAAAGTTGTAACCGAGAGAGCCTATTCCTAATAACACTCGTGTATTGGGATCTACTGGAATCTAGAGTTTATCTATCCAAGCACTAGTAACAAGAAGATGGAGACAGGTGCGGATGTAGCATTACAAGGCTCCCTTCATCACAGTCTCGTCCAAGGTTCCCCTCACCGCCTTGTCCAGGCTCTCCGCAAAGTATCTCAAATTATGAGAGTTCAGCCCCGCCATGGAGATACGGCCGTTTACTGTCAAGTAGATGTGGGCTTTTTCTACAATGGCTTTGGACTGGCTGGGATTGATACCAGTGAAACTGTGGGGCATACACCACGTCAGGACGTGACACGTATATGGAATAGACTCGAGCACACCTAAACATCCCGATCTGATTGAGAATATGGTCCCAGTTGCCGGGTGTCTTCAGCTCCTTGGTAAGGGTATCGTAGAGCTTCTGCCGCATGTCAATGATGCGGTGGGCCATTGTCTTTATGTCGCGTTTCCATTCTTCGAATAACCCGGGATCGTTGAGGATTAACGCGACCTATGTAATCTACCTTAGCATTCGAGCTGCAATAACGGGAGGTGCAGCTCACCAATCGCGCGCCATGCGAGGGCGGGTTACTAATCTCACTCCTCTGCAGCACGGAAAGCTGACTCTTGACACGATCGGCGGCGTCCTTCGTGGGTGCAACGACGTGCAACGCACCGACACGTTCTCCGTACAAACCTGCATTCTTAGCAAAGCTCTACAACAGGGAATGAGCTTCCAAACATGGTGTGTGTACATGGTGTGACATCAACTTACCTGACACAGCAAAAGTGGCACGCCCTTCTGCACAAACTTCCTGACGGCCGCAGCATCCTTGTCCAGATCGCCACTTGCAAAGCCCTGGTACGCGCAATCGAAGAAGGCATAGTGTGCGCGCTCAGTCATCACCGCGGCAATCTCATCCCACTGCTCCGGAGTGGGGTCGACGCCGGTAGGGTTATGTGCACAGGCGTGCAAAAGGAACACGGAGCGCGCGGGGGCACTCCGCAAGGCGGACAAGAAGCCAGAGAAATCTAGGCCGATTGTGCGCGGGTCGTAATACGAGTAATTCACGGGGTCAATACCTACATTCTTGAAAATAGCATGGTGGTTTGCTGGTTTACTTATTAGTATTAGATATGTGCGGAATACGCGAAGTGTAATACCCCAGGTTGGGTCGCTCAAATAGATCTGCTTTTGGCCGTTGAAGTTATAAAACCTGGCCAAGAACAATGCAGCTAGGTGATTCGCTCCAGTTCCCGATATGGTCTGTACGCTATTTAGTTGATGCGATCTCGTCAACAGACTGCGAGGCTGAACACGAGCCAACCAACTCGCCTGACAGCCCTGCCTTGTTTCAATGCAGGGGAATCAACGCCCAAAATCAGCTTGGCTGCAGCGCTCGTGAACTCGGGTAGCCCAGTGATAGGGAGGTATTCGTGATCGAGTGTTGGATCGTTCAGGAGGAGTTCGGTAGCCTGAATGCTTCAGGGTCAGCGAGATGCTGTAACACGGAAAGCGACGCGCCTTCTTCACGACTGGCAGTACCCATGGCTTGTTGTCATCGTCTCGATATGCACCAACGCCCAAGTTGACCTTTTGTGGAAAGGTATCCGCCTTGTAAGCTGCCGTGAGCTTGAAGATGCTGTGCCAACCAACACGTCAACGTGGCATCCACAAGACACCGTCGGGGTGATTACCTGTCTGGAGGAGCGAGGGGGACTTGATTCCAAGACTCTACGTCTGCGGAGGACATGGTGCAATATGGATAGGTGTGGTTGCTTCAGGTCACTGAGTGGGGCCGACACGGCGTTCCGTCACGGTACCACCTCCCGCGCCATCACCATCGGCATGTACGCGGGTAACATATTGACTTACCTTATCTATGGTACGATGGGAAAAAGACATCCGGCATAAGTACCTTTGGGAGGCAGCTTTCGATGTTTCACGAGAATCATACAATTTGGCCAGTGACAAGAACAGTAAATATCAAGTCCAACAAAGAAAACAAATACATTATGAGAGAGGGAAACAGTATTCGTCTACAGAGCGTGGATCCACTCCAGCAACCAAGCCCTCTTCGCGGTATCATAGCCAGGTCCGCGAGAGGTTCGTGTGGGACCAAGAGGAAAATTAGAGGGTGTATGGTGGTGTGTACGGTGTTGGATGTGTGGAGTATGTATGTGCAGCAAAGAGGGAGGGGACCAATGGGTAGCGGCAGGACAAGATGCATAGACGTCGTGTGGCGCGGACTGAGCCTCAGCCAGCAATCTTGGCAGCTACCGTTCGCTCGCTCTCTAACCTCTCCTTGTTTCTGTCGAACGCCTCCTGCCGGCATTCAGCCATCTTGAGGCATGCATGGTGTTCTGGCAAACGATGCTACAATCGCGCGACAATCAGTGGCTGAGACGTGCAAGAGAAACCGGAGATGAGACGGACTGTGCCGCAGAAGGACGATTGGCAGTGTGGACAGTCTCCCACTATGCGTAAAGCTGCATTGTTGCACCTGGGCTGACCAGGGAGTTGGCACCGACGCTTAGCAGGCATGGTAAGTCAGGCGGTAGTCTAAAAGGGAAAGGGGTGAGCGATGGCTCACTAGGAAGAACTGAACACACACCTGGAAGGGGCACGGGTGGTCGACAGGCAAGATGAGGTCGCAGCAGGCTGTAAACTGGGAGGTGACGCGGCCTGCTTTTATATATATATGAGGTCTTTGACGCGCAGTTACGCAAGCCTGTGTCGGGAATATCCACATGGCCGGTACTCTTGTCCTCCCCCACCAGCGTCGCCTCAGCAAGTTGAAACAAGGCTTCTAATCATCAAATTGCGACCTCCAGCATGCCATTGTTTCGTGCCTTTTCCATATGCTGTAGCGCATTGGTTATCTAGCAGATCTATCGCGTTTGCTCAAGCTGCATGGTATAACTCCCGACTCGCCGGCACGTGAAGACTTTTGGGCCGACCTTCTACCGATGGTCGCACACATGATTTCCTCATATCTCGCTTGGATCCAGTCCAGCATGTGTCTGTCTCAAAAACATGATGATGATGTTACCCTCCATGGCATAGCTTGTATGTTGCTCTCTCCACCAGATGTGGAGGGATGGGTTGGAGAGAAGGTATGTGAGTTGTTAGGGGAGTTCAGGTTGGCAAATGACAGGATTAACAGGGTGGATGTGGAGTTTATAAGGATTATGAGGAGGAGGAATTATTTGAAGCAGAAGCAGGATGTGTGGGACTTGGCAAAATACAGGAAATCTATAAGGGCAACTTAGGCAGATGCTCTACACTCAAGCAGCAAACTGGCAAAGGGGGATCCAAAGTAAGATAGGGAACTATATATATGACACAGTGTTATGACCATGCTATTCCGACTTCTGACACTCTGTTCCAGCTCCTTTCCAACATTCCAATAATTCTGACAACCCCACCCTGTCAGGGGACACCCTGTTTTCCATTTCCAGTTCCGCCTCCATTTCCGAAGACGCTTCCGATTCCGATTCCATCTCCGCCTCCGCTCTCGGAAATGATTCCGCTTCTGGGAGAACTTCCACCAGTTCTGTTCGCCTTCCCAGTTCCACTCCAATTTCCGAGTTCCACCCTCGGAACAGTGTCGGAAATCAAGCGACTCGCGTAATAGGTGACATCAAGGGTCGATCAAGGGTCAGGGAGGTGCAGGGTTGATGGCGGGTGCCAAGTGTTGTCCCTGGCTGCGCAGCGTAGTATAATACGGGCTCGCTGACATTGGGGGTCCTTAGACTTTTCTCTTTGGATTTCCCCTTGTCAGGTGAGAATCCCCTCTCTTGTATGCTCTGTTCATTTATACAGACTTTGGATTTCCCCTTGTCAGTTGTGTGGTAGTGTGATCTCCACAACTAGCCGGGGTTGCCCTTACAGCAGAAAAGTCTCTCCCATAGAGGACCGGCGGTCGTACTGCGTGTCGCAGCCGCCATAGGTGCGTTCGGAATCGGAGACAGCGACTCGGAGATCGCAACCTCTTCCGCACACACAGCGTACGACAGCCCTTCTTCTTACGTCGAGCTCCCAACCCCGGAAATCCCGTCCCACATTTCTCCTTCCGACATGGATCCGGACGATCGTCTTCGGAATATGGAGGAGGAATTGACGCGGAACCGGATGAAGACCGACGCGATTGAAACAGCCTTACAAGCGATTTTGGCTAAGTTAGATATTCCACAAGGTGGTGGAAATGAAATGTTGGATGATCCGGATTTCGGAAAAGCGGAACTAGCGGAGGAGAGAAAGTCCGCGAAGTTAGCAAAGGTCAAACCCGCAACTCCGGCGGACTTTGACGGAGATCGGGAGAAGGGACGCGCATTCTTCAACACATGCAGCATCTACTTCGCAATTGTCGGAGACCTCTTTCCGAACGACCAAGCTCGGATTCACTGGGCATTGTCCTTTTTCAAGTCGGACCGCGCATCCCGTTTTGCAAACAAGGTGATCCGACATGAAGCAAAGGGCAAGGGGAACTACTTCCGAGACTGGGACGCCTTCGAGAAAACATTTTCCGACCAGTTCTGCCCAAAAAATGAGCAGCTCGCAGCCCTTACGAAGCTTGAGGGGACCAGCTGGTACCAGGCCGAGGATCCGGTCGATGACTATATCGATCGCTTCCAGGAGCTCATCGACCTTGCGGAGTATGATGACGACAAGACGATCGTCATCAAATTCCGACGAGGACTCGATCCGACACTCCAGAACCAAGTTGCGCTGCTTGGGGATGGAGCTCCGGACTTTGATGACCCGGAAGGGTGGTACCAAGCTGCACAGAGGGTGTCCCGGAACAGGGAAGCAAATGAGGCCTTCGTGGAGACGAGCCGGAATATGACGCGCAGTTCCACTCGTCCTACTCCACCTGTGCCAAAATCCGGAAGCGCATTCATTCCCATGCGGAAAGTATTTCCGACGCTTTCTCCGCCCGCTCCTATTAGGAACCATAGCCCTCCTCCCTCGAAGAGTGGCCCTGCCCCGATGGATGTTGACCGCATGCGCGGAAAAGGCCACGGAACTATCACCTGCTTCCGATGTCAACAACCAGGCCACTATGCCCGCGAGTGCCCCCAAGCATTTGACATCCGGCTTATGACCACAGAGGAGAAACTCGAGCTCCTTCCAGAGTTCCTCGCACTTGCGGACATAAGCAGAGTGCCTACTGCGGAAGGAGTTTCCGAAAATGCGGAACATGGCGCATCGGAAGCGGAAGATGCGTCGGATTTTGTGACGCGCAGCGGGTGAGATGTGTGCCCCTGCTGCCTGTACATAACCGGTTTGCCTGTCTTGAAGTAGAGAATGAAAAGCCCCCACTCCCCTCACTTCATACAGACCCACCGGATAAAGTCACACAAAAGCCAAATCCAACACCCCGTCTATCCCGCATCCGCCCTTGGGAGAGACGCCTTCCGAAGCGCTATGTCGTTGCTGCCACCCCTGGCCCCAAGTCACTAGTCATTAAGGTAGAGATCCAGACGACAGATACGGCGGAAGTCAAATCCGGACCCGCCCTTGTCGATTGCGGGGCCACTGGTCAGTTTATGGACCGGGACTATGTGGAACGGAACCGACTGACGACGCGGAAGTTGCAACGTGCAATCCCGGTGTTCAATGTGGATGGAAGCCCCAATGAGGCAGGGTCCATCACGGAGATAGTGGACACAATTCTCCGCTACGATGGACACTCGGAACGCACTTCCTTCGCTGTCACCAGCCTGGGGAAGCAAGACATCATCCTTGGGTTTACCTGGCTTCAAGAGCACAACCCGGAGATCAATTGGCAGACTCGGAAGGTACTGATGAGTCGATGTCCAGCCAAGTGTCACATGTGCCGGTCGGAAGCGCGGAAGGAGCACCAGGAGCAGCGGAAGACCGAACGGCTCATACAGACATGTCGTTCCGGCCCCCATCCACTGCTTGCAGAAGAAGACTCGGAAGCGGAATTTGAACCGGATCCCACTTCCAATTCCGATTCCGATTCCGATTCCGATTCCGATTCCGATTCCGATTCCGATTCCGATTCCGATTCCGATTCCGATTCCGACGTCATCCGACTCGGCCTGGAAGACGCTCTGACGGAAGGGGAGCGCTTGCTGTACGTAAACCTTCCGCCGGAGGCGGAACACATCCGCGCCACCGGAAATATTTCGCAACGCCTTGCTGAAGCCTCTAAGAGGTATGATAGAGTGGAGGCGGAAATTCCGGAGTACCTGCGGGAGTTTGAGGACGTCTTCTCCAAGGAGTCGTTTGATGCCCTGCCTCCGCGGAAACTGTGGGACCATGCCATCGAGTTGGAGCCTGGGTCGAAGCCCACCAACTGCAAGGTCTACCCGCTGTCACCCAAGGAGCAGGTAGAGCTCGATGCATTCCTTGCGGAAAATCTCCGTACAGGGAGGATCCGCCCCTCCAAGTCACCCATGGCATCTCCGGTGTTCTTCATCAAGAAGAAGGACGGCTCGCTCAGACTTGTGCAGGATTACCGGGCCTTGAATGCGATCACGATCAAGAACCGGTACCCCATTCCGCTCATTTCCGAATTGATCACACAACTCCGCGGGGCGAAGTACTTCACCAAGCTGGATGTCCGCTGGGGCTTCAATAATGTCCGGATCCGGGAGGGAGATGAGTGGAAGGCCGCATTCCGCACCAACCGAGGACTCTTTGAGCCACAGGTCATGTTCTTTGGCCTCACCAACAGTCCTGCCACGTTCCAGACAATGATGAATGACATTTTCCGTGACATGATAGCAGAAGGGGTTGTCTGCGTCTACCTCGATGACATCCTCATCTTCACAAAAACAATGTCCGAACATCGGGAAGTCGTGCAGAGAGTGCTGGAACGACTCCGGGAGTACAACCTGTGTCTCAAGCCGGAAAAGTGCGAATTTGAGCGGACGCGGATAGAGTATCTTGGGGTGATCGTGTCGGAAGGAAAGGTGGAAATGGACCCCGTCAAGGTTTCCGGTGTGTCGGATTGGCCGGTGCCGCGGAACAAGAAGGAAGTCCAGTCCTTCATTGGGTTTGTCAATTTCTACCGGCGGTTCATTAAGGACTTCTCCTGCCACGCCCGTGCCCTCTTCGACCTCACCAAGAAGGAGGTTGGATGGCGGTGGGGAGAGCCGGAACGGGCCTCCTTTGACAAACTCAAAGAGCTGATCACTTCCGCCCCGGTCCTGATCTTTCCCGACGACTCTCGCCCTTACCGAGTAGAGGCGGATTCTTCCGACGCAGCTACCGGAGCGGTCTTGTCGCAACAGTCATCGGAAGAAGGTGGGGGGTGGCATCCGATTGCCTTCTTCTCTAAGAGTCTCAGTCCGGTCGAGCGGAACTACGAGATCCATGACAAGGAGATGCTGGCAATCATCCGAGCGCTGGAGGAGTGGCGACACTTCCTCGAGGGTGCTCTATGCCCATTTGAGATCTGGACAGACCACAAGAACCTTGAGTATTTCCGCACATCTAAGAAGTTGAACCGACGACAAGCACGGTGGTCCCTACACCTGTCCCGGTTTGACTTCATGCTCCACCACCGCCCCGGCCGCACCATGGGCAAGCCCGATGCCCTATCCCGCCGTGCGGATCATGGAAGCGGAAGCGGAGACAATGCGGATATGACACTGCTCCGCCCAAGTCTCTTTGCAATCCGCGCCCTAGAAGGAGTGACTGCAGTTGGAGCGGAAGTGGAAATGCTTCGGGACATCCGGAGACAGTATCGGAATGGAGAGAAGGAGGAGTCGGTGGTGAAGGCAGTGGAGGAACTTCGGAAAGGGCACTCACGGTCTGTACGGGCAGCAGAATGGTCGGAACGGGATGGGCTGCTCCACTTCAGAGGCAAGGTCTACGTTCCAGATGGGGCGGACCTCCGCCGCCGCATCGTGTCCCAGCACCATGACACACGGGTCGCTGGGCATGCTGGCAGGTGGAAGACACTGGAGTTAGTGGCTCGGAATTACTGGTGGCCTCAGATGTCCCGCTACATTGGACAGTACGTGAAGACATGTGACCTTTGTCTCCGAACCAAAGCGCAACGACATCCACCCGTCGGAGAACTTGTTCCGCTCCCGATTCCCGAATCCCGCTGGGACACCATCAGCGTCGACTTCATTGTTGAACTCCCAGAGTCTCATGGCTACGACGCGATCATGAACGTCGTGGATTCGGTAAGCAAGGTGTCCCACTTCATTCCAACGCACACGACGATCACAGCCCTCGGAGCGGCCCGCCTGTTCCTTGCCCATGTCTGGAAGTTGCATGGGCTCCCGAAGCAAGTGGTTTCCGACCGAGGTCCGCAGTTTGTCGCGGAACTGACTCGGGAGCTCTACCGCCTGCTCGACATAAAGCTAGCTACCACCACGGTGTACCATCCGCAGGGTGACGGACAGACGGAACGGGTCAATCAGGAGTTGGAGCAATATCTCCGCCTCTTTGTCAATGAGAGGCAGGACGACTGGGATGAATTACTTCCGCTGGCGGAATTCCAATACAACAACCATGTCCATTCCGCCACACAACAGACTCCCTTCATGCTCGACTCCAGACGACACCCGCGGATGGGCTTCGAACCACGCCAGGCTGAGTCCCGACTCGAGACGGTCAATGAGTTCCGAGACCGCATGGACTCCACCCTTTCGGAAGCCAAGTCGGCCCTTGCAAAGGCCAAGGATGACATGGCGAGGTACTACAACCAACGCCGGGTTCCTGCCCCAGAGTACCAAGTTGGAGACAAGGTGTATCTAGATGCAAGTGACATCCGCACCACACGCCCTTCACAGAAGCTTGCCCACCGCTACCTTGGGCCCTTCACAGTGACGCGGAGGGTTGGACGGAATGCATACCGCCTCCGACTTCCGATGTCCATGTCCCGCCTCCACCCCGTCTTCAACGTGGTGAAGTTACTCCCTATGCTTGAGGACCCAATTCCAGGTCGAAAGGCTCATCCGCCACCTCTGCCAGAGATTGTAGATGGGGAGGAGCACTATGTGGTGGAACGGATCCTGGACAGCCGGTTTGTGCGAGGACGACTCCAATTCCTCGTGAAATGGGAAGGGTATGGGTACGAAGAGAATTCGTGGGTCCCGGAGCAAGATGTTTCCGCCCCGGACAAGCTCGGGGAGTTCTATAGGACACATCCCGGTGCCCCTCGCCGGATCCGCTCGTTGGCATTTCAATCCCTCGTGTCCCGTGCTTCGAGGACGCAGCACGCTAGAGAGGGGGTGATGTCAGGGGACACCCTGTTTTCCATTTCCAGTTCCGCCTCCATTTCCGAAGACGCTTCCGATTCCGATTCCATCTCCGCCTCCGCTCTCGGAAATGATTCCGCTTCTGGGAGAACTTCCACCAGTTCTGTTCGCCTTCCCAGTTCCACTCCAATTTCCGAGTTCCACCCTCGGAACAGTGTCGGAAATCAAGCGACTCGCGTAATAGGTGACATCAAGGGTCGATCAAGGGTCAGGGAGGTGCAGGGTTGATGGCGGGTGCCAAGTGTTGTCCCTGGCTGCGCAGCGTAGTATAATACGGGCTCGCTGACATTGGGGGTCCTTAGACTTTTCTCTTTGGATTTCCCCTTGTCAGGTGAGAATCCCCTCTCTTGTATGCTCTGTTCATTTATACAGACTTTGGATTTCCCCTTGTCAGTTGTGTGGTAGTGTGATCTCCACAACTAGCCAGGGTTGCCCTTACACACCCCTTGTTATATAGAGTGTAGTATAGGTCACCATGAGCGTCTAAACCCCCTAGGTTACCTTCTGGTTACCTTGCGTATGAGTCAGCGAGGTCACCAGTTGACTATACCCTCAACTGCCAAACGGGTCACCACCACCCATGCTAGGCCACAAGTTGGCCAGCAGCCTATTGTTCCCACAGATCACGTCTGCACACTATCACAACTGACATGGAAGCTACACTCTAGACAGTACAGGGGGCGCAATACCCTCAGATCTGACCCTCATACATTTGCATTCCCCAGATCAAGATCAAGAAAACTGTTATTTCAGTGCGTATGGTGCTGAAGCTATGTTACTGCTTATTTTTCCAGAATATTATGACATCTTATGCTGCACAATTTTTATAGTGTATTCTACTGGCATTGATGAACTGTCAAAACTTTTACTATCTGGCTGGTCCTCAAGTATTCCGCTCCTCTTGAAACTCTGGACAACATGGCGCTGTGAGTGAGACAAAAACGCGCACAAACACGTGCTCAGTCCGTGTACCACCTTCCATAGTTCTGTGTCGGTGAGGTTGCCACGGCTCTCCCCATGCAGTGTGTCCGATGTCCTAGTGGGTACTATTGTCATCACTGCGTGTCGTGATGGTGAGGCACTCGAGATCTCTGCAAAGCTCGCTCTCATGTGCAGTGGTGCGCTCCTGCTCCACCATTGCATGCGAGAGACGCAGCTCAGCCTGGAGGGCACTGTTGTTGTTGGTGCTGCGCGTCGTGATGGTGAGGCGCTCGTGATCTCTCATTCCTTATTCTTTTTGCCATGGGCTTACCTTGAGTTACTCCTCAGGCCCTGTAGAATTTGAAGGTAAATATTTCCCACAGCACTAACCATGCACAGGACACATTCTGTAGCAATGATGTATGACTGTCAGGGGACACCCTGTTTTCCAGTTCTGACACCACACCAAGTTCTGACACCATTTCCGACTCCGGTTCCAGTTCCGATTCCATCTCTGACTCCGCTTTCGGAAATGATTCCGCTTCTGGGAGAACTTCCACCAGTTCTGTTCACTTTGCCAATTCCACTCCACTTTCCGACTTCCGCTCTTGGAACAGTGTTGGAAGTTAAGCGACTCGCATAGTAGGTGGCATCAAGGGTCGATCAAGGGTCAGGGAGGTCAGGAGGATGCAGGGTTGATGGCGAGTGCCAAGTGTTGTCCCTGGCTGCGGAGCGTAGTATAATATGGGCTCGCTCACATTGGGGGTCCTTAGACTTTTCTCTTTGGATTTCCCCTTGTCAGGTGAGAATCCCCTCTCTTGTATACTCTGTTCATTTATACATACTTTGGATTTTCCCTTATCAGTTGTGTGGTAGTGTGATCTCCACAGCCAGCTAGGGTTTCCCTTACAAGGACACGCAGGCAAACTTCCTGTTTTGGAACCCGTTGAACTAAATGTAAAACTGTGGTGTTAAACACAATTCTAAAGTTCAATCAGAGATTTGACTTTACAAGCACACGCAAGCTTCGAAACTATTTTAACGGAGAACCCAATTAAGAAATTATACTCCGGTGAACAATCAGAATCAGTATTGGTACAGGAAGTGTAGCAATAGAGATTTAACTGAACACGTGTAGTTCTCAGATTGTGCAATACTTTGTGAGGTCAAAGAATGTTATTAGGCGTCCAAGGGTCCAGATACTTTAAGGGGGAAAGCTACCTAGAGTCTTAGGACTGCGGGTTGAGTGAATTAAAGACAACAATAATCCCCAAGACGTGAAAAGATAGTTCTGCGCTTGAACTCTTCCTCAGTTCACTTCCCCTGAGTTAGGCTAATATCTGCAGTGCGTTGATTGATCAAGAAAGATCAATTACTCAAAAGGCTATTAACCCACTTAACTCAGAGTTAAGTTAATAAACTATTGTGTGAATTGAATAACTAATAACCAAGTCTATTAGATCACTGCTCAGAGTGGCGTCTAATGGTACAGGATTACTAATCAGTTACTCTTAGTAATGTTGCTGTTCGCAGCGCGATTATTCAGAGCCTGCTGCAATTAAAATAGAGCACTCTTGTACTTCTCAGAGCCAATCAGAGTTGCTGCAATCTTAGACTGTAGCCAAGTCAGTGAGCCAGTACTTCAGTACAAGGCTGTGTTGAAGTCACACTTCAGTTACTCAAGGTATGAGTGGTTTGGGTGAAAGATGATTGATTGCTTCACTGCTAAAACTGCAGGCTATTTATACTGCATCTATCTAGCTTATGTAACTACTGCTAGGAACCTTGTAGAGGCTTCTACTAATGTGAAGAACCTTGTGGAAGCTTAGAGAAGCTTCAGGAAAGGTTTGGAAACTATTCGAAGGCTGTGGAAGGTTCTATTGCTATATTGGGTTAAATTCACAGCTTTGTGACAGTAAAGCTAAGAGTATGTAAGAAACTCCCACGCTCATGTGATTACTAGAGACCGGCGTTGCCGGTGCAGCCCTTGTCGAAGGAGTTTTAAAATTGTGTTTTTTAGGTTCAGATTCAATACGTCGATTATTTGAAAATACAAAGAACAATGACATTAATATGGAAGGAAGGTTTTGAAATTATATAAGAATTATGATTTACCGAAGAAAAAGGGAGAATCGGTAGAGATTTGGTACAACTCGACATACACATGTGATTAAACAGGAGGAGATTTTTTTTATAACGATGTCGAATTTAGGGGATATGTTTTATAAATCGAATTCTGCTCATCGATAATTAGTGGTAGATGCGTTATATTGTTGCAGACAAACATCAAGTACGGGGGGATGATATGGTGCGTGTTTACACTTTTGACATTGCGGCGATGGAATTGAATCGGTTGGAGGTGACCATTTGGGAGATCAGCACAGTGTACGTTTTCAGTTTGGGGCATTAGCGATCATTGCAAACATGTTGAAAAAGGTGCATAATTGTATACAATACAACGCATGAAGAATTATACAGTGCCTTCAGGGAGTTAGGGTTGAAGGAAAGGCAAAGAAAAGATGAAAGTTGTTATGTTCAGGTATTTCTATGAATAAAGTTATAAAATTTACAGCAGGGTAATAAAGTCTGTTTGTTAAGATTGAAAAACAGCGTGGCGTTCCGGTTGCTCAAAGAAGGTCCTCGCCGGGGCCATTGTTTAGCATCGCGACCAGGGCTATAGGATTCGTGCAAGGTGTTTGAGGTGCGCCGCAGTGACTAAGGCCCGTGTCGCACGACTGACAGCAGATACGTCGGGCTCATTCCGAGGCATGAAAAAGATGAGCAGGTCCTTGCCATGGTCGACCTGGGTTCAACGATGTGTCTTAATGAATTTCGCGATCATTCCTAGCAAACGTATCATTTTCTGCATCAAATTTTCCTTCTGGAGTGATCGAATCCCGAAAGTATTTATTTCTTTACAAAGGTCAGTAAAGAAGATCGCAAATGCATAAAAGTACAGTAATTTTGTTATAAAAGGTCGCGATGAATATCAAACGATGAAAGTAATTGTTTACAAAGGTCAGTAAAGAACAACACAAACACATAAAAGTACAGTAATTTTTTTACAAAAGGACGCGAAGAATATCAAACAATTTCCTATGATCTCCTAGGAGCTTTTTTGGACGGGCCTTCTTCTGGCACGTCAGATGGGTTATCTTCTGGCACGTCTCTAGAGGACGAGGCGGAGGCACTGGAGGAAGAGGGCCATCTCAAGGATTCTTCCTCTTATAAGGGGACAAAGGTCTAGAAGATCCGGGGATGTAAATGTTCACCTCGCGGATGTTTCCATTAAAC
>WHVA01000900.1:0-22417 GCA_015179125.1 Gautieria morchelliformis
TATGTACCAGTTCGTCTCCATGTCACAGCCATCATGACTACCTCCCTCGACCACCTCAAACAGTCCGGCACCGTCGTCGTATCCGACTCTGGCGACTTCGAGTGTGAGCCTTTCGCCGTGGGTTAAGTTGATGATGATGAAGGCCTGATTATGAGCTTGCATAGCCATCGATGTCTACAAACCTCAAGATGCGACGACGAACCCGAGGTAGGCTCAAGTCTCCCGACGTATTCGAGAGGCCCATAGCGCAATAGTTTGCTCCTCGCTGCGGCGAACAAGCCCGCCTACGCTCACCTAATCGACGAGGCTATTCAGCATCCAAGAAGTCAAGTGCAAAGTGGAGACTCAAGCTAACGTCGCTGTTGACCGTCTTGTTCGTCGTACTGTCTTGCGTTCATATGCAGCGCCATCCTGATCATGGGGGTTTTTTTTAGCTCGTGGGTTTTGGCAAAGAAATCCTCAAGATTATCCCCGGTCGCGTTTCCACAGAAGTCGACGCTCGTCTCTCCTTCGATAAAGAAGGCACCAAGGCCAAGGTGAACGGCATTCATTCATACTCTCGCAAAAACATTTGTCAATCTAACTCCACCTCGCACAGGCCAAAGAGCTCATCGCGCTCTACGAGTCGATCGGTGTGAAGAAGGAACGTGTTCTGATCAAGATCGCGTCGACGTGGGAGGGAATTCAGGCAGCCCGCGAGCTCGAGCGTGATCACGGCATCCACTGTAACCTCACCCTGCTCTTCGGCTTCGCCCAGGCCGTCGCGTGCGCCGAGGCGGGCGTCACGCTCATCTCGCCCTTCGTCGGCCGCATTTTGGATTGGTACAAGAAGAACCAGCCCGGGAAGCCTTACGAGGGCGACGATGACCCCGGGGTGCAGTCTGTGAAGAAAATATTTAACTATTACAAGCAGCACGGATATAAGACGATCGTCATGGGTGCTTCCTTTCGTAATGTAAGTAAGGCGCTTGGGTGGTGTGAGGCGGGATCTGGGATTTTTGCTGACGAGATGCGTGCATAGACTGGCGAGATCAAGGCGCTGGCGGGTGTGGACTTCCTGACCATCTCCCCGTCATTACTCGATGAACTACAAAAGTCAACCGTCCCCGTGCCCAACAAACTCGACGCCGCCGCTGCCAAGGCTAACCCGATCCCTAAAGTCTCTTACGTGGACGACGAACCCGAGTTCCGTTGGGCACTTCTCCAGGATCAGATGGCATTTGACAAGCTGCACGAGGGGATCAAGAAGTTCGCTGAGGACGCGCGACGCTCAAGGAGATACTGAGGAAAAAGCTGACGGCGTAAAACGAGATAATAAGTAGGTGGGTGGAGTGAGTGGGCCGCATGGCAGAGGTTTATAAAGTACACCAGACAACATTTCTATAGACTTGTACTATGTGTCAGATCGCTAGCAAATATAAAGTATAGGTGGTCTCTGTAGATGTCGTTTACGCTGATAAACCATACGCATATCGAAACTAGTGACTACATCTTGCGCACGCCTTCGGTTGCGGCAAAGAGGGAATCATTGGATGACCACGACGACTTGCAATATTGGCATATGTTTTCCTGGTCCCAGAGCTTGAGTTCAACTTTAGTAACTGCAGTAATGATTATTACCAGAGTGAGCGCCCTGTGGAAGTGTGTTGATGATACTCGTCGCCGATCCACAGATGTGTTGAGGTTAATCACCCGTATATGCTACAGATTCTTGAAAACCGTGTCAGCCGTTTCTTCCTCATTCGCCACTTAAGAGGTGCGCTGTGAAACCCTCTCTACACCAAATATCTAATAAAAACTTCAGTGGCACTATGCACTTGGACATTCTTCGACTGTTTCCTATTAAATATCCAGGATGAGGTCGAGCTCGTTTGGAATGCCCCTAATAGCGTCCCAAAGTTCAGGGTCCTGGTCTATCAGTATTGCCCCCTTATATACACCACCCTTGGGGCATATGGTATGTATCTATCCAAAATTTGTTCGCCTGTCGTAAGGGCCATAATAATGAGATTCTGGCGGCGCGAGTAAGCCTTGCAGCCAGTTCGTGTCGGTGGAGAAGGGCACGATGCTAGCATTCCTGTATCAGTAAAGATACATAATACGTGACTGTCAAGGGGTATACTAAGTGTTCTGGGCAGTGAGGGATGCTGAAGTTGGAAGTGGAAGTGGAAGTCAGTGATTCAGAGTTTTAAGTATCGTGTCTGGGCCTTTGCTGCGTGTCGGCGTTGGCATGCGTCATAGGAGCGGAGCGTACTACATTACGTCAAGAAAAATACGTGCCCTTGCACGCGCCTCGAACATCGCGTTCTCTGGTACGCTATACATTCAACCGCGTTTCCGCGTGTTGCGCTGAGCTTCACTGCTCGCATAGCCTCGGCTCCCGCTAGACGCATCAGCGTTCACGTCCTACTAGTAGTTTATTCAGCAGTCGCCTTTCGACCCTGTACATCGCCCTCCCTCCGCCCAACCCCGTCCTCCCTGCCCGCCCCGCTCCTAGCGTGTCCCGGTCTGCGCAGGCAAATCTTATCATAAATACTTAGATCACGCATAGCAGCCCAGCACGCCGGCGCACGGTTGCTTTGTGGATATTGGGCGCATACGCGTCCACGCGCGTAGAGCCCAACTGCTGATTCAGTTCGCCCGAAGCTCGCAGAATTACCATGTGCATCCCAGTATGAAGCACTGAAGCCACGTCCTATCCACGTATCCTCGACCTTTCTGGCTCCCGGGGGATCGTTATATACTGCCTTCCGCACCGTAACCCTCCACTACACCACCAACCTCGCCGCTCCCTGTACCAAGCTCACGGAAACCACGGGCGTCACTCAAAGTGAGTATATACCGCATCGCCGCGCCAAAGCCGGGCCATCCGGCCGGGGGGAGCAGCATAGTACCATACGTAGGCAGATTAGCCAGTGCGACCGACCCAACGCGCTATACTGCGGCTCCAACAATCCCACGAAAAGGAAAGCCAGAGGGGACGCCACTACACTTCTCCATATATTCATGGCATTTTCGTAGCAGCGTGAGTATCGGACGTCCCAATCGTGGGTGGATCAACGTCAACGTCCCCGGGAATAGCTTTTCCCGTAAATTGTACTTTGCGCGGAAGCGTATACAGTCCGTTGCACCTAATTCTAACCCTTCGTCACGAGGAAACAGCGTCGCCGTGGACATGGCGCAAAATTCGTTGGAGCACTCGGTTTCTGGTGTGATTGCCGTTCATCTGTGGATCTTCCAGCTGTTAATGCTAGCTTTCCTGCTCTTTGAATGTAACCACCTGAAATTTGCTGCCTCCACACGCCAAAATTTTCATGTACATGTAAAGCACACCCTTAAGCAGTCCACTTGATCACAGGCATTCTGCCGAACAAAATATACACTGGTCTTCACGTAGTCCACCAGATAGCGGATAGAGAGACACCCTAACACCCCGTGTTGCTAATAACGGATGTGCGGCAGCCATGTCCTTAAACGTCTGAAGGAGGGTATCATCGTGGCTATTCCCGCGAGCATAGACAGTGATCGCATTGATGTACAGCACCCGCAGAAACCGGAAATGAGGCCCCGCGAGGACGCTGTACACTTCATCCCAGGCTGCCCAGGTTGCCCAGTCCACGCTAGGGCCGTGACGGAGCCAGAGAGGTCGCACACGTAACTCTATATGATGCATATGGTTGGATGCGTCGACAGTAGACAGCACCCTGCTTAACGCGGATAGGCATTCATCGCCCATATACACGTAAACCAGACTTAAGAATTCAATGTTCACGTTGAACGCCAGATTGACCAAGACCGGGACTTTTGCTCGCAAGTCAGGAGGGTTTTTGTATCCACTCAAACAGGTGGTCACTCACACGCATATGGCAGGATAAAGAAGACGTGCTTGAGTGAGCTGCCGATGGCGCAAAGTAGCAGGTTGACACAGTCGTCTTCAGTACGAGGAAGGTGTATGTGCAATGTATGGACGTGCGATACGTCCACATGTGATCGCGGTCCAAGGAACCAGTTATCGAATGTGGAATTGTTCCACCTCATATCCAGGCGAGTAAGGTGACACATGCGATGCCGCACAAACTGGTCTTTGTTATCCTCCACTTGTTTGGTTTCCAGCTTGAAAGAATGTGCAGGAACCCGTGACGTGTTGATACGATTTAACGAGAGGCCTATTGGGCCTCTGGCGTGATTTATAAAGTTCCTAAAGTTATCCGCACAGATAAATTGAGCGTCGTCGATATATAGAAATGCTATCGAAGACAGCTCGAGTACCCGGAAGATAGATTGTCTGAAATATCCTGGCAAGCCCTTCCAATTCAGGCCCGAAATTTTGAGTTCCCGCACATGGGTGAACTTGCCCAATAGTGGGTAGAGAGGTTTATCTTTCCTAATCAAACCAGAGGATCGACAACTCCGCAAGTTAGGTAGCTCCAGCACTCGGTTGTAGCTGGCCAGATGGGGATAGCTGAGTAGAACCTGCTCCAGTCGCTGGATTTCAGCATCCATCTCGCGAGGATCTGCCCGAAAGCTTATGTGGTGAAAGAGGCGACGCTGGCTTAAGGGGAGTCATAATCTGCAAACCAGAGAGCAGGCACGCAGGTGAGAGCGGCTCATATCGTCCTCATCAACATGACCGATAATCTCATCAATGAGTTCAAGGGCTGGACTATTCATGGTCGTTGGTAGATTTGCCGGGGTAGTGGCGTTCACTTCAGAATACGTTGGCTTGACGCTGAACGGCGAAGCTAAAGGCTCAGAGCTCAATTCCCTCAGGTGTAACGTGCCTCAGATATCTTGTTTGGATCTGTATCAGTATGTACTCACAAGTGGCGGACTATCCGTAGTCTTAAATTCCTACGAATAGAGCACAAAGCATACTACTAAACTGTGCAAAGTTAGTGTGCGTGCGGAAAGAAAGCCAAAAAAGGGGCACTTTACCTGTGCGAGGATGTGCGTGCGAAGCGTGCAGGGTCAAGAGGGTCGCTGCTGAAACCCGGAGCTGAGGTGAACAACCAGCTTGGTCAGCAGCTGATCAATCCAGACTATCGGAACGACCGCCAGTTTGGTCCAAATACCAAACCTCGCCTACCGTCGTTTCCCTTTTGGAGCAACTGTTCGACCTCCATCATCGGAGGCATCGCTTCACTGAGCAGTACGTATATAATGTACTCAATGCACAATTCCTCCCTTCCCAGATCAGCATCCGTTCGTGGTCAACTTGCGTTTACACTTTCCAGGAGTCCAGGATGATGAAAATTGCTTCTTTGTCCTGAACCCTATGGGCGGCGGAGAGTTATGATGTGAGTTGAGTATTGTCATACCCAACGTGCCTAACATTGGCCTGCATAGTTCTTGGAGATACGGCTCATCGGTTGTAAGCCGAATGGCGAAGGGATAGCACAGAGGTCCTAATTCTGTACCAAGTCCGATGGCACCGGTCTGAAAGCCTCGGTGAGTGGTTTCTGTTATCTTTTGCTGTGCCCCCCCACATGCTCAGAATTTTTCTCATCCAACAGCGGGTCAGCGACCGGTGCGTCAGAGCGTGAGGTGATTTCGTCAGTGTGGGGCGGGGCACAGGATGGAGTCGATAGACTCGTGAGAGGAGGCAACGGGCTGGGGGTCCTGGGGGCAGGGGGGGGGGGGGGGAGGGATTAGGTTGAGCACTCTGGAAACTCGTGAGTGCACCATTGCGCAGCGAAGGTACGAATATTCACGTTGTATACATGGTCTTGTGGTCCACCTGGTGGAGAGGAGTCTAGCTATTCTTTCTTTTCATTGATGTCCAGCCCCTTCGTTTTGAGTTGTTGGTCACATTTAGCCTTGCTCGCATCCATGCTCGTACCAGACTGACTTTTGCATTGAATGGAAGTAAGATAAGGGTGTTTATAATGACCAAAAAATTGCACTAGTGTATACTCCAACCATTTCCAAGATTGGCTAAGTTGCATAAATCAAGCTTCTGTTCACACAGGACCTGCAATGCGGCTTGCTGAGATTTTACATCATCGGAATATAGTTCAGAGAAATGTGCGTTCATCTCGTAATGTCGTTGAATTTATTTGATCTGCTTGTCATCCAAATGTAGCATCTTAATGTTTACCTGTTCAAACAAGAAATATATCAGCAGAATCACAAGGAAAGTAACGATAGCGACTGACTTTTATCACCCCCCACTGCACATGGGATATTCATGGTCTAGAGGTAAACAGCGAATGTTAGCATGTGAGATCAACACAACGAGGAGATTGGAGACTTGCCTTAGATATGGCACCCAATTGAGGTGCCGCACGAGGTGGGGGGCCAGATGGCTGCGAGTTGTGGCATTATTCAGAACCTGCTCCCAGATGTTTTCATCAGAAGGTCTGGAAACATGAGTAGAGAAAGGAGCAGAACGCAGTGAAGCAAGACGATGAAAAGGATGAGCTAGGAAAAAAAAGTCCCTAGGCGACATGACATATACACATCATATGAGCGGATCTACAAAGGCTCCAAATGGTGCATTGAGCACATTATATACGTACTTCTCAGTGAAGTGATGCCTCCGATGATGGAGGTCGAACAGTTGCTCTAAAATGTAAACGACGGTAAGCAAGGTTTGGTATTTGGACCAAACTGGCGGTCGTTCCGATAGTCTGGATTGATCAGCTGCTGACCAAGCTGGTTGTTCACGCCTCAGCTCCCTGAAACCTCTGCTGAGGTAAGGTGACACACGTCTACCCTAATCGGACGGGGCGGGTTCAGCATTGCTTGAAAATTGGCATTTCCACATGCGCGTCAGCAATCAGTTCATTGTCGAGGAAATACCATACACCATCCCACCCTCTACACCATATCCAAATATTCTGCCACGTATCTTCCCCTCCGCCATGTCTGGCGCAGATCCTGACTGACTCCTTCCGTGACACCACCATCACCATCCCCAGCCTGCAAGAGACTATCTGCTTTGCTGACCCATCATTGTGCACCCGCGAGATGGACATCCATACGCTAGCTGCCGCTACCATCCATGTCCCATCACACCGTGACCACACACCCCGACGGACGGACATGTAATAGACTAACACCAGCGTCCCGCTGTGATGTTTGCAAATTGGGTAGTTGCAATAACACCATTATTCTAAAGGTGTGAACTATAATGCAGAGAAGAAGCTGCACAGACCATCACTCTATTAAGGTGTTTCTCCAACATCTGACAGCAAATATGTCAAACATAGTTACCAGAATGCCGCGTCGAATTCTCGAATCGAATTTCATGCCACGAACATCCATGTGGCACTGAAGGAAGACTGGGCACTTAACTTAAGTACATTATGCACTGATAAATCAGTGCAGAAGGTACCAAATTTAAGTGCTCACGTGCCTGAATTTAAGTGCACTGGTCAATTGGCGTGAGCCTGAAATCTAGTAGAGAGAATGTCCATTTCAGAAACCATTTACACTGAGATTCAGCCATTTTTTGTACTTAAAAATGCCATTATAAAATACTGATAAGTCAGTGTATTATAGTACTGAAATACAGGTAATAATAACAACAATAGAACGAAAATGGTGCAGACGAGACAAGGTTGCAATACAAACACAGGCCAGACACGAAAACAATGGTTGGGAGAGAGGAGCTGACCCATTTATGAACTGACAATACTCTTGAGGATGCGGATGGGAATGATAGCATCTGGGCCACAGCACCAGCACCAGTTGGAGTGGGTGCTGCAGCCGGTTCCTGTTTAGAGGCAGGTACGTGAGCAGACAGCAATGATGGGAGGTTGCACCACATACCACCTCAAATCCCCCCACCCCACCCTCACCCAAAACCCCCCCAAAACAAACAATGAAACAAAAATAAAAATTTGTCACTCACGCCCCTGGCCACACACTCATAAACACAAACAACGGCACACTATGCAACGCTGCAGGTGGGCTTGACGGCCCGAAAGTATGGGTGAGTGTGAGTGTGAGGTAGGTCATCACGGTGAAGAAGGCGGCAGTGAAGAGGGTGAAAGGCTGGTGGGGGTAGTGGTTAGTATAACGCGGGAGGGGGTGGCGTGGGGGGGACATACAATGAGGGAGCTGAGAGCATGCCCGTCCTCGACGACTTGCATTGATATGAGGGTATTGCCTGTGGGGAAGGGGGGACATGAGCATCAGCATTCAGCATTGGCACCGGAGGGGGCATGGTAAGTAGTAAGTGGGTGGAGGGAGGAAGAGGAAGGGCGGGAGGAAATAATGAAAATGAAAATATAAATATAAATATAAATAGATATAAAATAAAGCAAGAAATTCTTTTTGTTTCAGTGAGGACAGAGCACATGTGATGTCGTGCACGCGCACCCCCCCCCCCCCCCCCCCCCCACCCCCCCCCGGCAATATCTTGTATCCTGACTGTGCACCTCTATCCAACCCTGACTCAAGACAGCCTCTTTCCTATTCACTAACATCATATTCACCTTCACTACCTTAGCCTTCATACTATTATCAGTGCTGTTGGCGAAGGGCTCTGAAGGAGCACCTTCGCCGGTGAAAGGATTGTTACTGCTTGACAACCTTTCTGTGAGACCTTGCATGTTACATCATCAAGTGTCACAGGCTACTTTGCTATGAATGTAGATAGGGCGAGCTCCGTTCAGGCAGCCCTCTTACCTTCTGAACATTTATTGGTTCATCTTATTCGCCGAACAGCACACTTCATTGCACAAGCTATTTGGGCATTCACTGTGTTCACTCATAATCTTGACAGTATAATTGAACTAACAACTACAGTCAAAGCATTCTTCTACTTCTCATGTCATCTACACAACAAGAACAACCTGTTGTCCATAGAACTCACTCAACAGGCCCAGTTCCTACTCCAGCACCACTTCACAGGCAAACAGCTTCCGCCTTATTTCCTTTGCAAGACCCCACTGGAGACATCATCCCACTGGAGGCATATAAGAATTTTCTGGTCTGGAAACTGTTCAAAAAACTGTAAAGATATTTCAAAATTTTTTATTGTTTTTGTTAGAATTTGTTGAGAAAGAAAATTGTAAAAGAGTTTAAAGTTTTTTGCAGGGTTTTTTATGTCTTTTTATAAGTTTCTTTGTGAAAATGCAAAGACACCCATAAAAAACCCTGAAAAAACTTCGAATTTTTTTACAATTTTCATGCTCAACAAATTCTAATAAAAACACAAAATTTTATTATAGTTTTTTTTTACATAAGAAACACTAAAAATATTTGTAATATCTTTACATTTTTTTCAGCAGTTTTTCAGACAAGAAAACTTTGATATGCCTGCAGTGTCCCTTTCTCCTGCTTAGTCGCTATGTCTGCATCTCGGCCTACACCACATCGTCCGGTCCCCGAACACACATCACCACCTCATTTCGATGTTCAATGCCAGCTAACGCCAGGTGAACAGCACTTCTCCCCTCAGCGCCCACTTTTGGAAAGTACTCCCATATCCAGCCACAGGTCCAGTGCTGATTCTTTATGCCGCCTATTGGCCCCTAATTCGCCCAGGGATCGTCCACAGAACCCCAGCAGCTTTCAAGCACCTTATCCTTCTAGGCTTCCTCAGATTGTTGGTGCCTCAGGATCCTGATTACAATTTGCCTTCGCATGATCCCACTTGCCACCGGCTTCACCTAGCCATACTCTGAATCCATTTCTCAATGTGCACTACACCCAACATCTTCCTTACACGCATCCTACACCACCTCTCACCTCTCAATACTGGGCACACCACCCCTGTACAAGCAGTATTTCGGGCTCACACACCTGCTTCGTACAATTCTTCATCTCATTCACATCACATGCCTCTTCGCACTATTCCCAGGCTCTTTGCAGTCCCCACCATTCGGTACACAGCGACCACACTCGAGTCGATTCCCAACAAGGTCCCCCTCCCCAGGCGCCCCTAGTGGATCAGGGACATCATGCTGGCCCTGCGCTTGGACAACACCTTGGCTATCCTTTTGGTGGCATGCCTTATTACAATCTGAATGCTGCGCCATTCAGGGGTGCCCCACCTCTATTCGTGGGACAACCTCACCCCTTCATGGGACAACCTCCCCTGTGACAACCTCCAGCACAGATTCCTGCCCCACCTGGTGGGCCTGTGCCTCTTCCATTAGTGGGACAACCTCATTCCTTTGCAGGACAACCTCCCCCGCAACAACCTCTAGCACAGAATCCTGCCCCACCTGGCAGGCCTGTGCCTCTTCCATTCATGGGACAACCTCACCCCTTCGTGGGACAACCTCCCCCGCAGCAACCTCCGGCACAGATTCCTGCCCTACCTGGCGGGGCTGCACCTTGTCCTCCACCGCCTTTCGGGCCACCCTTTCCCCATTTTGGAGTACCTCCGATTGGGCCTCCCAGACCCCCTGGCCTACCTCTGCCTCCTGGTGGAGGGCCTTGGCCACAACCAGGATTCCCCTGGAACCCCTATTATCCCTTTCCTTTCGCCTACCCTCAGGCTGCCACTGACAGTGATTCTGAGCCGAATGTGAGTCTTGTATCTAGATATTCGTGAATGAAACCAGCAGTGGCTGGTTTCCCATAAAAAAGGGAGAGAGCGGTCAGTGAATGGAGCGATGCACCTACAAAACCAGGACAAGAGGAGAATGAGCTATTAATGAAATTCAAGGTGGCACCAGAGTCGATGAGAGTAGGAACAGAGTTAGAGAGACTGGGAAGGTGTACATGAATGATAAAGGATGAATCAGAATGGGAACTAATAGAAGCGAACAGATACATAGATGGTACAGAGTAGATAGGATTGGTGTTCAAGGAAATAGAGTGACCCATCATTAACACCAGAGAGGGATCGTAAGCTAGTCTTCCACAGGAGAGTCTTTGCTATCTTCAGAAACATCTTCAAGAGTGGCAACCTGAGGATCGCCTTTGAGGGTGAAGATAGCCCTGCCAGTGGTTGAGGCAGGCTCCTGATAGCGGCACCCCTTCGCGTGATGTGTGGGGGGTTCCCCACAATAAGGGCAAAAGCCTTTGGATTTTTGTTGCTCTGCCTCGGCTTCAGTAAGACGTCCGGTAGCATCAAGGATACCAGAAAGGTCTTTCTGTTTGCTGGGCTTGGCTGCTGCAGAGGGTCTGGGGAAAGCGTTAGCACACAGTGTGGAGGATGGTTTGGAAGAGGAAGGGATGAATGGAAGTTGAAATCTGCTTTTCTCCTTAGCACTCCCAGTAGTGATTGTCAATGCGAAGAGCCTGATGCTTGAGATTGTCAAGGCTTTCTGGACGTTCATAAGAGAGCATGTGGTCTTTGATACGCTCGGCGAGGCTATTATAGACAGTGTTGTAAAAGGCAGCATCATTCCACTCAATGTAAGAGGACAACTCAGCAAATGTGGTCATGTGGCGATTGACGCAATGAGTGTCAAGCATTTTGAGCTTGCAAATAGCTCGCTCGGAAACCTGGATGATGTCGGTCTGACGGAAAAGACAATTAAGTTCGTCAACAAAGGTAAACCAGTTGCTCCAAATAGGAGGTTCTTGTTGGGTGCATTTATGCTCCTGCACCAAAATCAAGCATAATATATTCAATTTATTGTGTGGTGTTTCCAATTGTTTCTCACATTGTTCTTGTACCATGCATCCACTTCTCTGCTTATTTTCGAAATTTTCCAGTCACTCCCTATCTCTCCATTCCACTCTGTTATTTCTATTTTCATAGGCGGCTGCACCCAGCGGAGTTTGAAATGACTTCGACGCGCGAGCCCTTGGGCGCTAAAGGGCCGGGTGCACGTATATGCCTTCTGAGACAGGATAGTGCTCCTCTCTCAGTGACAATAAATTCACTGAGAGAGGCGAGTAGTATTCTTTATATTTACATAGCATGTTGACTGAAAATCATGTAGTGTATTTGATTCTAGGTATTGTATTAATATATCAGTGACAATAAATTCACTGAGAGAGTGTATTTGATTCTAGCTTTCTAAGAACTCTACCGAACCTTCCCTGCCATAGCCCCTAGTTGCTAACAGTTCTGGGACCTGAATGAGAAAGGGTTGCCACCAGATCAAGGCAATGTCGTTGAGGTAGGATGCTGCATAGGAGACTCACTGTCGTTCCTGCTGGAACTTTTGTTGCTTGTTGTCGAAGACCATAACATAACTAGGGATGAATGTTCAGAGAAGGCAAGGCTCCTTTCCTGTGAATTTGTCAGGTTTTGCAGCAGACTCCTCTTCGCAGCACATTTTGCTACTTGTCACTTCTTCGCCCACTCCTATTCCGAATCTTTCTGGTTACAAACAGACGTTCGACGTGGATGGTGAACCATTACTTCTCTCAGTAAAGCCTATTGGGAATCACTCCTCTGAGTCCTCCATATCGCTTCCCAATACTCTTCCCCACAATCCTTGGGTTACATCCCGAACACGGCGATTGGACCCCTCTCTTACATCTTGGTCCTTCCACCAGGTGTCACTTCTTCACCCACTTCTATTCCAGATCTTTCTGGTTATGAACAGAAATTCGACGTGGATGGAGAACCATTACTTCCCTCAGGAAGAGCCTATCGAGAATCACTCCTCTGAGTCCTCTATATCGCTTCCCAAAACCCGTCCCCACCATTCTTGGGTTACCTCCCGAACATGGCAATTGGACCACTCTCTTACACCCCGATCTTTCCACCAGATGTTGTTGGGTGCATTTATGCTCCTGCACCAAAATCAAGCATAATATATTTGATTTATTGTATGGTTTCCAATTCTTTCTCACATTGTTCTTGTACCATGCATTCACTTCCCTGATTATTTTCGAAAATTCCCAGTCACACCCTATCTCTCCATTTCACTTTGTTATCTCTTATTTCACAGGCGGGTGCACCCAGCGGAGTTTGAAATGACTTGAGAGAGAGTACATTTGATTCTAGCTTTCTAAGAACTCTACCGAACCTTCCCTGCCATAACCCCGAGTTGCCTACAGATGTCACTTCTTCGCCCACTCTTATTCCAAATCTTTCTGGTTATGGACAGACATTCGACGGGGATGGCGAACCATTTAATTCTCTCGGCCAAGCCTATTGAGAATCACTCCTCTGAGTCCTCCATATCACTTCTCAATACTCTTATCCATTTTCAGCCCAACAAGAAAGTATAATAGAAAACGAAACTATTCGATCAAAAACAGTGCCCGACACCATTCTGAACCATCTTCACCCATGTACACCATGTATAGAATCACTAATCGACAACCACCTCCCACTCTATTATCTTCCCCCTACACGAAGGACAGCACTGCATATAAGCCTAATTGGGGTGCCTGCCTTCAAGCTCAACCTCAAACTGGGGTGAAAAGGAAACATTCATAAGCTTGAGTACTTCGCAACCACAAAGAAGCGGACCCGACAACAGGTTCAATGGCCTGAACACCTATAAGGATTCAACTACATCACTCCCTACTGAAATGGGTGACTTGGCACGAAGCCTGATGAATTGACACATTGGGGTGACGTGTGCCCTAAAGGGGGGAATGGTGCTCATGCATTGGCAAATCCTCACAACTTCCATTCAAAAGACCAGGCACTCCCTTCAGTCCTCTTCGCCTTCTCCCCCTCACCAAATTTGCCTACAACAACACACCCCATTTGGGGACACAGGTCACACCCTTCTTCGCTCACAAGGGCTTCCATCCAAAACTCAAGGTCTCAAGGACCTTTGCTGGTGACTGTTGTGAAATTGACTGCATGGTATTCTGTCACCCTCTTGCCCACCCTGATCCAATTGTTTACTCACCTACCTCTTCCCCCGCACGAGCATTCCCCATCCTCCAAGGTGCACAAAAAAGCACACTGAGCCAAGCCAAGCCGAGTTGAGTTGAGTTGAGTTGAGCCAAGACACCCCCCGAGACGTCATGCAGGTACACGGGCCCCAATAACTGTGTCACCACCCTGGACAATCCGGATGTAGTGAGTATTGGCAATCAGAAGGAGGGGGCATGGGCGAGGGAATGGTCAGAGACAGTGGGCCGGGGGTAGATAATGGATGTGGAGCGCTACTGTAGGAAGGGTCGGCACGGCGTACTACCTAAGTTTACATATGATCGGTCGACAGGCAATGTTTGGGGGAGTGGATCTTATAGTGTCAGGTACAGAATGAAAAAGGAAAAGCAAGAAAATGTGTGCCCCGATCTAGCTACACTTGTATAAGAACCAGTTCCATGTCTCCCAATTAAAATTACAAAATTTTGCTGGTCACTTCCTGCGCTCGAGTCCTCAGCACATCGTATTGCCCTTGCATTGATCTGAGTCTTTCCAGTGTCTATTCCCTTAGTTACATAGTACTGCGCTTCTCTACACCTACAACTTAGTTACCCACTCTTCAGAGATTAAAAGTCTCACTACTTGCTGATGACTCAACCCATAACGACCACCACCACGCACCCAAAGCATGACATACACAAGTTTCGAGATATAAAACCGAAGCTCAGACAAGACAACTGGGTGTCGTGGAAGAGGGAGCTGCTAGCCACGGCAAGGGACAGAGGCCTGTATGCTAACATCACGGACACTGACACACTCCCGAGCGACACTAGCCCTAACATCACTACCGTCGGAACGATACCACATATAGGGACAACTCCACTCACCCAGCTCATAGATGAGTGGAACGACAGAAATAACGTTGCGTACAATCAGATCCTGCTCTGCGTATCTCCTGACCTGCAGACCGCGATCGACAACACGGACGTTGCCTCAGAGGCCTGGGTAATCCTAACAAAGAAATTCGAGTCCAAAGATCTGAGTAAGATCAGTATAGTCAGAACGAAGTACAAAAACTACCACATGGGTGAGGGTCAGTCCGTCAACAAGTACCTCACGACCATGAAGGACTTCTGAAATCAACTGGGAAAGATGGGTGAGATCATAGCCAACTCGACTCATGCAGCAATGATTCTCAGAAATGTACCTGAGTCTTGGAGGCCGATCGCCCAAACCATCTGCATGATCATGCATGACCCTAACGACATCGAGGAGCACCTCGAAGCCCACAAGGCGGACCTCAATGCCGTCGAGATATCCAGCCAGGCCGCCACTGCGTTCATCGCAAGGGCGGCATGACCTGCACCCAACAGGTCCAACTTACCAAGTGTCCCACAGAACCAACAGTTTACTGCAGCGCAGAACGCACCTTGAGCCAACCAGAGGCCATTCTACCACTGCAACAACTGTGGAAAAGAGGGACACAGCGCTTCCAGGTGGTGGTTTAGGTGGGCAATCACCTTGGAAGCCTTTCCAAGGCCAATCCCCTTCCGCTCCCACCTTTAGACCTCATAATAACTCACCCTCCATTCCCCCTCAGCGACCTGACCAAGTGACGAACCCAAAGCTGAACGACTCAGCACGCCTTGCTGGCCAGAGCAGGGACATTGCCATGGTGGCAAAGATTTCAGAGGTATCGGAGGAGACAAGTCAGACAGTTGTCCTGTTGACAGTGACCACAGCGTTATCTACGATTGAGAACAAGACCCATACCTGGCTGATAGACTCAGCCATGTCCAGTCATCTCTGCAGGACCGCTGACCTGTTCGCTGTTCGATCACCTTTACACAGTCACGCCGATCTCGATCAAGACAGCCAGCGGGGAGGCATTCATCGCCAACCAGAGAGGGACAATACATATCACCCTCTGCACCGATGCATCGTTCCAACTCCCTCATCTCCCAATAACACTCCTCGATGTCATCTACGTGCCGAAACTTAACATGAATCTTCTATCAGTTGGACGAATGACCACTGCCAACGTCAACGTTATTTTTAGCAGGCACCACTCTTCACTTTTGGTGGACAACAAGATCCTGGCTCACGGTCCAAAGATCAGTAATTTATTTACCTATACTGCTCTTGCCACTCCCAAAACCACAGTTGAGACAGCAAGGTACTCAAATGACTCGAATGACCCAACCGAAATAAAGTTGTGGCATCACCGTCTAGCACACATGAGCTATTCAACGATTGAGATGATCAGGATGAGGATGGAGAACAGGTTCATACCGTACATCAAAGCAGACCTCACGACACAATGTGAGGACTGCCCATTCGGGAAGCAGACTAGGGCCCCATTCAGACACGTGGAAGATCTCCCATCAGCCATCGGAGACATCATCATCTCAGACCTCTGCGGCCCCTTCGAGGTGTCGATCAGGGGCTATAAATACTTTGTTACCTGGATCGACTCGAAGTCCAGGTATGCGAGTATAGATTTCCTAAAGAACAAGGAGTGCCCGACCGTCATCGAGTCATTTCAACTCTACCTGGCCTGGTGTTTTGGAACCCTTCAAGACTTTGGTGTTATTGCTAACACTTCAATCTATCAGAACGTGTCGTTTACGAGACTCAAAGAATATTAAACAATGCTGCAGCACAACTCCGGAAATAATTTAATATTTGTACCTTGGTTGCAATCCACGTAAGAACTAGTCCAAGTTAATACGGATGGAAGGCAATGCGTTTCTTAGCAGCACTGAACAATAAACTAAAAGACTGTAGGTTCAAGGACACTATCGGGGTCCAAGCATATTCCAAAATATAAAGGAATGTACTTAGCAGGCGAGTTTATAAATGGACTGCCCTGATAATCTACCAGCGCACAGCAATAAAACGAGGGACGATTTTTGTGAACAAAGCGACTTGTGAAAGTCTCTAATCAGGAAAATCAACTGACTAGATCGTCTCGGGTATTGGAGTGCGAATGGCAAGACTTTCAATTGACAGACTCACTCTGTAGAATTACACCCGGAGGATTAGTCCAAGTGGCTAAGCAGTAAAGTAACTACTTAACAAGGAATTAGACACTAAAGTAAGTGAATAACCCTAGCCGGGATTAGCAGCTTAGTAAGATGCAAGTCACATGAGGTCACGTGTAGGATAGAAGATGGGTAGATTGGCTGATGAAAGGCAGGCAAAAAGGGCCTCCTTTTATATCGTATTGTACAGGCGCTTAACTAAGCGGTAGGACCTTCTATCTATTAATGGAATGGGGGAATGAGTCACAAAGAAGCTTTCGGAATTTGTAGGAAGGTTCTGTCTGACTCATAATGACTCACAGTGACTAGAAATGACTCCTACTGGTGACTCCACTAGGTTTTCCACCAATCAGGGCTTGATTTGTCAGGAATGAGTCATTAATTGGGCCCATGTTATTCATGACAGCTTGGGTGAGTCATGAGCATGTGACTCACCAAGGTGTGCATGAGTCAGTTGAGTCATTGAGGCTGTACAAGCAAATGACTAGGCTTTTCAAACTCAGAGGCTGAGTCTGAAGGAGCCACCTGACCGGATTTGTGGGTGACCGCGGGTGCACAAGCCGCGAGTGACGCGAGCGTCTGGTCGGAGTTTGAAATCGGAAGTCCGAAACAGAGTTGTGGGGACGTGTGTATCCACAACTCTGCTGCACAGAAATAAGTGAGTTTGAGTGGAGACAGCCTCGGAAAAATAGGTCAAATTCATAGATAATTAGAGGGATGTTTGAATAGGCCTTATGAGGACAGTAGACATTTTTTATGGGCGATAATTGGTTGTTTTTAAAGGCCTTTGATGCAGACTACAAATTTACAATAAAGAGACATTTGAGAGCTGGTTGAACAGCTAGAACCGAGACCATGTAGTGTGCTGGTTGAACAGCGGTTCCCATACAAGCAGTCACCTGGAGTTCAAAAACCCAACATACCATCTCATTATCTACAACAAAGGCTGAGTACATCGCTATTACCGAAGGAACTAAGGGACTTATCTGCGCTCCAGGAACTAGGTTTTGACCAAGTCCAACCAACTTCTATCAGATCCAACAACTTAGGCGCCATCACACTTTCCCATGACATGACCTACCATGCCAGGACCAAGCGTATCAATGTAGCCTACCACTTCATCCATGAGAAGGTGGCCAGGCTTCACTTACCTATGTTAGGTCAAAGATCCCTGAAAGACTTAAACATAAATAATAACAAGTTAAGTCTCTGTGAAAAAAAAAAAGTTATGAAAGAAAACCCTGCAGATCTAATGACGAGAATCATTCTTGACAGGCGGGACAATGTGATCCACTGTGGAGTTACCGAAGCCAACCAACCAGCCCGCTCTCCGTCGGCTGGTCTCATCGCTCCCGACCCCGCAAACGCACATCCCTGCCAGTCCCACCTCTTCCACCACGCCTCATCCCCTCCTCTATCAGGCGTCGAGCCCATCCTTCCGATGCCGATGCCGATGCCCCTACTGCCTCTCCCATATTCCCCGTCCCCGGCCACCCTAGCTGAGCAGATGGACTTTATCAACCTCCGCACCTCCTTGCGCGCTGTCACTGCACCCCAACCTGCATACCCGCCAAGCCATCAGTTTTCCGCTTGAGCGAGGCTGTCAGTGGTCCTTGCCTCCTCAAGCTGCAGTAAATCGTCGCTAACCCTCAATACCAGGGATTCAGTGTTGCGCGCAGGTGTAAGGACCCGGCCTTTGGCCGGCTACTTACCGGTAGAACCTTCTTCCGAGCCCGAGCCTTGTGATATTCATGCCCGAGTACATATGATACTTATCCGTGCCCGAGCCCGATCCCGAGCTTGAACTCATATCCGACCTTGATCCCATGCCCGTATCCCCCTTAGTTACTGATTCCGCTCCATCACGCATCATTCGTATATTACCTCGCCCTGACCTCAGTCTCCTGACCTCGCCCTGACCTCCACTAATCTGTTCGCCCCTGACTTGCACCTCGTCCGTATATAAACCCCTTGTATGCATTCCTACTCCTCAGTCTGAAAATCAACTATCGTGTCCCTTCGATCCCTAGCTAGTTTCTACGCCTCGCCTCTTAAGCCAGAACCTCGCCTCTTATTCGTTTACCTCCGAAATTGGGACTCGTGCATAGGGTCGGCGCAGCACATAAGCTGAAGCCAAGTCCCTCTCCGACTTCCCCATCCAAACCTCGCCCCGTAACCTCGGACCTTGACTCGGGTTTCGTCCCCGACCTCGGTCAACCTTACGACGGATCGTAACGTAACAGTATTTTCAGACTGCTTACACCCTACGTATCCCTTTTTCACGATGTCCATGATAACTCGTTCTCGCACCCTTCGGGGTATCTCAGAACAGCGACGTTTCTCGGAAGCCCCCGATGACTCACCCCCGTCCCCGGGGATACCCCTCGCGGACCCCGCCGAGCCTAGTAACAAAGGCAAAGGTAGGGCTAACCTCGGTGACCCTTCAGGTGATCCAGGTGATGGCTCTAGAAGTTCTGATAACGATCGGGACCTCCCCAACCTTCCGCCCGAGGACCTCGGTGACCTCGAGGACAACGAGCTTATGCGTCGAGTGTTCATCAAACTCGCGAAACCTCGCGAATCCGAAGCACGAGCCAAGGTCAAGGAACCGGATAGTTATGACGGTACTGACCAAGCCAAGCTTCGCACTTTCTTCCTTCAATGTGTACTCAACTTCAGAGATCGCCCCACCGCGTTCAAGACTGGGGCCTCAAAGGTGCAGTATGCTATTTCTTACCTATCCGGCTCGGCTCTGCAATATTTCGAGCCGGCGATCCTCGGCGAAGTCCAACCCGAGCCAGATTGGCTCGAGGACTGGGACAGTTTCAAGGCCGAGCTTGAGCTTAACTTCGGCCCATACGACAACGCGGCCCAAGCCGAGATTGACCTCGAGAAGATCGTTATGAAAGAGCACCACAAGGCCACGCGATTCTTTATCGACTTCGCCCGAGCTTCGACTCGGACTCAGTGGAACGACGCGGCCCTCCGACACTTTGCCTACAAGGGCTTGGCCAAACGGATCAAGGACGACTTACTTCACTTCCCTCGATTCCGCAGCCTCGCCGAGCTTAGGAACTTCGCGCTGGAATGCGATAGCCGTTACTGGGAGCGAAAGGAATACGACGCCATGATCAATGGTCGTAGCTCCCAGCCTGCACGCACCACTAATCAGTCCAGTAGCAATGCCACTAACAACCACCAGTCTTCCAGTGGTTCCAATAACAATAAGAACCGCAACAAGACTAACAACAGCGGCAAGGGTTCCAACAACAACAACTCTTCGAACAACAAGAGCCAGCCCGACATTTCGAGCAAACTCGGGAAGGATGGCAAACTGCTTCCGAGGAGCGCCAACGTCGGGTCGACCAAGGACTGTGTCTGCTTTGCGGCACCAAAGGTCACGTCGTCAAGGACTGCCCGAAGAACAAGTCTACCAATAGTAGCGGTTCTAAAGGTCGGGCAACGAAGACCCCTAACGAGGGGACTTCAGCCTCCATTACGGAGGTGAAAAAATAGGTAGCAACCTCGGAACCACACGATCCGAGGATTGCGGTAACCTCACCCGTGTGCTCAGACTCAGCGCCGCTTCTCATTCATTGTCCAAAGATTCCCTTAATGTAGATCTAACCTCGCCTTCGCTGCCCAACGTCGCTTTTGTTGCATTAGTTGACTGCGGGTCCTCAGACTGTTTTATTGAATCCAGATTTGTCCAGAAGTACTCCATGCCTGCTTATCCTGTCTCTCCTATACCCTTGAAACTATTTGACGGTAGTACTAACACTACCATTACCCAAGCTCTAGACCTCTGCATTTGCTTTCCGACCGGCGAACAACAATGGGTTACCTTCTACGTAACCTCGCTCGACTCAAGTTGCTCGATGGTACTTGGCCACAACTGGCTCACCCGCTACAATCCGTCGATTGACTGGGTATTGGGCAGTATTACTTTCAAGACCATCGACCTAACAACGACTCCAGCGACCCCGGCGACGTCAGCCCGCTCAGCTTCGGCTACGACTTCGACCTCGCCTACGGCATCTTCGCCCCCGCCTCCGACCTCGCTTCCGAAGTTGCAAGCACCCCTCGTTTCCCTAATCAATGCACCCGCTTTCATGCGCGCATCTAGATTGGAAGGGTCCGAAGTGTTTCAGCTCAATTTGGCTTCGCCTGAGCTCCTCGCCAGAGGGGCAACATCGGGAGGAAGCTCTTCCGAGCTTCCTGAGAACATTAAGAAACATGTTCCCGAAGTATATCACGAATTTGCAGATGTGTTCAGCAAAGCACGCGCTGACACTCTAGCTCCCCACCGACCTCACGATATCAAAATCAACCTCGAAGAAGGGACCTCGCCACCAATCGGTCCCATCTACTCTCTCTCAGCTTCCGAACTCAAAGCACTTCGCGAGTTCATCGACGAGCATTTAAACATCGGTTTCATCCGACCTTCACGCTCGCCTCATGGTGCACCGGTATTGTTCGTTCGCAAAAAAGATGGCTCACTTCGGTTGTGTGTCGACTTCCGAGGTTTGAACAAAATCTCAAAAAAAAGATCGGTATCCATTGCCATTGATTGCTGACTTACTTGATGCTCCAAAGAATGCTCGCATCTATACGAAAATTGACCTTCGTCACGCTTACCACCTCGTACGGGTGGCCGAGGGTGACGAATGGAAAACCGCCTTCAGGACTCGCTATGGGTCTTTTGAATGGTTGGTTATGCCATTTGGTCTCACTAATGGCCCTGCTGCCTTCCAGAGATTCATGAACGAGGTGTTCGCCGACCTTTTGGACGTTTGTGTGGTGGTATACTTGGATGACATTCTAATCTACTCCAGTGACCCCTCCAAACATGTTGAACATGTCAAGGAAGTCTTGCGACGACTACGACTCAACAACCTCTTCGCCAAAGAAGACAAATGCGAGTTCCATCGCGACTCGGTTGAATTCCTCGGCTACATACTCTCTCCCGAGGGCCTAACTATGGCGGACGACAAGGTAAAGGTCATTCAAGACTGGCCTGAACCTCGCAAAGTTCGCGACATCCAATCCTTCCTCGGCTTCGCCAACTTCTACCGACGTTTCATCTCACAACTACTCCGACATCACCATTCCTCTCACCCGACTCACCCGCAAGGGTAACCCTTGGAACTTTTCGAGGATTGTCGACGGGCTTTCAACCTGTTGAAGAGGGCGTTCACTACCGCCCCTATCCTTACTCACTGGGATTCCTGACCTTCCACTGATCGTAGAGACTGATGCATCAGATTATGCCTTAGCGGCAATCTTATCACTACGAACCTCGGAAGGCGAACTTCATCCCGTCGCTTTCCACTCCCGCACATTCACCTCTACCGAGCTCAACTACGATGTTCACGACAAGGAGCTCCTCGCCATTTTTGAAGCCTTTCAACGCTGGCGACACTACCTAGAGGGCTCAGGCGAACCAGTTGACGTTATCACCGATCACAAGAACCTCGAATACTTTTCAACTACGAAGCTCTTGACCCGTCGACAAGCTCGGTGGTCGGAATACCTTTCCCAGTTCAACCTCGCCATACGCTTCCGACCTGGTCGCCTCGGAACGAAGCCTGACTCTCTCACTAGACGATGGGACGTCTACCTTAAAGAGGGGAATAGCGACTATGCCACCATAAACCCGCAGAACCTACGGCCAGTG
>WHVA01000901.1:0-22402 GCA_015179125.1 Gautieria morchelliformis
CAACTTGCTACCTTACCCACAGATCAGGTAAGGTACAGAGGTTCGGGCATCAACCATGTGCGGTCGATCAGGGATAGCGCGCCTATCGAGTGATGGCATCTGCCATGACGTCGACAGGCGCCAGGCCACAGGCACCGAGAGGGTGCGGGCACTAAACGCCGCAGAGAGTAATAGACTTTGCAGGAGCACAGGGTACTGTGGAGTGATTTGAGAATATCATCCACAGTGCACATACTCAATTAGCTGCCCCACAGAAAAGGCACAGAGAGAATGGCCCATCACCAAGCCTAGCATTTATGCTAGGCAGGGCAGATTTGACTCCATTTTTCTATTTGAACTCCATGATACGACCGACTGACTATTATCCTAACATCATGTGGACAGGGGCTTTGTATGCTAGGTACAGATCTCTATTCCAAAGCCTAAACAATCCTAACACTATCTCCATCACCCCATGACTTTATGACTATAAATTAGTCACCCCTTAGTTACAAGTAGCTTTTTGACCCATCTGTCCGATATCTTGAACACTAGTAGTTACTATTAATATAGTATAAATAGCTAGTACAAATGTATGAGCGAGATTATCCAGAATCGATTATTTTATCCCCTGAAACTACTGTAGTCTTGTTTGATAGCTACAGAGTTCAAACCTTGATAGTTTATTCCAAATCTTCGTTGAGGGTTCACTATCACTGTTTACTCTATACTACCTTAAAAGCGAACGCTTTTGATTTGGTTATCCCTTGGGTCGACACCATTCTTCTGTCAACACGGTCACGTGACTCTCATCCATCAGTGCCAGACGCGCCTCGAAAGGCTTAGTCAGCACACAGAAGAGAGGCGAACACAGTGGTCCCAACCACTGAGCAATAGATTTTATTTGTTAAAAGGCACCAATTAACATCCTAATCCAAAACTCCAATCCTTTTGTCATTAAGTCCGCGGGGTTCTCCTTCGACCTGACATAAGTAAGCGCTGCCTCATTTGAAGCGACTTTCTCGTGGATAAAGTGGTAAGCGACATTTATATGTTTTGTCCTAGCATGGTAAGTCACATCCTGTGACAAAGTGATTGCGCTGAGGTTATCACATTGAATAGAGGCTGGTTGGTTCTGGTCGAAGCTGAGCCCTTTGATCGCCTTCCGAAGCCAAACGAGTTCTTTGGTGCCTTCAGTAAGGGCAATATACTCGGCCTCCGTGGTAGATAGTGAGACCATCCGGTGCTTCCAAGCACTCCAGGCAATAGATCCCCCTCCTAATATAGCAACATATCCACTGATTGATCTAGCATCACTGCGATTAGCGTAGTCGGCGTCCACGTATATTCGAAGTTCAAGTCCAGCCTCCGTCCTGAAGAGGATCCCACCATCCTGTGTGCCTATGAGGTAACGTAGGACGTGTTTGATCGCCATCCAATCTTCTGGACCATATGAATTGGTGAATTGACTGAGGTGTTGCACTGCAAAAGCTATATCAGGGCAGGTGCCAAGGGCTGCATACATAAGGGAGCCGACTGCCTGGGCATAAGGGGCCTTGATCATTGGTCCATCATGTGCGTCAAGTGGTATATCGAGTTTGGTGGATATATTGAATGGTGTTGATATGGGATTCGCGTTCTCCATGTGGAAACGCACGAGTATAGTGTCAATGTAGGGACCTTGTGAAATCCGTAGAGTACCCTCTTCTCTATTTCTCTCAACTCTTAATCCCAATATTTTCTTCATCTCCCCTAAATCTGTCATTGGGAGTTTTTCATTCAATTCTTCCTTCACCTTTGACATCCATGCTTTTGTATTTGACACCAGACCTAGGTCATCGACATATACTGCAATGATGTCCATGCCGGATTGTTACGATACGATCCGTCGTAAGGTTGACCGAGGTCGGGGACGAAACCCGAGTCAAGGTCCGAGGTTACAGGGCGAGGTTTGGATGGGGAGGTCGGAGAGGGACTTGGCTTCAGCTTATGTGCTGCGCCGACCCTACGCACGAGTCCCAACTTCGGAGGTAAACGAATAAGAGGCGAGGTTCTAGCTTAAGAGGCGAGGCGTAGAAACTAGCTAGGGATCGAAGGGACACGATAGTTGATTTTCAGACTAAGGAGTAGGAATGCATACAAGGGGGTTATATACGGACGAGGTGCAAGTCAGGGGCGAACAGATTAGTGGAGGTCAGGGCGGGGTCAGGAGACCGAGGTCAGGGCGAGGTAATATACGAATGATGCGTGATGGAGCGGAATCAGTAACTAAGGGGATACGGGCATGGGATCAAGGTCGGATATGAGTTCAAGCTCGGGATCGGGCTCGGGCACGGATAAGTATCATATGTACTCGGGCATGAATATCACAAGGCTCGGGCTCGGAAGAAGGTTCTACCGGTAAGTAGCCGGCCAAAGGCCGGGTCCTTACAGTATTCCCCCCTCATGGCCGAGACCCTCGAGGCCGTAATGTGAACAGGGTTCGCCTATCCTTGAATCTAGATCTCGGTCCGATGTTAAGTAGCCGGAAAGGCGAAGCTTAAATCGTAGCCGAGGTTGGATAAAAGGGTGGGTAGGAGGCAGCGAACCCCATTGCCAACGAATATGGTGCGCCCTCAAGCCCTCTTCAACTCAGCCGTCGACGAGGACAGCACAAACAACGTGTTCGACCAGACATTGCTGTCTGCGGCGAACGGAGCCTCGGGCGAGGTTGTGCCCGAGGATCGACCCGAGGTTGGCACATTGCCAATTGATGAGACGGGGGCCATTGACATGCGGCAGCCGTGGCAGGAAGGGCCGAATGGAAAAAAGGTGAGTACCGTTGTTGGCTGGTCATGGACGCTGCTGATTTGTACAGTATAAGCGCATGTTGTTTTCATACCACCCGACTGACTTGTCCCTATACGGGTACAAGCTCGCCGACGGGGGACCCCGCGAGTGGCAGCTCGCGACCAAGGCTGAGGCGAGGTGTGCGCGCTGCGAAGAGCGCGACTATACGTGCCTTCGGGCCGTTAGTCTCAACTTCGGCCTCGCCGACCAGGGTGCTTGCGTGTGGTGCAGGACCCGTTCCTTGGGCTGTAGCATCGCCCAAGGTCGCCGCAGCAAGGCGACCCCAGGGAAAGGTCAGGTGGGTGTAGCGAGCAAGAAGCGAGCGAGGAGCGAGGAGGCCGAGGGTGAACCGAGGCCGAGGAAAGGGGCCAAGGTTCGAGACGAGGTGGATGATGATGACAACGACTCGAGCGATTGGGTCGAGCGTAACCTTGAGACGAGGGTGGAGAGGATGGAAGCGAGGCTGAGCGAGGGGAAGGGAAAGGAAACAGAAGGGGCGAGGCAGAATGAGGGAAAGGAAACCGAGGTGGAGGAAACCGAGGTGGAAGGTCGGAGGGCGAAGAAGGACAAGAGGACGAAAAGATCGGAGCGGAGTGCGGAGATGAGGGAGTTGATAGCGGCTGTGAGGGATGTGGGGCAGAAAGTTGGTGAGGTTGGGGAGAGGGTGCGCGAGTTGCTGGGGGAGTTTAGGGCTGCGAATGACAGGATGAACAGGGCGGATGTGGAGTTCATGAGGATAAGGAGGAGGCGGAATTATTTGAAGCGGATGCAGGGGGCGAGAGACTTGGCGGATTATGGGGGACATGGGGGTCTGGTGGAGCGAAGTAGTAGCAGTAATGAGGAGGAGTCAGGCGAGGGGAGCGAGGAGAGCGAGGGAGAGGATATGAGGATGGTGGAATAACTAGTAAATGGAATAATAGACTTTTCTTGGATTTTATCGATTTTGTTTTGAAGGTTTTTTGTCATCTAACTACCGGGGTCATGGGGATTAACAGGGAAAACAATCATAGAGCAGTCAAGGGGCCGGGCTTGCCCGGGTAAGAGTCATGGAAATCCGTGACCAGCTCCGAGGCATGATCAAGCTCGGAAGCGAGGATCCACGAGGTTTCTTCGTCGGTACCTTCGTAACCAGTCCACCTGACAAGGTAGAGTAATTTGCAGCTCTTGCGTCTATTATCGATCTTCGAGTCGAGGATTTCGGAAACCTCGAACTCGGGTTCGCCGTCGATAACGACTGGGGGCGGAGGCGGCTGAACTCGGTTTGGTATGGTGTTGGGCGAGGCTGGTTCGAGCATAGATACGTGGAAACCGGATGGACTGAATGCATGTGTTCTGGAAGTCGAAGGGTGAAGGAGTGAGTACCCGCTCGGGAAATGATTTCAAAAGGACCCAAGAACTTCTCGGCGAGCTTCTTGGTAGGCCGAGTTGTTCGAAAGTACTGTGCCTTCACAAAGGCGAGGGATCCTACTTGGAAATCAGGAGCGGGCTTGCGACGAACATCGGCCGAGGCTTGGTAAGTTTTCTGAGCCTCGAGGATGGCGTGGCGAAGTTCTTGGTGAAGCTCGTCCAGGTCAACCACGAAGTCTCGGGCTCGTGCCGAGGCGAGGTCGCGCTCGGGGTGAACTGCGAGGTTCGGATGGTAGCCTTTATTGGCAAAGAATGGGGAGACGCCGGTGGTTGCGCTAGGCGCGTTGTTGTAGGCGAACTCGGCTAGGGGAAGGAGCGAAGCCCAATTGGACTGCTGATAGTTGCAATAGATCCTGAGGTACTGTTCCAAAGTTTGGTTAGCACGCTCGGTCTGACCGTCACCCTCGGGATGATATCCCGAGGTGAAATGTAACCGCATGTCCAAAGCTTTCCCTAGGGAACGCCAGAAGTGCGAAACAAACTCGGAACCCCTGTCCGAGGTGACGTGCGAGGGGACTCCATGCTTTGAAAAGACATGAAGAACGAAGAGGTGAGCGAGCTCTTGCGAGGTTATCTTGTCTGTGGTTGGAATGAAGATAACCTGCTTAGTGAAGCGGTCAACAATCACTAGGATGGAGGTGAACTCGGATGAAGGGGGGAGTTGCTCAATGAAATCCATAGATATGGAATTCCAAGGTTTCTCGGGAACAGGAAGTTGTTTGAGGAGACCATAGGGTTTGTGACGTTGCGGCTTGCTTCGCATACAAGTGGTACACGTCTTGCAATACTCCTTGACAAAGGATCTAATCCCTGGCCAAGTATAGTCTCGTCGGATCAGCTCCAAGGTTTTGTTGACCCCGAAGTGTCCCGAGAGAATGTGATCGTGCTTGTATTGCAGGATGCGAAGTCGAAGGTCTTGGGCCGCTGGAACATAGGTTCGGTTGTCAAGTTTGAGAAATCCCTCGGGGTCTGTGGTCCACCTCGGGTCATTAACCAAGCCGAGGTGCGACTTGGCTATGGGGTCCGAGGGGAGGTTTGCCAGTATGTCAGCTCGGATCTGCTCGGTATCAAGCAGTGAAGCGGCTCGGAGTACGATGGGAGCGAGGTTAGTAGCTCTAAGGGACGATGCCAGCTGGTGCTGAGTAAACACTGGCCGTAGGTTCTGCGGGTTTATGGTGGCATAGTCGCTATTCCCCTCTTTAAGGTAGACGTCCCATCGTCTAGTGAGAGAGTCAGGCTTCGTTCCGAGGCGACCTGGTCGGAAGCGTATGACGAGGTTGAACTGGGAAAGGTATTCCGACCACCGAGCTTGTCGACGGGTCAAGAGCTTCGTAGTTGAAAAGTATTCGAGGTTCTTGTGATCGGTGATAACGTCAACTGGTTCGCCTGAGCCCTCTAGGTAGTGTCGCCAGCGTTGAAAGGCTTCAAAAATGGCGAGGAGCTCCTTGTCGTGAACATCGTAGTTGAGCTCGGTAGAGGTGAATGTGCGGGAGTGGAAAGCGACGGGATGAAGTTCGCCTTCCGAGGTTCGTAGTGATAAGATTGCCGCTAAGGCATAATCTGAAGCATCAGTCTCTACGATCAGTGGAAGGTCAGGAATCCAGTGGGTAAGGATAGGGGCGGTAGTGAACGCCCTCTTCAACAGGTTGAAAGCCCGTCGACAATCCTCGGAAAAATTCCAAGGGGTACCCTTGCGGGTAAGTCGGGTGAGAGGAATGGTGATGTCGGAGTAGTTGTGAATGAAACGTCGGTAGAAGTTGGCGAAGCCGAGGAAGGATTGGATGTCGCGAACTTTGCGAGGTTCAGGCCAGTCTTGAATGACCTTTACCTTGTCATCCGCCATAGTGAGGCCCTCGGGAGAGAGTATGTAGCCGAGGAATTCAACCGAGTCGCGATGGAACTCGCATTTGTCTTCTTTGGCGAAGAGGTTGTTGAGTCGTAGTCGTCGCAAGACTTCCTTGACATGTTCAACATGTTTGGAGGGGTCACTGGAGTAGATTAGAATGTCATCCAAGTATACCACCACACAAACGTCCAAAAGGTCGGCGAACACCTCGTTCATGAATCTCTGGAAGGCAGCAGGGCCATTAGTGAGACCAAATGGCATAACCAACCATTCAAAAGACCCATAGCGAGTCCTGAAGGCGGTTTTCCATTCGTCACCCTCGGCCACCCGTACGAGGTGGTAAGCGTGACGAAGGTCAATTTTCGTATAGATGCGAGCATTCTTTGGAGCATCAAGTAAGTCAGCAATCAATGGCAATGGATACCGATCTTTTTTTGAGATTTTGTTCAAACCTCGGAAGTCGACACACAACCGAAGTGAGCCATCTTTTTTGCGAACGAACAATACCGGTGCACCATGAGGCGAGCGTGAAGGTCGGATGAAACCGATGTTTAAATGCTCGTCGATGAACTCGCGAAGTGCTTTGAGTTCGGAAGCTGAGAGAGAGTAGATGGGACCGATTGGTGGCGAGGTCCCTTCTTCGAGGTTGATTTTGATATCGTGAGGTCGGTGGGGAGCTAGAGTGTCAGCGCGTGCTTTGCTGAACACATCTGCAAATTCGTGGTATTCTTCAGGAACATGTTTCTTAATGTTCTCAGGAAGCTCGGAAGAGCTTCCTCCCGATGTTGCCCCTCTGGCGAGGAGCTCAGGCGAAGCCAAATTGAGCTGAAACACTTCGGACCCTTCCAATCTAGATGCGCGCATGAAAGCGGGTGCATTGATTAGGGAAACGAGGGGTGCTTGCAACTTCGGAAGCGAGGTCGGAGGCGGGGGCGAAGATGCCGTAGGCGAGGTCGAAGTCGTAGCCGAAGCTGAGCGGGCTGACGTCGCCGGGGTCGCTGGAGTCGTTGTTAGGTCGATGGTTTTGAAAGTAATACTGCCCAATACCCAGTCAATCGATGGATTGTAGCGGGTGAGCCAGTTGTGGCCAAGTACCATCGAGCAACTTGAGTCGAGCGAGGTTACGTAGAAGGTAACCCATTGTTGTTCGCCGGTCGGAAAGCAAATGCAGAGGTCTAGAGCTTGGGTAATGGTAGTGTTAGTACTACCGTCAAATAGTTTCAAGGGTATAGGAGAGACAGGATAAGCAGGCATGGAGTACTTCTGGACAAATCTGGATTCAATAAAACAGTCTGAGGACCCGCAGTCAACTAATGCAACAAAAGCGACGTTGGGCAGCGAAGGCGAGGTTAGATCTACATTAAGGGAATCTTTGGACAATGAATGAGAAGCGGCGCTGAGTCTGAGCACACGGGTGAGGTTACCGCAATCCTCGGATCGTGTGGTTCCGGGGTTGCTACCTATTTTTTCACCTCCGTAATGGAGGCCGAAGTCCCCTCGTTAGGGGTCTTCGTTGCCGGACCTTTAGAACCGCTACTATTGGTAGACTTGTTCTTCGGGCAGTCCTTGACGACGTGACCTTTGGTGCCGCAAAGCAGACAAAGGCCTTGGTCGACCCGACGTTGGCGTTCCTCGGGAAGCAGTTTGCCATCCTTCCCGAGTTTGCTCGAAATGTCGGGCTGGCTCTTGTTGTTCGAAGAGTTGTTGTTGTTGGAACCCTTGCCGCTGTTGTTAGTCTTGTTGCGGTTCATATTGTTATTGGAACCACTGGAAGACTGGTGGTTGTTAGTGGCATTGCTACTGGACTGATTAGTGGTGCGTGCAGGCTGGGAGCTACGACCATTGATCATGGCGTCGTATTCCTTTCGCTCCCAGTAACGGCTATCGCATTCCAGCGCGAAGTTCCTAAGCTCGGCGAGGCTGCGGAATCGAGGGAAGTGAAGCAAGTCGTCCTTGATCCGTTTGGCCAAGCCCTTGTAGGCAAAGTGTCGGAGGGCCGCGTCGTTCCACTGAGTCCGAGTCGAAGCTCGGGCGAAATCGATAAAGAATCGCGCGGCCTTGTGGTGCTCTTTCATAACGATCTTCTCGAGGTCAATCTCGGCTTGGGCCGCGTTGTCGTATGGGCCGAAGTTAAGCTCGAGCTCGGCCTTGAAGCTGTCCCAGTCCTCGAGCCAATCTGGCTCGGGTTGGACTTCGCCGAGGATCGCCGGCTCGAAATATTGCAGAGCCGAGCCGGACAGGTAAGAAATAGCATACTGCACCTTCGAGGCCCCAGTCTTGAACGCGGTGGGGCGATCTCTGAAGTTGAGTACACATTGAAGGAAGAAAGTGCGAAGCTTGGCTTGGTCAGTACCGTCATAACTATCCGGTTCCTTGACCTTGGCTCGTGCTTCAGATTCGCGAGGTTTCGCAAGTTTGATGAACACTCGACGCATAAGCTCGTTGTCCTCGAGGTCACCGAGGTCCTCGGGCGGAAGGTTGGGGAGGTCCCGATCGTTGTCAGAACTTCTAGAGCCATCACCTGGATCACCTGAAGGGTCACCGAGGTTAGCCCTACCTTTGCCTTTGTTAGTAGGCTCGGCGGGGTCTGCGAGGGGTATCCCCGGGGGTGAGTCATCGGGGGCTTCCGAGAAACGCCGCTGTTCTGAGATACCCCGAAGGGTGCGAGAACGAGTTATCATGGACATCGTGAAAAAAGGGATACGTAGGGTGTAAGCAGTCTGAAAATACTGTTACGATACGATCCGTCGTAAGGTTGACCGAGGTCGGGGACGAAACCCGAGTCAAGGTCCGAGGTTACAGGGCGAGGTTTGGATGGGGAGGTCGGAGAGGGACTTGGCTTCAGCTTATGTGCTGCGCCGACCCTACGCACGAGTCCCAACTTCGGAGGTAAACGAATAAGAGGCGAGGTTCTAGCTTAAGAGGCGAGGCGTAGAAACTAGCTAGGGATCGAAGGGACACGATAGTTGATTTTCAGACTAAGGAGTAGGAATGCATACAAGGGGGTTATATACGGACGAGGTGCAAGTCAGGGGCGAACAGATTAGTGGAGGTCAGGGCGGGGTCAGGAGACCGAGGTCAGGGCGAGGTAATATACGAATGATGCGTGATGGAGCGGAATCAGTAACTAAGGGGATACGGGCATGGGATCAAGGTCGGATATGAGTTCAAGCTCGGGATCGGGCTCGGGCACGGATAAGTATCATATGTACTCGGGCATGAATATCATAAGGCTCGGGCTCGGAAGAAGGTTCTACCGGTAAGTAGCCGGCCAAAGGCCGGGTCCTTACACGGATCCGGTTTTCCTGATGTACATACATTCATTGGCTGTACTTTGAATGTATCCCAGGTTTAGCAGTGTGTTCCGGAGCCTATGGTACCACGCGCGCCCTGCCTGTTTGAGTCCATATATTGCACAGCGTAACTTCAGGAGATCCGTCAGTTCCTTGCTCCACCACCTATGTGAGTGCGGCACTGGCTTCGACAGCGGGACCACAAACTCTCCCGCGGAGCCTATTCCCTCTTTTATAAAAGGAATACTCTTGGACCCCGATAGTGTCCTTGAACCTACACACTCTTTTAGTTTATTGTTCAGTGCAGCTAAAAAATGCATTGCCTTCTATCTGTAATAACTTGGACAAGTTATTACACAGATTGCAACCAAGGTACAAATATTAAATTATTTCCGTAGTTGTGCTGCTGCATTGGATTGGTATTCTACTAGTCGTGTAAATGACACGTTCTGATAGACAGAGGCATTAGCAATAACACCAAAGTCTTGAAGGGTTCCAAAACAGTCTGTCGCAAACAGTTAGTGTAATGGCAAAAGAACCATATGAGAACAAAAATGCCTTGAGTCCTTTAGGGATGTGGTATTGCGCGTGACTCGTGTGGTCATCAGGGATGGCCTGCAGGATGGCATTGAGCAATATGAGCTCGCGTGCAAGTGGGTCACCCTCCGATGGCAATGAGGTGGGAGTTTTGTTTTATGGGACAAGCACTCACCTGAGACTCAGCCCAACTATCCAGCAGGGCTGCACAATTTGGTGTATATTTTTTGCAGGACTTCAGGGCAACGATGAGCTGCACAGCATTACCACGAGGTGCGACTGGAGGTGAGGGATCATCCTCGGGATCAACGTCTATGAGGTCGTTTGGCACCGGCGGCACGCGTCAACGTACAGGGCAGACTGTCCAAAGACGGATCAATCTGTGGCAGGGCTGTCCACGAGTCAACCTGCAGGTTACCTGGACTTGGACTCGCAGGTTTGCCAGCTTCCAGAAGTGGAACCTGGACTTGACCTGAGTTTTTCTGCAGGTTGACTTGGACCCGCAGGTTAAACCTGCGGGTGACTTGCAGTGACTTGCCAGATTATTCCGAGCTGACTCTCTTGTTAGTATTTGAAAATAATATTAAGAGTGATATGATTCAATCTCTGAACGTGAGACGAATCGAGGGTAAATCAGAGATAGTAAGAATATCTGCACATATAACCAAGTATATGTGTCTGATGATAAATGCTATCAAGACTTAGCTATTGCAATATAGAGCAAATAGGATCGGATTTCACTGCTGAAATGTAGCGTACAAGTCGTAGTATTTAACTACTGAAGGAAGCTCTTGGTTTTCTTGGATGTGATGCAACTGGAACAAAGGATGGATGAAAAGGGAAACGTCAAGGTTAATGTCGACGTGTATATTTCGGTTAGGGGTTGAATTGTATCGATAAAAGGGGAATGTGGCATTGTAGTAGGGTTGAATCATGTTGATAAAAGGAGCATATGGCATATAGGGAGGAATAGGGGAAGAGGTTCGAGATTTGTACAGGGCCGACCCATCAAGTCGCGTCCCTTGATCAGATCACGTGATCATACGACATGTAGGTCTTGGGACTGGGCTCGGCGTGCTTGTGTGGGGCGTATAGGGGAGTTCTGGACTGTGAAAGCATATGGTATGACTTCCTGCAACATCGGAGTAATCTGGTGCGTGGATTGAGTAGGTTCGAACATGTGTGTTGGAGTTCGGCGATCTTGGGGATGGGTTGGAGTGAGTGTATGCATGTGCTGGTGTGGGTAGTTGGTTCTGTTTGATATTGACGAGTGTAGTAGTGAGGATAATGATATGATATAGTGTTTCCTCAGTGTTTCTAACAGACTCACCCCATGCGAGTGCATGACGCGTCTCCTCCCGTGGGGATGGGGGTGAGCTATTTCACACATCCTTACATCCTATTTTGACCATGCTCCTCTAGCAACATCCACAGATGTCAAATATGCATTCAGTCAGGGCCGACTGACTGTATCATGGATGTGTCACTCTCTGAAGGAAGAGTCGACACGTGCTGGGACCATACTCAGCACATGGCTGTCATATGAAGGACTTGTTCCTGATGAATGTGTTGTAGAGTTGCTGCATGATAAGAGTAAGCATGTCAAGAAGGCTGTTGTGCAGAAGGAAGTAATAGTAGTTGAATGACATGTAAATGACATGAATTCTTGGCATTTAAGGCTTGCAGGTCTGCAAGTCACCTGCGGAATTCCAAAGGCCAAACCTGGACTTGGCAGGTTTTTAGGCGCCGGGTCACCTGGACTTGTGGGAGTTGGATCTGCAGGTTAAAATCACAGGTTGAACTGCAAGTCACCTGCAGGAACCTGGACTCGTGGACAGCCCTGATCTGTGGGATGTAATATTCAGACTGACTTTGCTGATGACTGTGGGGCTCACGGCGCATTTGTTCAATGCGCTCCTCCATGCTCAAGTGGGCAATGGGCTGTGGCTGAGAGAAGATGGACATGTCGGATGATAGGGACCCATCAGAGCTGGGTTCATGCTGGTGGAAGGGGGAGCCCGATGGTGCACCAGCGCTGTAGGAATCGCTGTGGGGCATGCTCGCTGGTTCGTTATCGTGGAGGGTGGGCAAAGGGATATTAGTGGTGAAAGAGAGGCAATGCTTATAAATATCTGGAATGAATCCACTGACAAAGTGGCACAATAGCGTAAAATTATTCTTATGTAAGTACATTCGAAAATTTCCGAAAATTGAAAAATGCCTGAAATTGATCACTGTTGGATGCCCTCGGGTCACGGAGAGGAGCACAGAGCAGAGGGAATACCTCATTGGACTCGGCAACGTTTGATGGCTCGGGCATGTGTGGACCGTAGTGCAGGTGATAAGTCAGGCTCTTCATAGTCAGGTTCTTCATCAGCATCAATGGTGGGTGCCTCAGTTCCCAAGGGATTCCAGTCGCTAGGTTGACCTCCATCTGAGTCAGTTTCTGGGTCAATATCTCTGGCCTCGTCAGGGGGTGGGGGATTTCCAGGGTTTTCATCATGGTCCGTCCGAGCAGCAATTATTTGCTTCTCTTTGTTGGCACTTCGTGTTGCCTTTGCTTTTGCTTTGGTTTGGGCACACTTGTGAGTCCGCATGACCCAAACCTGTGCGGCCATCCGGTCATGGTAGCTGCGGCGGTCTTGGTGGAGGGGTTCTGGAGCTGTTAGTGCGCGAGGCAAAGTCTCATGCACGAGGTCAGCATTGTGGATGGCATTGAGATTGAGAACAAATTGCATATCGTCTGCATGAACCAGAGCCGGTGATGTAGGACTGGTGGCTTCTCGTTCCTGACGGTGCACGCGAGAACCTGTGATGCCACACTTTGCAGTGCGGCAGTCATGTTGCACGTTGACCATGAATCTGATGTCCTGCTCCAGGGGGTGAATGAACAAGGACCAGGAGATGCTGACATGACGAGTAGGGAAACACACCTGAGATTGGATACCTAGGAACTCGGGGTCGGTGGTCAAACGACGAAGCAAGGGCATGTTGAAAGCCACGTGCAAAGTGTCCGATATGTGATATACCTCCAAGATCATGTATGAGCAATGTTCACTCGGGCCTTCGGGTATCAATAGGCAGTGGATACGACCAATAACTGTGGCCTGCGGTGGCAGAATCAGCTCGGAGAAGGTGCAATCAGGGTGATCATACCGGTTCACTACCCACAAAGACCCATGTACCGACTTTGCAAATGTCATCAGACTGGGCTGTCACCGGGATCCCATGGTGCCATGTTGAATGGTCCAAGGGGGGAGCCTGAAGGCGTGCCTGTGCCCCTGGAGTGTCAGCCCACGTCAGAGTCTTCTGCTTCTTCTGGGCGATGGGCTTGATGTAACCTGGCAATTTGTCCGTACTGCATCAGTACAATCTGGGTGGGATGGAAATAGAAATGGAACCTGGGGTGTGCTTCGGAGGGGGCACCCATCCTAAATGGGTCTGCACGATCGGGTGCTGAACGAGCATTGCTTGAACTCGACGAGATGACTGCACCCACTCACCGCCCTGGGCTTCGTCCGCAGGGTCTGCTTCCCAGAACCCCCCACTCATTAGGTGTTTGACCTGCTCCATGCTGGAGCACTTGTGGGCTATGTCACGACTTGGCGCCTGGTGGTTACTAAGGACAGAACACATACGAAAGACATGGTTGAAACATTCAAAAACTTCCATGGCATACCGAATGGGGGGACCGAAGTACTCCACATCGTCAGGAAGATGCGACAGGATGTGCAGTTTTCCTTTGTCAAGGATGCGCGCGGGGTCTACCGTGTCAAACGCGTCCAAAACATTGGCAACTAGAATGCGCAAATCCCCCTTGGAAGCTTTTGAATCATGGAACGCAAGCCAATACCCACTGACGCCACTCACCAGGTACTCCACCATGTTGCGGATCTTGTGATACCACAGCACCGCCCCAAGCCGACCTCACTGCAGGCATATAAAAGTTTTCTTGTCTGAAAAACTGTTGAAAAACTGTGTAAAGATTTTCCAAAATTTTTTAGTGTTTTTTTTATGTAAAAAAAACTGTAATAAAATTTTGTGTTTTTATTAGAATTTGTTGAGCAAGAAAATTGTAAAAAAATTCAAAGTTTTTTTCAGGGTTTTTTATGTGTTTCTTTGTGTTTTCACAATGAAACTTATAAAAAGGCATAAAAAAACCCTGCAAAAAACTGTAAATTTTTTTACAATTTTTTGCTCAACAAATTCTAACAAAAACACAAAATTTTGTTAAAGTTTTTTTTACATTAAAAACACTAAAAAAATTTGGAATATCTTTACAATTTTTTCAACAGTTTTTCAGACCAGAAAATCTTTATATGCCTCTAGTGCCTGTGGCTTTAATGAGCTCAAACTGGGGTTGGCTTACAATGCCATGGACATGGAACACCGCTGTCTGCATCAGCGTTTTGGAGTGTTTGCCAACGAGCGCATTGCGATATTGAGACATATATGCCGCATGGATCGGCGGGATTGTGAGGCCATCAATATTGGTTCCTTGGAGGCGAATGACGAAGAGTTCACGCTCGGGGTCTTTCCAGGAGGTGTGCAAGATTTCGACTGGAGTGTCACGGTGCAGATCCAGGCCTGTATATTGTATGAGAGACAGACTCGCAACAAGCTTGAATATACATACCAGGAAATGACAGTAGGGGGCCCCATCGCTGTCCAGGTTGCTCATCGAGCCACTCCTTAGCAGCTTGTTGCACCTGTGCATGTGACCAAGATGGATGATCGGCCTTAATGGCCTTCACTTTGGAAAGCACTTTAACGATCCACCCTTGGGCAACTCGGTCCTTGACCCCACTCACAGTTTGCATAGCAGATACCGGTGCGAGTTTCCCTTCGGTCGCCTTTAGGAGCTGTTTCTGGATCTCCTCAATTGTCCCCACGACCCTTCGCGGGGCCCCAGGCTAGCCATTGCATCCACAGTCAGACATCTTTAGAAATCAAGTGATCATCAGTGACATTTGGCATACCTCATGTAAGGCATGGTACCCATTGTCAGATTCCATCACAGTGGCAGGCCCACCCACCAGACCAGACAGCGGCGGCACTTGCAATTCCCGCTGGGGCCTATGTGACTACACTCCTCAGACTGCTGAGGGTTATCTTCCGGCAAGCCTGGAACAGCAATTCGGAACTTGCACAGACGATGTGAATGGGCATTATAAGTGCATGGGGGCTTGCACTGAGTCCCACTGAACCCAAGCCAATGGGACACAGATGTCAGTTATGAATCCCCAGGTCTGAATGACAGATCGCGCACCGTACCATCTCCAGAACGGCTTCGAACTGCTCCAGAGTACTTGCATGTGGGGATGTTGCCACGAAACGTACAAAGTATTCTTGCTGAAGCAATCGCCCTGGCACATTAACATGTGCCAAATATATGTTCTTGTGCGCATTGACCATTTTGGATACGTTCCCACCTACGTCATCTGCCCATAGGAACACAAACGACATATACAATTCATACCCATTGGCAACTGCGCGCAATGGGTTTGGCATGAGAGCCTGAACAGAGTCATCTGTAATATGATCTCTAGTGCCATCACATCAAGGTTCGACGAGCACCACTCACCGACAAATTTAATCCCACCTCCTCCATGAGATCGAAGTAAGTGAACGCGAGGTCATCACCTTGAATGTTTATCAACTCTGGCTTTACTACCAGCCCATCCTGATCACCAGACATTAAGTTGCACATGTCCCATCAAACATATATCATACGCACCTGTGTAAGCTCAACCCGACGTGCATCGGCACACATTACATTGTTGCGGATAATCCACATGTGGGGTATCACATACTCGCCTGACCTCAATTCTGCCAGCTCGTTCACATAAAAATCTTTCAACCCTTTGCGAACCATTGGTGTGAGTTGTTCCGCTGGCAATTCCTTGATCCTCTTCATCTGCCATATTTCCGATACACAACCCTCTTTTTCTTCGGGATAAAAACAAAGTAGAGGTGCGATCTGCGGATTTGCATAGTCCTACACTCTGGTTAGCAGCCATGCATACTGGCCGAAGCGGCCACGCAGACGTACATGAGCGATGATTTCAGGAATATCGTTCAGATACATCACATTTCCCAATGAGCTCTCGAATCATTTTGTGGTGACCCCTCCAAACTTGCACAAACCCGCCTGAGTTTCACGAAGTGCATAGAGCGAGGGGACATCATGAGCCCCAGACTCACTAAACACCCACAGGAACATCTGCATGTGCCGCTCAGACAGCCGCAGCCGAGGGAGGTTATCTAGCAAATCCAACAGGAACAGCTACCAGAGCACTCAGTTCTCTCCAATAAAGGGCCATCAAATCATCGACACGAGATGCTCACAGTCTTATTGTCATATGGATACCAATCGGAGTCCTGGGAGAGGTGGCTCACTTGCTCCCGCAGTTGCTCTATTGGCGAGTCCTCCAAATCTAAATCTGTGACTCAGACAAGCACCGTGAGTGTGGGGTGGTATCACTCACCCAAACCATCCATTCCTGCCACAGCATGCGGGACTGAGAGATCCTCTTCCTCCAGGTCCGGCTCTTGTGGAAGCAGGATTTGATCCATGTATTCCGCCATATCGTCAAGCTCACGTATTACACGCTCTTTTTCCTCCTTGGCCGTCATCAGCTCTCTCATGCCATCGAACGTCTTGAGGTCCACCTCTCTATCCAGGTAATCATCCCCATCTGGTGCATCGACCCAGCCCATTTGAGGCCGTGCTTCTTTGTGAATGCTTACATCGTCCAGAATGGCATCATGAGTATCCTCATTTTCTCGATCCAGAGCGTCGTAGCGCCGCATCCTGGCCTCTTCAAACTCAAGTCGGTCGACATTACGCATATGTGTCCTTCCCTTCAAGTGGCTCGACAGACTTGCTCGAGAGATCCAAGTCGAGTCGTCCGGAACCGCAGTAAACATGTGACATGTGCAGCATCGCACATTTCGGGACTCATTGGGGTGCTGTTAGATACCTGTGGGTGTTCAGCTGGGTCACCAAAACTGACAAAACAGTCTCACGGACAGTCAGGCAGTTTATGCTTGACCGCTGGCATTCGGGTGGTCAGACGAGTGGAGATAACAGTGGGTGTCAACAAAGAACAATAGCATGATGACAAATTCTATTGTTTCGGGACGTCTGACTATTATTTGAGGAAATGTCGCTCAGAGACCGAATCACTCTAATATATGCCATCATGTGTCTTAGACCTCTTGGCTGCATGTTCAATCGGTGACACTGGGAACGGGGCAGGTCGGCGCGATGGCATGCTATAGCGAAAGCCACTTGGTGCCATCGCTATCTTGTCATTCGCGGTCTGAATCCTGTTGGGAACTCACGGCATTGAAGACAATGTGAAGTCCTTGACCCATGACTCGGAGTCAGCGCCAGTGCCCCACAGCAAGAAAAGCATCACTCACTATGTCTCTGGCATTGGGTGTCTCATGGCGATCGGCGTCATGATCATGATCCAGGATTGGATAATCGTCCACACACATCAATATTTTCTTTGCCCGAAGGCTGGAACCTGAAGGAAGGGGCCTTGGTTCGGGTTTGTCGGATGTATCTGAAACCCGCTGCATGGCAGCGCTTCGAGGCTCCTTCGCATCCACGAGCACAGGCGGGGCTTCTGCCACATTTATGATTAGTGTCTGGCAATAGATAGCGTTAAACCCTTGTAAAAGAGGAAAACTGCTGAGGAAACATACCACTGGACCTGGGGCTGTCGGGGTAATTTTGATTTCAAGAGAATGGGCCCAGCCTTCCAGGAACACGGCAATGTTGTTCATGTTGATTTCGAATTTTGTGATCAACGAGGGAATAGTGACCTTGTCCATCGCAGTGGTCAGTTGATGTGTGGTGAAGGTGTGAGATAACAGGCGAGGACTTAAGTTTGACAAGCGGGACGGGAGTCAGGCTGGTGAGCATATGGATTAGCTATCTCCGCTCCCTCCGGAATTTGCTTAGTACCATACCATTACTTGTTGTTCTGCGCTTTGTATAAAAACCCCCTCATCTGTTCTGTTATTCTGCAATCAGATAATCACCTTCGATACTTGATTTCCTTCGCTCCATCTCCTGTTCTTAGCACAGCGAGTCTAGCAAGATCTCAGTCTCTCTCAGTCTTCCGTCTTCCGCCTTCTGCCTCAATTCCGACACAAGTTCCGACCAAACCTCTGGTCCAGTACTTTCCGACTTCCGACTCAGTTCCGAAATACCTAGGACGATAGTTCATCGGGGCGCAACCTATAAGTTGAAGCCACCGTCCTTTCCAGTTCTGACCTAGTGGAAATCTCGATACGTAACAAGAGTCCGCAATCAGGATGGGGAATGGCTGTTCGTGCGCGACGAAAGATGGAGTAAACAAATACAAAATCAGGCCCAGCGTACACTCAGACAAACAGATCAGATACAGGGACCTCGGACGTACACTTTCGCGATGTCTGAGAACAAGATACCTGCGCCGTGAGCGCCCTGGGCCAGAATATCCTGCGGCGTCGTCCCATTCACGAAATGCCGCGAGATCGCTTTGCTCCACACGTCCATGATCATGATTGGGAAGCCAGCAGCAAACTTTGGGGCGATTTCAGCGAGGATGGCCTCGACGTATGCTAGCGAGTCATTTGCGGTCAGACCCGGGTTCGTTAGGTCAAATTGCGTAAGCCAGCCTCCGAAGGCGGCATTCCCCAGCCCAAGTTGACCTGCGCGGCTCATGGAAAGGTCAAGTCGGCGATCGTGGGGAAGTTGGCCGGGACAAGAGATGTCAGGAGCCACGAGCCGCCCGAAAGGCCAGCAAGATACGATGCGGCCTGCAAGAGACCACCTGTTCCTGTCTTTTGGGCAGCAGTGCTATTGCGCGCGTCCAGCGAACTTAACACGCCGGCACCGAAGAGCGCGGCACGGTATGAACCGCCCGAAACGGCGATGCCAAGCTTGGGCAAGCGCGCACTCTGTGAAGAGAGGATATTTTGTAGGGCCTGGGACTGATTAGGAGTCGGCAATGTGGCTAGCATGGTCTTAAGATAGGTGTTCCACGCTCCAGGGAGGACGGTGCTTGCGCGAGTGGAGATGTATGAATTCTCCCCGGGGGACAGCTGCGCTGCGCATGCACCTGCTGAGCGGTCGAGAGTACTGCTAGAAGGACACACAACAGGCGTTGGGAATGACGGGCCAGAAGTGAGTGCTGCGATCGACAAGGGACATAACACGAAGAAAGCGATGCTGTTTCTCCATGGAAACGTGATAATGACCCTGTGATGTACCATGGACAGCCGAATTGGCAGAGATGCTGCCATAGACTCTGAAGACGAGCGGTCGTCTGCGGCAAACGGGTTTCTAGCATGCGTATGGGTGAATAATCATTCAGAGGAACGTGGATGCGTCACATGTGACGTATGTGCGGCCTATGCGTTATGATTTCAATCGCTCATCATACGATCCAGCGCGGCAATTTGCGTCAGGTTCATAAGTTTTCAAGAGGGCTAAGAACAGGCTAACCACCTCTCCTACATCCACCGTGCAGTTGCCGACACCCATCCATGAAGAAACAGGGAGGTCACAGAGAGATATGGCAAGGCGATCAGTAAGGCTAAATCACAGCATTGGGCCGAATACTGGAGGACCTCAACGACAGGCTGCTATGGACGGCGAACAAATACCTGGCCAACCCGGCTACGGACGGGGGCAGATCGTGGATCCCAACTCTGCAGGTGACCGGAGCGATAGCACTGCTAATGTGGCAAACCAACAAGGATAAGAGCGCAGCCCTTGCGGCAGCGTTCTTCCCGCCCAAGCCATCTGAATCGCAAGTCCCGCCAAACCACCGATACCCGAAACGCGTCAACCACAACTTTAAATCCACGAGGCGCAGCTGAAGCGACACCTGAACAAGCTAAAGCCCATAAGGCGCCGGGCGGCGACGGGATCCCGAACGTGGTTCTGAAGGAGTCCGCTGACCTGATCGCTGAGTATCTTCTGTGTATTTTCCGTGCGACATTCGCTCTGAACACGTACAGTGACAGCTGGAAGACCTGGATCACAGTCATGCTGCGGAAGCCAGGCAAGGCAAATTATGAGATCCCTAAGTCCTACCGCCCCATTGCCCTGCTCAACATGATTGGGAAGCTCCTTACAGCGATAGTTGCCGAGGATATCGTGTACTTGACGGAAAAGCACTGCCTGCTCCCGACCGCTCACTTCGGTGGGAGACCTGGGAGGACGACTACCGACTCTCTACATCTGGTGGTCAACAAAGTAAAAGGGGCATGGCGGAGAAAAAAAGGTGGCAGTTATGCTCTTTTTGGACATCGAGGGAGCATTTCCGAACGCTGTTACTGACCATTTACTCCACAACATGAGGAAACGAAGGGTGCCTGAGACATACGTGTCGTTCGTGGAGCGGATGCTGGCGGGCAGGCGCACCAGGTTGAAGTTCGATGACTACTTATCGGATTGGGTGCCCATAGACAATGGGATAGGCCAAGGCGACCCCCTATCCATGATACTCTACTTGTACTACAACGCGGATCTGGTAGAAGTGGCTACAGGGAAGGGGCGAGCGGCGGCAGCGTATGTGGATGACGCCAACCTATACGCGGAAGGTGACACGTACGAGGAGGCATACGAGGGCATTAGGGACATGCTCCTCAAGGAGGGCGGGGCAAGGGAGTGGACGCGCACTCACCAGCCCCGGTTTGAGAAGAACAAGTTCGCCATTATAGGCTTCTCACGCCGCAGAGTCCCTGACCCCACCCGACCATGCAAGACCTTGCGGGAGCCAAGGCCGAGCTTCGTCTACGAGGACGTGACCATACAACCATCGTCAGCCCACAAATTCCTGGGCGTGCTACTGGATGAGGAGCTGAGGTGGAACGAGCAGGTGGAAAAGGCGACAGTGAAGGCGGTAAAGTGGACTCTACTGGCACGCAGACTAACTAAGCCCTCTACAGGAGTCCGTGCAACTTACATGAGGCAGCTCTACTGTGCAGTAGCCATCCCGAAGTTCACCTACGCCGCGGATGTGTGGTTCACACCGATACAAAGGACGGAGGGACGAAAGAGGGCATCGGGGTCGGTAAGGGTGGTGCGCAAACTGACGTCGGTGCAGCGCCTTGCCACCATAGCGATCACTGGAGCGATGAGCACAACCGCCAACGACGTCCTTGAAGCGCACGCCAACGTGCTCCCGATAGAATTGCTCCTCCTCAGTGTTGCTGTAGGGCGATCAGTCGAATGGCGACCCTCCCGAGGACTCACCCCCTGCACCAGCCTCTCCGCGCCTGCGCCCGTCGACTGGTCAAGAAGCACCCAGCCCCGCTCCATGTACTGACTCACATGTTCGACATCACCCCCGGAACATACGAGGAAATCCGACCCTTCGCGCACGCGCCGGACTCGCCACAGCAGTACACGACCAGGATAGCGGCCTCCAGGGACGAGTCCAGAGAAGATGAGGCAGCTAATGAGGCGGAGGTCAAGATATACACGGACGGCTCAGGGCACAGAGGGCTGCGCAGGCGCGGCAGCGGTAATGTACAGGGGGGGAGGAGGAAGGGGACCTCTAGATACCACCTAGGCCTCTGGAGGAGACACCACTTCCGAGGGAGGGCGGTTGGGGTGCTCCTCGGACTGGAGCTACTGATCCGCGAGAGAGGCGCCAGAACGGCCGCGATCCTCCTCGACAACCAAGGGGTGATCCAGGCGGTCGGGAACATACGTTCGAAACTGGGCCAGCGCATCCTGAGTCAAATACATGTCGCGGCTAACAAGCTAGCAGCCCCGGCGCGGAGAAGCAAGACAGATTTAGCTATAACCTGGGTCTCAGGGCATGACGGGGTCAAGGGTAACGAGGAGGTTGACACTGAGGCCAAGAAGGCGGCGACGGATGCCACCAGTCAGATGAGTCCTCTCCCGCCCCTTCTGGAAACTGAGCCCCCCCATGCAGCCTGGCGGCTGCACGACAGGCGTTCAGGGTGGATACAAGGCGGAGATGGAGAGCACTGTGGCAGAAGTCCCCTCGCTATGTGCGGCTCTTGAAGATCGATAACAAGCTGCCTTCTGGCAACTACCTCAGCGACACGGCCAAGCTGACTAGGGCCCAGTGCAGCCTGATCACACGCTGAGGATGGGCCACGCCCCACTCAACAGGCACCTACACAGGATCAAAAGAGCGCCCTCGCGCCTGCCCTGCCTATGCCAGGGCCGACGAGACCGCCCACCACTATCTGTTCGAATGCAGGGCATACGAGCATGCTAGACACGGGCTGAGGAGGAAGCTGGGCAGGAAGGCCACGTCCATCAGGGAGCTGCTAGGGAAGCCGGAGCCAATGCTGGCGTTTCTGGGCTATGTGGCAGCTACAGGGCATCTGAAAGGAACATTCGGTGATGTGTCCCCCCCACCCGTTTAGCGAAAGAGAGGTTCATGCTTCCAGACAGGGATACACAGGAGATACGCCAGAGGAACGCACACCAGGGATAATGTCAACAGATCTATTCAGACACTCT
>WHVA01000902.1:0-22366 GCA_015179125.1 Gautieria morchelliformis
GTTTCTTTATATCAGATATACTTTCCGACCCCTTGTTCTTTTGCCATTGTTCTACCCTACCCTGTACCCCCCTTGTAGTCCCCTTGTTCCCAATTAGTTATTTACCCCGTATGTCTATCCGACTTCCACTCCCTCTGGAATTTTCTTAGTACTACCCCATTACATGTTGTCTCAGCTCTTTGTATAAAAGCCCCTCATGTATGCTCATTATTCTGCAATCAGATAATCTTTCAGGGGACACCCTGTTTTCCAGTTCCAACACCACACCAAGTTCCAACTCCATTTCCAACTCCGCTTTCAGAAATGATTCTACTTCTGGGAGAACTTCTACCAGTTCTGTTCACTTGCCAATTCCACTCCACTTTCCGACTTCCGCTCTCGGATCAGTGTTGGAAGTCAGGCAGCTCACGTAGTATGTGCCATCAAGGATCGATCAAGGGTCAGGGAGGTCAGGGGGATGCAGGGTGATGGTGAGTGCTGAGTGTTGTCCCTGGCTGCAGAACATAGTATAATACAGGCTCGCTGACATTGGGGTCCTTAGACTTTTCTCTTTGGATTTCCCATTGTCAGGTGAGAATCCCCTCTCTTGTATACTCTGTTCATTTATACATACTTCGGATTTCCCCTTGTCAGTTGTGTGGTAGGGTGATCTCCACAACCAGCTAGGGTTGCCCTTACATAATCACTTTTGATACTTGATTTCCTTCGCTCTATCTCCTGTTCTTAGCACAGCGAGTTTTGCAAGACCTCTGTCTCTCTGCCTTCCATCTTCCACCTTCCGACCCAACTTCAGACTTCTGTTCAGTTCAATATTTTCCGACTTCTGACTCGCAATCTGAAATACTTAGGACGATAGTTTATTGGGAGCGCAACATATAAGTTGAAGCCATTGTCCTTTCTAGTTCTGACTTGCGGAAATCTCGATACATAACACCATTATAAGGTTGCGCCGCCATATCATCTCGTCCAGGAAAAAATTATACCTGTCCACCCATATCTCTCATATAATAGGCATAAATCCACCCAACCAGGCATTAGTCTGTTCGGCTACAGACGAGTTGAAACACCACTGGCCTTCTGGTGTCCTAAGTTTGGGCCAAAGCATAGGGTTACAGTTTTGTGTGCACCACACATCTGTCTTCTTGTTTTTGCCTTCATAATGGAAAACATCGACCGGTAGAGCATAGTTTTCAAAATATGTGTCATGTTCTGCAGCAAGCATTAATGAGATTATACAGTTGGTGTCCATCCATAAAACTTCTGGGAGCGATTCCTTTGTAGGAAACAACCCACACCAGAACTCCTATCAATAACATTACTTAGGGAAGCATGCTCACAATAAAATATACTCACCTGAATACTGTTTGCCCCCTCAGAACCATAGAAAGTCACCCTACCCAATATGACATCACATGACGCAACACATAATTCTTCATTATGCATGCGTTTGCATCCAAACCACACCCTGACTTTGTGGTTGCCCGTATCCAGCTTACTAGGGCACACCTCAGTTACATCCAGAGGTGGATTTGTTTCAAGCCCACCATCTGCACCTACAAGGATGTGTTCATCTTCCAAGTTCATGAACTCGCTTTCATTGAAGCTCTCCATTACACCATCTTCAAGCAGAATTGTCATATCCTTTGCTAATCGGTCAGCTGAATTAGGAGGGATTGAAGCTGGGGGCTGGCTTGTTTTGTTATGTTCCAGGCGTTATTTCAGCTGGAACATCGCCTTTGCCATATTTCTGTAATATTATTCACATGAACAGTGTTCTTTGTCATTACATGTCTTGAAATTGGGTGCATGCTTTTGAGTGCATGAAACAACTGCACAATATTCTTGTTTGTAATCATGATGGGGACAGAACATTGCCTTGTTGTTGGCAAGTGGTATCCTGCAGTTCAGAGCACCAGCACAGCATGGATGACCCAAAGTAACACCATCTGTAACAACAGAGCATATTTTTCCTGGAATATCATGTTACTGCTGTCATGAAGAAGATAAAGGTAACTTATGCATTTCACCCCCTTCACCTGGAAATACATGTGTACAAACTGCACAGCCGTGATTCCACTCAGGCTGCCCTGGTCCCATCATACTCAGGTTTCATTTTTCTAAAGTGGGAGATAGCCTATCCGCCTGGGTCTTGGCCTCGTTCGGAATTTGCAAGAAGGTTCTGTGGCTTTCATAGTCAATGAGGAGTCCATGGATGAAAAATGCATCCCAAACATTGTCATTATACAGTGTAAGTTGGGGCTTCCAATCGAGGGTAAGGAGATACTTTATATAACTGGGGGCAAAAGACATATTATAAATTCTTGCGCAATTGGTCACAGAAGTCCTAAGGCACGTGAGATCAGTTATTGTTAGCTTAGGAATAAAGAAAATATTCTCACCAAGCACAATTCATCATGGTGGCAAATATCTCACATACACTTGATTCCAGGAAGAAATGCTGGGAAGCCTGTATGAAGTCAGGTAAACCAGCATAGTATGTTCAGATAAACTTGCCAATGGAACTGGCTGGGTGATGTAGTTAGGCTGCGGCAAAGCTTGCGCTGCCAAGGATGCATAGTACTCGTTCCAGGATCGAGCCACTTCAACGGCGCTGTCATAGGTGGGGTAAGCATTTGTATAAAAGATGGTGGAATTGCAGTTGTGATTGGAGCACTACAGAGCGATTAGTATCCGCTAGGAGAGACGCAGATAAACTTGCTTACCCGCTGCATAACCTTTCCGCGATTCGCCACCGTTCTCAAGCCTTTGCAGGCTGCAAAGTCTCTCATCGGATTACCACATGTAGCGCATCTTTGAAGGCGAACTGGCATTAGGCATAGGCATAGGCATAGCAGTGGAATAGAAAGTGAGGGGAAAAAAGAGCAACAGAGAGAATGGTAGAGAAAGTAAACGGGAGTTAACACGGTTGAGCTGATGACAGCTTAAGTCAGCAAGCTGGACAGGTATGAATGATAGCGAAGAGAACTGATATTACCTTGGAATTAAGTATCACGCACCACACAGTGGACAGGACGTAAGAGACTGTGAAACCAGGCAAGTTTGCATCGCAGTGGAGTTTCTGGAGAGAAGCGATAAGAGGACTGGAGTTGTGCATATCAACAAACAGGGGCATGGTGTGGGGCAGTGGTGGTTTAGGAATGAGAGAGGCGTCGATGTTGTACAACAAGGGTGGTGGTGGTTCGGGGTCGATAGAGGGAGGAGAGAAGATAGAACTACTGCGGTCCATGGCGTCTGGAGCTGGAGAGACTTCGAATCTTATATATGTCTTGAAGGTGGGAAGTCGTGGCATTGACTTACCCAAGTTAACACGCTCTGGGGCACGTAGGGACGCGTGGGGGTTGCTGCGGCACGCAGCAAGCTCGAGGTGGTTGTGGACGTGTTGTGGACGTATACTGTGACTCGCACGTGATGTAATGTTTTAGTCTCATGGTACATAAGGTGTACATGTGGGGTGTTGGTGCTCGGTAACTATTTGGCCCGTAGGTCACGTGATCACATTACTAATCGAACGGCCATGGCTAAACGGCCATGGCCGTTTTCCCCGCATCGCGGTATTTTTGTACCGACGAGGGCGGGCTCAAAACGCACTTTGACCGTTTTCCTTAGAAAACGCGATCGAAAGGGCATCACTAGCGACGAATACGGCGGTGGAACGGGGGGAGTGATGTCGCCAAAAATGATCTGATGGCACTTGTGCAGGACACGCTGGCACACGACGAATCACGGCGTGTCGCGGCGTGTGAGAGCGAGGTCGTTTAGCGAGGCTTGCATAAACCAAAAAGTCTAAAACGAGCTGATCCATAAGAAGTACGTCAAATACCAGAGGATACAGTGGGACGCACGAGCATGGCGATATATATGCGTTGATTGCTCAGCGCGCTCGACGACGAAGCATTCCAGCGCAACCGACTTGGATGGCCTGGTAACAAGTAGATGGCTATGAATGCTTCAGTCCATAACTTCCAGTAGTAGAAGCAGGTAGTTGGGTACCAAATGAAACCCCAGACATCCCAAAGTTCTGGCGTTGGAAGTTCTCGTAGACGACTCGTCAAATAGTGCGTGATACCTAACGCACACCGCACTTAGCAGGTGAGGGCAATTTCACGACACCGTTTAGACTCACCGATGTTGTCAGCGTAGAGCCGGAGGTACTGCAGCGCAACATGGACGCTGAAGAACGAATTACTGAGAAAGAGTCTTAATAGCAGAGCATGCGAGTACATAATTTAGATGCTGGGGAGGAAAGCCTTGCTAGGATAGTCGATCGTGGCCAAAGCACACACTGACAGTACGGTGAAGGGACAAGTAGCTGGCGCCTATCAGTCTTACGAAGAGTGAGAACCAAGAAAGACCCGATAAATTGTCGAGTCAGAAAGCGTGTTACAAAGCAAGCGAGCAACAGGACAACAGAGATCTAACCAACGAGAAACAAAAATACGAAAAGGGCCAATGAAATGGGAGCGGGGATTCGGAGAACAGAGAACAGAGAAAGATAGCCGAGATACAATACAGGAGGTCATTAGTACAGCTGCAGGAACGCGAACTTAGCCCTTGCACATACAAGAAGTAAGATGATCGAACTCACGTTACACAGGATTGATGAGCTCAATCCATCAACGACCGCGGTCTACACGCTGGGGCGAGTCGTTCGTACTGGTCGGTCGACACTTAGCTCTTGCACATACAAGTAGATTATTCAACTCACGTTATCCAGAAATGATGGGCTCAGTCCATCAGCGATCAGCGACCGCGGTCTACGGCTGCGGCAAACTTGTCGTTTGACACTTAGCCCTTGCACATACAAGAAGTAGATTATTCAACTCACGTTATCCAGAAATGATGGGCTCAGTCCATCAGCGATCGGCGACCGCGGTCTACGGCTGCGGCAAACTTGTCGTTTGACACTTAGCCCTTGCACATACAAGAAGTAGATTATTCAACTCACGTTATCCAGAAATGATGAGCTCAGTCCATCAGCGATCAGCGACCGTGGTCTACGGCTGCGGCACACTTGTCGTTTGACACTTAGCCCTTGCACATACAAGAAGGAGATGGTTCAACCCACGTTATCCAGATGATGCAGTCCGTCGGAGATCAGCGGCCGCGTCCCTTTCGGCTACGAGTGCGTCGTACTTGTTGTTCGACGCCTCCTTAATCTTGGCCTTCCGCTGTCGCTTATCCAAGCGGTCCCAGCCCGGGTCGAGGAGGGGCCACTTGCAAGTGCCATTGTCCATATGGCGCTTTAGAGCGTCGTATCTTGTGAAGGTCGTCGGACACTTCCCGTTGGGACAAATGTAACCACGCTCCTTTCCACCAAATACGTTGAAGTGCCAATCGGCCTCCTCCCGCGAAATCACGCCCTCTTCGAGCCATTGCCACTCCTGCCTGGCATGTGTGGCCTTGTGCCGTTCGAGATCCGATTCTCGACCGGACTGAAAGAGGCGCCTGCACTTTTCACCTTTACGGTCGCCGTACACAAAGGAGTACCAGCATGACCTCTGGCAATCGGGGCAGCCCTCGACACGACGAGCGTGTGGACCTTTCGGGTAGTCTTTGCCACGGTTGCCTCTTCAGCTAGGTGATGGCTTGGGCGGTTTAGGACCCGCAGGGCTACGAGGCGCCTTAGGCGGATGACGACTGGACGAGGGTGCGGGTGCGCGGCGTTGCTTGCGTTGCTTGGCGGCCGGGCGACGAGATGGTTGGAAATTTCCAGAATCATCATCATCGTCTTGGTCAGAGTCGGTGTCTGGGGATGTATGGCGACATAGCATCTGTCGCTTGACAGTGGGCTTGTCTTGATCCCAGTCATCGTCATCGCGCTTGGCTTTTTTACCGACGGAGCGACCAGGCGCGGGGGGAGGGGTCGGAACGTCTGGCGATAAAACGCGACGTAACATGGGTCGTTTGACCGCGGGCTTGTCGTCGTCGCAGTCGTTGTTAGTAATCGGGACGATGACACCGCCGAGGCAGAGCCGGCACGCATTTAGCCGGAGGTTCGAGATCGCTCTCGACCCCGGGTTGCTGGTGCACCGGCATCGCATCGGCACAGCAGCTCGAAGAGATTGGTAATACAATGGACATCATATTTTGTATATAAGGCAGAACGATCTACTTGAGATCGTAGAATAACAGATCATTATATCTCCTTCGTCCCACAGGTTATGGGCCCCGCGCATAACTAAACCACTACAAATCTAACTACGCTCTATACTCCAATAACTCAATACCGATCGACGATGTCGAGTAGCAACAACACGTACAAGATCGACCCCTTGAACGGGGATAATTACGCGGCGTGGCGCCGGCGGCTCGAGTGGATACTCGATGACTCAGATCTGTGGGACGTGGCTATCGGCAGGGAGACGGAACCGAGACCGGCAGATGCCGACAACGTCACTGCGACCGAACAGCAGGAGATCGACGATTGGAGAAGGAAGGACAAGAAAGCTAGAAAAGAGATTTGCCTCAGAGTTGCCGATGAACAACTAGTTTACATCAATCAGACGATGTCTGCGTTTGCTGTATGGACTAGTCTACAAGCTATATTCGAATCTAAGGGAGCAGTGGGAATTGTAAATCTCCGAAGAGATTTCTTCCGGACGCTTGCCGAGGACGGCGCGAACATGGAGGAGCACGTACGCAAGCTCCGCGGCATTCAACAGGAACTGAATGCGCGGGGGCATTACATCAGTGACACCGAGTTCTCGAACACGTTGCTGACGTCATTACCAGATTCTTGGTCGGCGTTTATTACGGCAGTAAACGCCAGTGGAGCCGGGACAACAGCTGATATATTAATAGCTCGGGTCCTCGATGAGGATCGAGCACGGAAAGCTGGATCGGCACGGCAGACGGCGCTTAAGGCGCAACAACGTCACAGGACCAGGAAAGATGACTCAGGAGCAACAAAGGGAAAGTGCCGAAATTGCGGCAAGAAGGGTCATTACGTGAAGGACTGTTGGGCGAAAGGTGGCGGCAAGGAGGGCCAAGCACCGAAATGGTTCAAATCAGGGAACAAAGAAACAGTCAAACAAGCAGAAGAAAAGGACTTCGCATTTGTATCTAAGGAGGTAGCATACAGTGCTATATCCGCATCCGACTGGTTAGCCGATTCAGCGGCAACAACACACATAGCTAGAAGCCGAAATGATTTCGCTAGCTATGCCGAGGAACCATCAGAAATCGAAGGAATTTCACCCGGTGCGGTACTACATACACAAGGCCGAGGCACGATCTACATGGAATTCAAGGTCGGCGCCAAGACGAACACGATCGAGCTACGTGACGTCAAACACGCACCAGATGCGCCGAACAACCTTATCAGCGTAGGGCGTTTAACTGATAAGGGCAACACGGCCACATTTTCAGGCACCGGCGTCGAATTCAAATCACGCGCCGGAGTTACCTTCGCACAGGGACAGAAGCGTGGGCGGCTATTCTGTATGAAGGCACGGGTCACTCGATCAGTCGAGGCACGGGACTTTGCCGCAGCGGCAAAAGGACGGTCATGGGACAAATGGCACAGGATACTCGGGCACGTCAACATAAATTCTATAAAGATGTTGAAATCTAACGATCTAGTCACCGGACTTGAGATCGACGAGTCAAACGAGCCGAGCCAGTGCAAGGCATGCATACAAGGCAAGCGGCATGTGGAGCCGTTCCCCAAAAGAGCCGAGGACACTGTAGAACAGGTCGGTGACCTAACAGTATCCGATGTATGGGGACCTGCCCAGACCGAGGGACCATCACGTGAGAAATACTTTTATTCTTTCACGGACATCAAATCGAGGTATACCGTAATCTATTTTGGGAGCACCAAAGATGAAGCGCTCAAACACTTCGAGACGTACAAGGCATTCCTCGAGACCCAAACAGGTCAGAAACTGAAGAGGTTTCGCTCGGATAATGGAGGGGAATATGTCAATAAAAATTTCAAGGAATTTTGTGCAAAATATGGCATTATCATGGAGACCACAGCTCCATACTCCCCAGCCCAGAATGGAATTGCCGAACGACTCAACCGGACCTTACTCGAGCACGCACGGGCAATGATATTTGCCAAGAACCTGCCAAAAATACTCTGGCCCGAGGCCGTGGCTTACGCGTGTTATATCAAAAATCGATCACCCACGCGAGCGCTTGGAGATGACGCAACGCCGTTCCAAGCACTATTCGGCAAGAAGCCGAACATAGCACGTCTAGAGGAATTCGGGACAAATTGTTGGGTTATGGTGCCGGATCAACGTCGAGCCAAACTTGATCCAAAAGCAGAAGAACATATATTCGTCGGAGTAGCTGAACATGCAAAAGCCTGGAGGTACTACAATAAAGCCTCAAAGCACGTTCAAGTATCTAGAAACATTACATTTGACGAAAATGACAACCGACTCTACCCTATCCCAGATAACGACGATGACGACACGGCACCGCTCGAGGGGAGCACTCACCGCGCGAGCATGTGCCGGACCCGATCACATCTACCCCACAGACGTCATCACCCCAGACAACACCCGTTCCTGATCCACCTGAACAAGCGCCAGCTCCACAGATTCGACGGAGCGCGCGTATCACTCAAAGACCGGATTACCGGAAGCTGAATAATTCAGGACGCACCGAGCAGGTTTACATAACGAGAGAAATCGTCACTGAACCTGAGAATTACAGAGCGGCGGTATCACGTGATGATGCGCCGATCTGGGAGAAAGCGATGGAAATTGAGATGGACCAACACAAGACGTTAGGAACATGGGAGCTAACAGAACTACCACCCGGACGAATAGCTATCGGTTGCCGATGGGTATACGCTGTCAAAACGCAACCGGATGGACAATTCGATAAGGCTAAAGCAAGGGTTGTGGCTCAAGGATTCACACAGAGGCCAGGGATGGATTACTACGAGATAACCTCACCCGTGGTCAAATTCGATTCACTACGTGTTCTATTAGCGATCGCAAACACACTCGATTGGGAAATCGAAATGATGGATGTCAAAGGCGCCTACCTCAATTCAACCATAGATGAGGAGATCTACATGCGCCAGCCTGACGGTTTTGATGATGGATCTGGACGCGTTCTAAGAATATACAGAGCGCTCTACGGACTCAAGCAATCGGGGCGAGCTTGGCATCAGCGCTTACGCAAATTACTACTTGATCTCGGCTTCCATCAAAGTACAGCCGATGAATGCGTCTACATCAGACAAGATAAGGACTCAATCGAAGTCATATCAGTATATGTGGACGACTTTGGACTATTTGCTGACTCCAAAGGAGGGATGATTAAGCTCAAGGGGGAGCTTCATGGGAAATTCCCTTTAACAGATTTAGGAGAAATGAAGAAAATCTTGGGAATTAGAGTTGAGAGGAATAGGGATGAGGGAACACTGATCATGTCACAAGGGCATTACATCGACATCATACTCGATCGATTCAACATGACAACAGCACATTCCGTATCTACACCTCTGCATAAAATGATCAAACTCACGACACCCATGGACTCAACAGGTCCAACTGCCGAAGTACCCTATGCTAAAGCGATCGGATCATTAATGTATGCAGCACTCAGCACGCGACCTGATTTGGCTTTTACCGTACAACACTTGAGCCAATTCACTACTACTTACGGAACCGAGCACTGGACGGCGATCAAGCACGCGCTCAGGTACCTCAAGGGGTCACGTGACGACGGCATAATCTTCCGACGAGACGCTGGTCTCGACCTCGAAATATTTGTCGACTCGGATTATGCTAATAGAAACGACGCACTATCTATTAGTGGCTATGTAGCTATACTAGGAGGGGGAGCTATCGCATGGAGCTCGAAGAAGCAGCGAACGATCGCGCTATCTACCACGGAGGCCGAATACATGGCACTTACCGAGGGCGCCAAGCAATTAATCTGGCTGAGGCGTTTTATCGAAGAACTTGGAATCGATCAAACCCAGCCCACGTCACTTCGATCAGACAATCTAGGCGCCATTACACTATCGCATGACGCAACGTATCATGCGCGTACCAAACACATCAATGTCGCATATCATTTCATCCGTGAGAAAGTGGCCTCTCACGAGGCATCACTTACGTACGTACCGACGAAGGAGAACATAGCGGACATATTTACAAAGGGATTGGATTTATATCAACACAGGTATCTATTAGGGAAGTTAGGATTTTACCGAAGGGACTTCTCGCTGAGGGGGAGTGTTAGTAATCGGGACGATGACACCGCCGAGGCAGAGCCGGCACGCATTTAGCCGGAGGTTCGAGATCGCTCTCGACCCCGGGTTGCTGGTGCACCGGCATCGCATCGGCACAGCAGCTCGAAGAGATTGGTAATACAATGGACATCATATTTTGTATATAAGGCAGAACGATCTACTTGAGATCGTAGAATAACAGATCATTATATCTCCTTCGTCCCACAGTCGTCGTCGTCACGCTTGGCTTTTTTGCCGACGGAGCGCACAGGCGCAGGGGGAGGGGTCGGCGGCGCTTCGTCGGTTTCGGAGATGTAACATTCCGAAACGGGAGATGAGGCGCGCGCCTGCCTCGTCAGGTATCGGCATACCTCTGCATAGTCGGGGAAGACCTCCTGCGGAGATACGGTCGTGTGAGGATACGGCGGGAGCGGGTCTGAGATGGCGGAAAGGGCGGCATCCAGGGCCGCTCTCCTTCGAGGGGAGGTGTAGCTGCAAAGGGAGTAAAGAGGCGTCGGTATGGAGGGCGACGGACCGGGGAGAAGAACTGACCGTGTAGGGATCTGCGGCAGGTTGGTCTGCCTTTGCATACACCAGTCGTTGAAAGTCATGGGCGGAGCCGAATGGATGACTCACCCGGAACGCAGCATTTGTACCATGCGGCTGGACGTGGATGAATTTTGTTGCATCGCGCAGAGGAAAGTGTGAAGAGTGGGGATGTGGTGAAGGGAGAGGTCGGTGAGACAATGAGGCGGACGGACGAGCTTTTATCGTGTAGAACCAAATACAGTACTTCCTTTGTGCCGCGACCCTGCATACCTATGTATGGCTAGCTGATATTTATATTTTCAAGTCCGCCATTTTGGCACCGCACCGCCACCACAGCGTCTGATCCACGAGGCTTGCGCCCGGATTGCCGCGGCATTCTCACTGGACACCGCTGAACGAGATCTCGCACGGTAGCAGGACCGGCGAAATGGGCGCTGCCCTCATAAGGAGGGATTCGCACGGCGCTAGGTGGGACTTTGCGGAAATACTAAGCAGATGCTGACAGGGAGCATGGTTGGAGAGGAGCATCTGCGGTGTCTCGTCTGAGGGATTCACGACGGACGGGGAGACCAAAGACGGAATGCGGCGCAGGCTCGAATGCCGGCGTACAGGGGGTGGGAAAGTCTAAGCAGATCGTGAAGAATCAGGTCTGCTCGGCGAGAAGCTTCGGATACGCGCGCCCTGTGCGGCTAATTTGCATGAGCGCCGGTCTGGCAGACCATTGTTCTTCTCTGCGGGACCCAAGGATGCCCTGCCGCGCTGCGCAGCACGCTGTCTGGGGCAGGCGTCGACGCAGAGACGTGGCTCAGGACTGGTCGCCGGCGTGAGTGGGTCGTGCGTGGCTGAGCATGCCGTCGCGTATCTCGATCCTGTCATCCGGCCGCCGATCATGCGCCAATCTCGCGGAGAAGCGGTGCCCTTTGATTAGACACAAGTCATGTTCAGTGAGCATCGCCGGAGGAGGCGAGCCGCTGTGATATCGACGTTTCGAATCATGCTCCGTTTATCTCACAGGATGCACGTATATCTTCGCCTGCTATCCGATACTGAATAGGCACTGACAGCTTCCATTCGATCATCGCATGACGCAGAAGGCACGGGTGCACCCGGCGCCCACCTGCCTGAGATACGGTGTTCCACCACCAAATATATGTCGTGGGGCCGCGCCGCGCTTCTGTGTCAATGCGGTGCAGGCGCCGATATGCAGTCGTATCTTTGCCGACTTATCGATCTCACGCTCACCTGCCAGCTTCAAGGCACCACCATGTATCCCGAGTCATCATGCTTCTCCGCTTGGCCTGGAATGCTTCGCGTTTGGGCACCACAATAATTTCCACTATCTTTGCACGCCACTCCAATTCGGCTCGCAGCACACTGCACCGCCAACAGTGCTCATTCCCCGTGGCCATCCCCTTGAACACCCGCGGGCCGGAACAAGTTGTCCACCTGCACGTCATTTAAGCTTTTACGTTCACTCCCTTTCACACCATAGACTCTCTCTCCTTGACCGGAACGTCCCCGATCCCAGGGAATTAACCACATATTCACTGCGTTCAAGGGGTTGATTTATAAACACTAGAATGTCTCTGAAACACACTATGTACATACCTGTCAAGGTAGGCAGAGCGGCTCTCTAGAACTCCGAATAGGAGTGACCCGAACTTTACAGAAAATAACGAACTGACTGCTCAAGTAGACAGGCCACATCCTTGGATTCTTGAACAAGGTCCCATTTGAAGCTACATGGAACTTTGAAATTAACTGGCTAGTTGGACTATCTAGAGGTCAAGGAGCCCTGTGTGCGCACCTGTCCCAGCCTGTTCAAAAACATACCTAGCTTTGAATCATTCTGTATACCAACGGATATAGTATATATTAATTGTTCTGAATACTAACAGATATAATAAGCATTTATTAAATATTAATATTACAGTTGCTTTCCTGAAATAGCAGGCATTTGGCCGATACCTAACGATCCATGCTAGTACAGGAAGAAGCACACCTTGGGACCCACTACCATGCATCCTTTCCATTCCACCCCAAGGGGAGTGATGGGTATATAAATTGCCTGTGGGCCTTGTTTGTCGACCAGAAATGATCTTATCTTAACGAAGAAGAAGCTGTGAAAGACTAAGAGGTATCAATGGTAGAATGGATTGTGAGTGTGATTCAGGCTTCTACTTGAAGTGGAATCAAGTGGAATCGTAAAGATGGGTGGATAGAGTAAACACAAGGGGTATATCCTCTTCAGTGATAACTACGCAAGTTTTTGCGTCGCAAGGTACCAAGTGACTTCAAAAATGTGAGTTCTAATTGACTGGGGTTTTGGATGTGCAAGCTGAACTATTTAACTAGCTACAGGACGTGCTGCGGTGTGAGGAGTGGGGAGGTGACGTGTGGATGTACTCAGGCGATTGGACTCGGGGGACTGGTATTCCAGATGCAGCGGTAGCTATGTGGCTTGTCTATCGAATGGGGAGAGGTGTGGGTAGTCATATATATCAGAAATGTGGAGTGTAGATAGAAAGAAAGAAAAATGGAAGGAATGTACCCAAGTGGTTAGACATCAAGTCGTTCCATGGGTCAACACGCCTGAGGCTCGGGCTTCGTCTTGGGTCGGGGTGAGTCTGTGGGTATTGGGTCAACAATATGTTTGTGGAGTGATGGAGTAATTGGAGTGTGTCATGCAGGCATTTGTGGGCTCAGAGGTTCTTGGTCGATGCGTGTGGAGGTGTGTAGGCAGTGCGTAAGTATGTGTATGTGGTGATGGGACATCTTAGCTGGGTGTGTGGTGGCAGTGATGAGCTGTTAGCACTTTTATGACAGAAGCTGCTGCCAGTGCCAGCGTGAATACAGTGGGTGAAAGGGCCAGTAACGTGGATGAGCAGTAGCTGAAGCAACAACATGTGAGGGAGAATGCAGGCAGGATGCATGGTGGATGCAAACATGGAGGAATAGGACCTGGTGTGGCCCCAGAGGGCGTTGGTCAAACAAACATTCCTGCACAACCAGTGCTAGATCTGATACTATCTGGAGGCCCTGAAAGCAGCTAAGTCCACCCCTTTAACCATTGCATGTGGCTCACGGATTCTTGCAGCCCAGCTTGACCATCTCTCAAACACAATCAGGCGGATATCCCCATTGATCCTAGACTGACTGGCGCTGATGTGAATACACCGTCCTGTCCATCTCTTAGGCGTCAGACTGTCCCTGTGCGTCATAGGGCAACCAGCATCCCTGCGGGAAGGTAAACTTGAAATACATCTTGGAAGTTACTTTCTGGAAGAGACTTACCGCTTTCAGTCGTTATTCGACACCATTTTGCACTCCCTTGGTACCTGCAGCCCACTTTGACTCATAGTTGCATGTCATGTTCATCAAGTCCTGGAAATTGATCAGGCGTCACTCATTAGTCAGGCACACCAAGATTGTGTACGCATACACTCTGAGCCTCGTAAGGGCTCGGGCCCTTCTAGGGATGATCCCCAGATTGGGCTGGGCCTGCGTTCTGCTGATAACTTCCTTGCACAATTCTCACAGCTTATCAATGTCAGTCTCAAAACTGGGATGAGGGAACTTGGCAAAGACTTACAGAAGGAGCTTGTGCTAGGCGGCAAGGCACCTGGCAGCACCAATGATCATCACTCAGCACCCTTGTCCTCTGTTCGCCAGGTCAAACAGCACTGGTGAGGGTAACCACAGTGAGATAGTATGCCCTGTGTGTTGCCATGATTGCCATCATCAGCGAACACTCCATGTACATAATATAAATAAATGACACATTAAAATGATAGAAAGAGTCAAATATGGTGAGATACATCAGGGAAAGTAAATGCCAGGATGGTAAGAAGCATGTGCAAAGATATTGTGCCACAGGAATGACCAACTCACAACTGCACTGCTGGGTCTAGATCTGATGAGATTCAAGCTCTGGCATGCGATTTTCACATGTGCAATGAGGACATGAAGAGTCCCTAGTGTTAGAATAAATGAGATAGCTATATCACACAGTATTCTAAGGTCTATACAATCGTCTAACTGAGCTAACATCTGGGAGAAATGATCCATGCACCAGTAGCAGTGCCTGCCCTGGAAAGCAGGCACCTGCGCCCTGGTCAGAAGAAATATTGCTATGGGACTAATAGACCCATACAGGGACATCGGACACGATGGAGATTACAGTACACTGTCCTATCTATGGACGTACTGAATAGATACCTCAGGAGAGAGGTACAGAGATGGCAAATGCCTTGCCAAGGCTGCTGTAGGCACACAGCACAGGACACACATGATTTCTTTTCTATTCTATTCCCCTGACCAGCTTCACTGATTACGAGCTGTATTACATGTTGAAAGGGGCTTTGTACATTGCTCCAAGGTCCCAGCTTAGATACTTGTCAGTAGGACAAGTATCCCCATCATTGTTCCTGCTCCACAGCTGTATGCAGCCTGTGGAGCATTTCCACATTATCCTGACCCATTCACTCACTATCTTGAACACTGGTACTCACTACTATTTTAGTATAAGTAGCTACCATAAATGTACGAACAAAACATCCAGAATATTGTCCAGAACAATCCAGAATTGCTGTTTCACCTCCTGAAGTAACTGTAGACTTGTTTGATAGCTACAGAGCTTATTTCTTGATAGATTTCTCTAATTCTTTGTTGAGAGTCTACTATAACTGGCTACACTATACTGTTCCAAAAGCGAAAGCTTCGGACCCCTTGTTCCTCTGTTCTCACCTGTTTCTTCCTCGACTCGGTCACGTGACCTACATCAATCAGTGACGCACTCGCCCCACAGAGCTTAGTCAGCTCGCGCATATACCGTGCACAGGGGTGCACGAAGGGTTCCAACTCCCTGAGTCACCAGATATATCTGTCCTGATATATCTGATCTATTATTCCTAAAACCTAGAACCCAATGGAACCCAGAGGTGTCGCAGACCTCGGGAGCTCATAGCTCATCGTGGTGGAAGGCAAGACATGAAGATGTGTCGTATGTTTGGGTGTGTTTGCCTAGATCACATACTTTACAACCCATAGATAAAATGCTAGATATATGCGAAGTTACCACGTCACAACTCTCATACGATAAGGCTTAGGGCAAAAACATCATTAAGTACCCAAGTGAATAATCAAGACCTCTCTAAGTCAAAACCACCTGCTCATGGCTACCCCATGCCATAACAGGTCGGGAATTTCGATACCCTAGTGATGTTGACTACTCAGACCCAAGATTAGTCCACGTTGGCATGCTTATAGGTCTGCCTGGGAATCCAGATTTCAGGACTACTATAGCCACATGACCAATGGCTCAATGACATTTTGCATGATATGGAACTTCCACCAGGACAATGGCTCAAGGGCTCACATGATGCATGACACAACCCAATATGGCTCAGACCTTGCCTTGCTTAGACTTGTATAAATTTTTATATAGCGCCATTTTTTTCTAAGGTACTTATGTCCAAAACCCTTGGAAAAAGGCGAGAGGTCATGGAGAATGAGGAGAGCATAAATAACTCAGCGAAAAAAGTGGGGAAAGGAGAGCAGACCAAAGCCGAAAATGGACTGAGAGGCAGGGGAATGCACAAAAAAACAGCCTAATCAGCCCTACAAAAATTTGTTCTGGATGGAGCATTAAAAGCTATTGTAAAGCAGCTATTAAGTACACCCTACAGTATAAGTATTTATAGCTTACCGTTCTAAAGAATGGTAGCTAAGATGTGGGTGCAGAGAGTTGTTGTACTAAGTAACTAGGGGAATAGACACTTGTGATGGTTCAGATTGATGCAAGAGTAACTCGATGCGCTGGGGACTTGAGCGTGGGGAAAATGACCAGCAAAATATGGTGATTGATTCAGAGTGGTCGTTCTGTTCTTTATACATTCGTAGCTACTGTATCTAGCGGTAGGATAGAGGGGGACATGGGTGAGGAGGAGGTCAGACGAAGGTGGGCCGGGGGTAGATAATGTTTGTGGAGCGTATAGGGGGTTAGATCGAGGGGTGGTGACTACCTACGAGTACATATGGTGGAGCGACATGATGTGATGGTACAAGTGGGCAGGGTCGTATCAGGTACAGGGGGAAAGGGAATAGGCGGGCCCTGATCGTCCGGGTGATCCGTGTGAGGGATCGCGGCGTCGTGAGCCTGTAATCTCGCTTGGGCTCGCGCGGCCCCTCGACTCGGCTCAGATCGGTGCGCGCATGTGCGCCTCGGTGGACTTGTGTTGCTCATGGAATATTTGGTGCTCGTGAAGGGGGAAGGATTGGTGAGTAATCGGCGGATCAGGACATGGTGAGATGGTGACAGAATACCATACAGTTTATTTCATAACAACCGTGACGCATTACAAGGGCCCAAAATGGCTCAGCTCAAAGGGTGCTGTGACGCGTTATGGAGCCATTGGTCATGTGGCTACAGCACTCGTAACAGAAAGCCCTGGCTGTTGACACTCAGTCCATGGACCCACAAACCATAAATCCGTAAATTCATGTGACCTAACAATCACATGATCTGATTTTTTCGTCATCACCACCCCACACAATACCACAACATGTCCATAATGACCAAATATGGACTAATTAGTTTAGAATAATTATGTTATTTTCTTATCCCCACTTCTCTCCCTCTGCATGCTAGTCCACAAGACTGTTCATCCTTTCACTATTATTACCAACTACCAAAAACTTGAAGCACAAGATCCTTTGCATCGCATTGCCGCCAGAATACTGTGAATACTGTGTATCAAGCCTGGGTGTGATGGCAAATACGGCATTCCCTGGATTGTGAAGAAGTCAACATGGAACAACATATGAAAGGCCTATCAGAAGGTGAGTATACGATGTTCTACCAGCTTCACACAGTGTAACTCTAGCCAGTGCTATACTTGCGGCTCTCCATTTATTCACCATTAGATGCCGCTGTTCCACTGACAGAACAGAACGGCACACCTTCTCCGGCTTCTCCAGCACAAGTAGCTCTAGCTCTAGCTCCTACTACTCAACAAATTGCACGAGGATGTTTGGGTTGTGGCAGCTTGTGTGGCAACAAGGACTGCACCGATGGCTATTGCAAATAATGCTGCATAAAAGTAGCAACCACAAACCCACAGCATTTACCTTGCCATTACTGTGCCCACCAGCTGCGTAGGAATAGATTTGATAGTCAGCACCCCATTTCTGAGCCTAACGTCAACATTGCTGCACCTCTGCCAAGTCCCCTTCCAGTGCAGCCAACGCTTCCACTCCAACTCATGCAAACCCAACTACCATTTGCCACTGCTTCTATTCCTTCTGTTAGCAACTCGGGGTTATGGCAGGGAAGGTTCGGTAGAGCTCTTAGAAAGCTAGAATCAAATTCACTCTCTCAGTGAATTTATTGTCACTGCTATATTAATACAATACCTAGAATCAAATTCACTACATGATTTTCAGTCAACATGCTATGAAAATACAAAGAATACTACTCACCTCTCTCAGTGAATTTATTGTCACTGAGAGAGGAGTACCATCCTGTCTCAGAAGGCATATACGTGCACCCGGCCCTTTAGGGCTCAAGAGCGCGCGCATCGAAGTCATTTCAAACTCCGCTGGGTGCAGCCGCTTGTGAAAATAGAGATAACAAAATGAAATGGAGAGGTAGGGAGTGATTGGAAAATTTCGAAAATAATCAGAGAAGTGAATGCATGGTACAAGAACAATGTGAGAAGAGATTGAAACACCACACAATAAATCGAATATATTATGCTTGATTTTGGTGCAGGAGCATAAATGCACCCAACACGCCCCCTCAAGCTTAATATATTCCAATTCTCTCATTGAGGATTCTCACTCTAGGACTAGGAAGTCCTTTAGTGAGAAGATCGGCTAGCATGTGTTCCGTTGGTAGGTACACAAGCTTAATTTCTCCATCTTCGACTATATCTCGAATGAAATATAATCTAATGTCGAAATGTTTGGTCCTCGTGTGTTGTTGAGTGCCATAGACAATGGCAATGGCTGATTGATTTCTGAATAAAGTTTGATGGGATAATTCAGCGGTTGGAATACTTCAGAAATAAAGTGGCGCATCCATAAGGCTTCTTTGCTCGCATGAGTCAGGGCAACGAATTCAGCTTCAGTTGATGATAGGGCTACTATGGATTGTTTTTGACAACTCCATGATATTGTCCCTCCATCAATCTGAAAAATATAAGCCGAGTATGAGTGCCTGTGCTCTTGTGAAGCCCAATCCCCATCTGAATACCCAATGAGGCCATCTCTATTCTTCCCAAGTGTCAATTTGTAGTCCATTGTGCCTTTTAGATATTTAAAGACACGTTTGACTGCCTTCCAATGAGTTAAACCTGGGTTTTCGAGGAATTGAGAAAGTAATGACACTGCAAATGCAATGTCTGTCGAGTGGCTACAGCTGCCCACATCAATGATCCTATTGCTTGTCTGTATGGAATTCTTGACATCTTTTGCTTGTCTTCATCTGTGGAAGGGCATTGGTCCCTGGATAATTTAACGGCTGGGTCGAGAGGTGTGGAAAATGTTTTGGCATCATCCAGATTGAATTTTTTGATGATTTTCTGGATGTACGCGCCTTGGGATATTGCAATCGATTTGTTTTTCCAATCTCTTTTGATTTTGAGGTTCAAAAGCCAGTGAATCTCACCTAGATCTTTCATGCTGAAGATCTGGGCAAGATCATGCTTTACCCCATCGAGGATTGGTTGACTCTCAGCTGTGATAGTGAGGTCGTCTACTGCCGTTGCAATAATCACATGCCCTCTCGGTCCACGTCTGCAAAATACAGCTCCATCCGAAGCTGATTTAGTGAATCCTAACTTGAGAAATTCACCACTCAGACATTTGTACCATTCTCTTCCAGACTGTTTGAGGCCGTAAAGTGCTTTCTTCAGCAGGAGGACATCATCTTTGTCTCCGGTCTCATATCCATACAGCTGTCTCATGTAAATAGGTTCGGGCAGTGTAGCATTCAAATACACACTGTCCACATCCATTTGGTGAATAGGCCAATTGTTCCTGGCAGCAATGGCACATATAATCCGTAAGGAAGTCATCCGAGCAACGGGTGCATAGGTTTCATTGTAGTCGACTCCAAAACTTTGTGTAAAGCCTTGGGCGACCATCCTCGATCTAGGTGTAATGGGTTCACCTTCTGGATTGCATTTCCAGAGGAATACCCATCTATTTCCAACAATATTTGCCCCAGGAGGTGGTTTAACCACTTCCCATACACCTTTGTCGAGTAGCACCTTGTACTCTTTATCCATCGATGCTTTCCACATAGGATCATTTAAGGCTTCATCTGCATTGCTAGGCTCGGTCTGATTCAAATCCGGCAGCACCTTATCTTTGTTTTGATCGGAGGTCGAAAGTGTACTGATGGCAAGGTTATAATCACTGATGCCGTCAGTTTCAGAGGATAAATCTTGTTCGAATAATTTGTCTTGATGGTCCTCAATGTCCTCGTAAGCTAGTGTAGTGATGTCTGCACCAGCATGTCTCTTAGCTTGAGATCTTGTTATGGGACCACTTGGGGCCGGCCGCTCCTGCTGCTGACAGATCCTCTTGCTTCTCCTTGTTGGAGCAGCTTCTTTAGGTCTGACATCAACAGTCTGACTGGGTTGCAGCTCTTCAAGGCGTTCCTCTGGTTCATTATCGTCAATTTCCTTGATCTTTGCCTCCTCGCTGACTAAGTGGCTAGGCATAGGTGCTGGGCGCCGAAATGGCCTGTATCACTTTTCTGGACATAGGTAGCTGTGACTCTTCAATAGAAATGATTGGAGCTTTGCCCCCCTTCATCTCTGAGTCAAATATAACATTCTGCTCGACAGAAACCTTCTGAGAGTCAGGCCAGTAGATGCAGTGACCATTGCTCTGTCCAGAGATTCCTATCCACCGAGCTCTTTTGGCATGGGCTGCTAGTTTGTTTCCCTCTTTGACTTTAACGTAGACTTCAATTCCCCACACGTGTATGTCCTTCAGGTTCGTTTCTCGTGATGGATCATTTCAAAAGGGGTTTTGTCTGGCAAAGCACTTGTGTGCGTCCTATTCCTAAGATAGTTGGCGTGCAAAATTGCATGCCCCCATAAAGTCTTAGGAAGACTTGATTCCAATAGCATGGCACGAGCTCTTTCAACTAGAGTTCGGTTTAGATGTTCAGCAACACCATTTGACTCTGGGGTGTCGTGTACGGTTAACCGATGCTTCGTGCCTTGCTTGGCTAAATGCTGTTCGAATTCTGAGCTTGTGTATTCACCCCCTCTGTCGGAAACAAGTGCTTTGATGTGCACGTTCCTCTGTCGAAGCATCAAAGCCTCGTAGAGTTTGTATTTTGAAAATGCTTCCAATTTGTTTGCCATCAAATAGATAACCGATTCCCTTGAGTATTCGTCGATGAAAGACACATGATAGAATTTCTTGTCAATTGTGGAGTGTCTCGCTGGTCCCCAGACATCAGAATAAATTCTGTCACCGAATTTTGAAGATTGGCTTCTGGGTTCCTGAGGAAGAGATTTACGTGCAATCTTCGCTTGAATGCACGCATCGCAAACAACCTTGTCACCTTTTGAGCTCAATTCAATGCCTAATATCATGCCACGGTTGAGCAAATGCTGTAGGGACTTTTGTGAAATGTGCCCCATTTTCTGATGTATCTCTATGGCTGATGCGCACATATGCGCTTCAGCACTTGTGTGTTGTAAGTCAAATCGATATAAGCCATTCAGCTTCAGTGCCTGCATCAATATCCTGCCTTTACGATTGGATATTGTGCATTTCTGATTGGCTATTTGAGTGTTATAGCCTGCATCATCGCACCGGCCAATCGAGATCAGGGTAACAGCCATTTTGGGCGCGTAGAACGTATCCTTCAATGTGATCTTCACAGTCTTATCTCCAATTATATTAGATAGCACGAGTGAGCCTGAACCGAAGGCATCAAAAGTGCCTTTGTTGGCTGCACAAATTGTACGAGGTTGTGAGAATGGACTGTAATCCCTCAGTAAATTCTTGTGAGAGGTCATATGTGCGGTCGTTCCAGTGTCGAACATAAAAACAGTGTCCAAGGATAAACTACTCAAATTAGAGCAGTCGAAATTGGCGAAAGCGGCTGGACTGCCACTCTCATCCTCCTCAGAAGACACTTCTTCAGCAACATTCGCCTTGGCTTTGCCCTTCTTCTTTTTGGCTTTGGCTGTCTTTTCTGACGTGGCCCTTGGCCTTCTTTACCACCTCCTTTAGCCCAGCAACTCTCAATAGCATGTCCAGGCTTGTGGCAATTGGTGCATGTAGGCACCTTCAGGTCTTTCCGGCCCTTCTGCCCTTTCGTAGATGAACCAATAAATGCCTGCTCTTCTTGTGAAATATTAAGGGTCTTTCTCCTGTCATATTGAGCCTTTAGTACTCTGATAATATCATCAGGCACTAAGGGCATTCCACATTCTTCGAGCGACGTGGTAAGGGCATTCATAACTGCCTCATAGGAGGGTGGAAGTGACGCAAGGATGATATCCATGAACTCTCCTTCAGAAATTCTGGCTCCCATCTCATTAAGACGAGCATAGAGGTCTTGGG
>WHVA01000903.1:0-22334 GCA_015179125.1 Gautieria morchelliformis
GAAACTCAGATGGATAAGGCGAGGAGAAGCTGGAGAGATACCTTGCTAGAGAAGGACAAGCCAAGACCCAAATCATCGTCTCAGTGTCAGAGTCATTAGCCCTGATGCTACAGAAGCAGAAGACAGCAAAAGAGACTTGGGATGCACTGGTCAATGAAATGACCAAAAAGCCCAAGATGGTCCTCACCAGCCTGCAGAGACAACTCCGCAGTATGAGATGTCCTGAGGATGGAGACTTGAGAGATCACTTGGACAAGGCCCAAGACCTATATGCTCGTCTTAATGAGATGGGAGCTAGAGTTTCTGAAGAAGAATTCATGGACATAATCCTTGCGTCACTTCCACCATCCTATGAGGCAGTCATGAATGCCCTTACAACTTCGCTTGAAGAATGCGGGATGCCATTGGTCCCTGATAATATTATTAGGGTACTAAAGGCTCAGTATGACAGGAAGAAAACACTCCCGCAAGAAGAGCAGGTGTTTATTGGTTCATCTACTAAGAAGGACCAGAAGGGGCAGAAGGCGCATGTATGCACCAACTGCAAAAAGCCTGGACATCCATCGAAAATTGCTGGGCTAAAGGAGGTGGTAAAGAAGGTCAAGGACCACGTCAGAAGAAGAAAGCCAAAGGCAAGAAAAAGAAGAAGGGTAAAGCAAAAGCGAATGTTGCCGAAGAAGAGTCTACTTCTGAGGAAAGTGGTGATGGGCATCTTGCCTTCACCAATTTCGACGAGTGCTCTAATTTCAATTTGAGCACATCCTCAGGAGTTATAGTCATACTCGACACCGGAACGACATCGCATATGACTCCTCACAAAAATTTATTGAGGAACTACTGTCAATTCTCACAGCCGAGGACTATCCGAGCAGCCAACAAAGGTACCTTTGATGCCTTCGGCTCAGGACTGCTCGTATTATCCAATAAGGTTGGAGATAGAACAGTAGAAGTCACGTTGCAAGATACATACTATGCACCCAAAATTGCTGCTACCCTCGTCTCGATCGGTCGGTGCGATGATGCTGGCTACGACATTCGACTCGGTGGCCAGAAATGCACAATATCTAATGCTGCTGGAAAAATATTGATGCAAGCACCGAAAGTCAATGGCTTATATCGACTAGACCTCCAGTCACCAAGTGCTCAAGCCCATATGTGTTTATCTGCCATGGAAATTCATCAAAAGATGGGGCACATCTCGCAGAAGTCCCTACAACATCTATTAAATCATGGCATGATATTGGGCATTGAACTGAGCTCCACAGGCGATAGAATTGTCTGTGATGCGTGTATTCAGGCCAAGATTGCGCGCAAACCTCTTCCTCGAGAACCCAGAGACCGAACATCAAAATTCGGTGACAGAATTTATTCTGATGTCTGGGGACCTGCAAGACACCTCACGATCGATAAGAAGTCATATTATGTCTCCTTTATCGATGACTACTCAAGAGAATCGGTGATTTATCTCATGGCGAACAAATCAGAAGCATTCTCAAAGTACAAGCTCTACGAGGCTTTAATGCTTCGACAGAGAAATGTGCACATCAAGGCACTTGTTTCTGATCGAGGGGGCGAGTATACGAGCTCTGAATTCGAACAGCATCTAGCCAAACAAGGCACGAAGCATCAGTTGACGGTACACGACACACCAGAGTCCAATGGTGTTGCGGAACGCCTGAACCGAACTCTCACTGAGAGAACTCGTGCCATGCTGCTAGAATCAGGCCTTCCTAAGATATTATGGGGCTATGCGATACAGCATGCCAATTATCTTAGGAACAGGACGCATACAAGAGCTCTACCAGATAAAACGCCCTACGAGATGATTCACCATGAAAAACCGAATCTCAAAGACATTCACGCGTGGGGAACTGAAATTTACGTTAAAATCACTCAGGGAGATAAATTGGCAGCTCGTGCCAAGAGAGCTCGGTGGATAGGAATTTCTGCGCAGAGCCATGGTCATTATGTTTATTGGCCTGACTCGCACAAAGTTTCTGTCGAGCGGAACGTTGTCTTTGATTCAGAAATGAAGAAGGGAAAGGTCCCAATCATTTCTATTGAGGAATCCAAGTTACCTACGTCTAAAGAAGAGAAGAAGGCCATTCCGGCATCAGTGCCTGTGCCCGGTCGCTTAGTCAGCGAAGAGGCAAAGATTGAAGAAATTGATGAAAGTGCACCGGAAGAATATCTTGAAAAGCTGCAACCTATTCAGGGAGTTGATGACAGACCTAGAGAAGCTGAACCGATAAGGAGAAGCGAAAGGATCCGTCAACAACAAGTGCAGCCGGCCCCATCAGGTCCCGTGACAAGATCTCAAACTCAGAGACAAACTGGCGCACATATGACTACGCTAGCTTACGAGGACGTTGAGGACCATAAAGAAGTTTTATTCGACCAAGAATTATCCTCCGAGATTGATGGCATCAGTAGCTATGAGTGTGCCATCAGTGCGTTTCTAACCGACGGTCAAAACAATAACAAGGCGCCGGATTTGAGTCAAATTGAACCTAGCAATGCAGACGAAGCTCTGAATAATCCTATGTGGAAGAAATCAATGGACAAAGAGTATGAGGCCCTAATCGACAAGGGAGTGTGGGAAAGAACCAAACCACCTCCTGGAGCCAACATTGTCGGCAACAAATGGGTCTACCTTTGGAAGCGTAATCCAGAAGGGAAACCAATAGTACCTAAATCGAGAATGGTCGCCCAAGGCTTCACGCAGAAGTTTGGAATCGACTATGATGAGACATACTCACCTGTTGCTCGGTTATCCTCCCTACGGATCTTATGCGCCATTGCTGCTAGGAATGACTGGCCTATTCATCAAATGGACGTGGACTATGCATACCTCAATGCTACGTTGCCCGAACCTATTTACATGAAGCAGCCGTATGGATATGAGTCAGGAGACAAAGGCGAAGTGCTACTTTTGAAGAAAGCACTCTACGGCCTCAAACAATCTGGAAGAGAATGGTACAAACGTCTAAGTGGTGAATTCCACAAGTTAGGATTCACTACGTCAGCCACAGACGGGGCTGTATTTTATAGACGTGGCGGAAAGGGGCATGTGATCATTGCAACAGCTGTGGACGACCTTACCATCACAGCTGAGAATCAGTCAGTCCTGGACGAAGTCAAACGAGATCTCGCTCAGGTCTTCAGTATGAAAGATCTAGGCGAGATTCATTGGCTATTGAATCTCAAAATCGAAAGAGACTGGCAGAAGAAGACCATTGCAATTTCACAACCTGCATACATCGAGAAGATCATCAAAAAATTTAATCTCGAAGATGCAAAGACTTATGCTACGCCTCTTGATCCAGCCGTAAAATTATCTAAAGACCAATGTCCTTCTACAGAGAGAGGCAAGAAAGCCATGTCGAAGTTTCCATACAGGCAAGCTATAGGATCACTGATGTGGGCGGCTGTAGCCACTCGACCTGACATTGCATTTGCGGTGTCATTACTCTCGCAATTCCTTGAAAATCCAGGTGGCACACACTGGAATGCAGTCAAACGTGTCTTCAAATATTTGAAAGGCACGAAGCATTACAAGCTCACACTTGGAAGAAATCAAAACGGCTTGATGGGGTATTCAGATGCGGATTGGGGTTCACAGAGTCATAGGCGTTCGTATTCGGCATACTTATTTCAGATTGATGGAGGCACTGTTTCATGGAGTTGCCAGAAACAGTCGATAGTAGCCCTCTCATCAACACAAGCCGAATTCGTCGCCCTGACCCATGCGGGCAAAGAGGCTCTTTGGATGCGCCATTTTATTTCTGAAATATTCCAACCACTGAACAGACCCATCCAAGTTTATTCAGACAATCAATCAGCCATTGCCATCACGTATGGCACCCAACAACACACGAGAACCAAGCATTTCGACATCCGATTATATTTCCTTCGAGATATAATCAAAAATCAACAAGCCAAGCTCGTTTATTTGCCAACCGAACAAATGTTGGCAGATATCCTCACTAAAGGACTTCCTAGTCCTAGAGTGAAGATTCTCAACGAGCAAATCGGAATATATTAAGCTTGAGGGGGCGTGTTGGGTGCATTTATGCTCCTGCACCAAAATCAAGCATAATATATCCAATTTGTTGTGTGGCCTTCCAATTTCTTCTCACATTGTTCTTGTATTATGCATCCATTTCTCTGGTTATTTTCGAAATTTTCCACTCATTCCTTATCTCTCTATTTCATCTTGTTATTCCTACTTTCACAAGCGGCTGCACCCAGCGGAGTCTGAAATGACTTCGACGCGCGAGCTCTTGGGCGCTAAAGGGCCGGGTAGTAGTACATGCGCAGTGGAACACATTTCCCCCTCTCTCAGTGACCACTAAATTCACTGAGAGAGGCAAGTAAATTAGTCTAGTAGTCTTTGCATTTATTGACCTAGAAATCCTCTGTAGTGAATTGATTTCTAGGTAGTGTATAATATATTTAGAGTGACCACTAAATTCACTGAGAGAGTGAATTGATTTCTAGTCTATTCTTTTGAATAACAAGTCCATACCTACTGCCTATAATTCCTGTCCTCTACAAGAACTGGTACGCGATTGCGGACAGGGGGCAACCCTGGTCCATGCCTCGCTCTATGGGTCTGGTTGCTGACATATAGTCATCCAGGCTGATGGCGGTGAGTCTATTATGGACCTTCCTGTTTATCCAGTCCATGTACTCACGTGGTATTCCTCTCCTGTGCATGTTGTGAGTGAGTCTGTCTAGTACGATGCTAGGGAAGGCCCCCTTGATGTCCAGGTACAGTACCCCCAGTACCTTCCCTCTTCTCCATGCATCCTTCGCTTGTCCTACCATGTAATGTATGGTGTCAGTGGTTGTCCTTCCTGGCCTACATCCAAAATGGTTGTCAGGTAGCAGTCGGTATCTCTCTGACATCTTCACTAGATCTTCTGCTACACATGCTGACAGCACCTTGCCTATCGTATTGAGCAGAGCTATAGGTCTATATGCGCCTGGGACCATGTAGTCAGCGTTCCCTGGCTTTCACAGGACCTTCGTGATGGAGTCTCTCCACTCCACTGGGTATACCTCAAGGTCGAAGGTTGCACGTAAAAGAGGGCATATGTAAGGTAAGAGGGCGTCAATACATTGTTTTATAAGCTTGTTTGGGATACCGTTCTCTCCTGGGGTTTGAATCAGTTGAGTCTGTCTACAGCTCTCCGTATCTGTTCGTTGGTTATCGGCTGGTATTTGAATGCAGGAGGAGGATATTCATAGTTTGTCGGAATTTGTTCCACTCCATCCTTCATTCTGGGAAAGAACGTGTTGAACAACATGTCCGCCTTCTGCTCATTCATTTCAGCCACTTCTCTCGTGCCGTTCTCTCTGTGTGCCACCAACGTTGGCACCCTTGCCAGTCCTCCATCTGATGCGCCCGCTGAGGCGTACCTATTGTCATGACGCGTTTATTTCCTATACTCAGATGCTCGGTCCTCCCATTCTCCACTCCACCTCTGTGTTCGCTCCGATCGCCCTTGCCGTGTTCGGCAACCGATCTTCGCTGTTCGCGCCATTCACCATAGCCACACCATCAAAGCACGATCGACGTCTTTGGACCAACTTGATAGTTCATCACTGGTCATATCACCTCCTCTGCTGAACCCTCTTTCGATGTTGTTCCTATGATTGGATTGTCATGATCCATGTATTTCCTGCACCTAGTTATCCCCGTTTCCCCTTTCTCCACTCCTGCTCCATGTTCACTCGGCTTCGCCCCCCACTTCGACCACTCCTCCCCTATGTCATCTCCGTTCGCCCTTCCCCACATTTCACCGAACGACTATTCGCTGCTCACATCATTCGCCAGCAGGCACGCCATCAAACACGATCAACGCCCCCTACCCGGTATGATGGTTCGTCACTGCTCCCATCAACTTCTCGATCCAACCCCTTTGGGTGTTCATATGGCCAGGATGTGTTCGTGGGATGTCCCATCCGCAGGTCATGTGGGATCAACCCAGTAGACGAAGAGTCCGTGCAGGGTAGCATGTATGCAGGTCCCAAGACATGGTTTCGTACATAAGTGCCTTCGCCACCTTTACTCTCCATTGTTTCATGTTCACACTCCTCCCTCACTCTATTGTATGTTTATTTCATCTATTTTGTATCATGACTGTGCACCCCTATCCAACCCTGACTCACGACGGCCTCTTTCCTATTTGCTGATACCTTACGAGCATTCGATATAAGTAGTTTACATTCGCATGTATATTCCTCAGTTCAATTATCATACGTCCATCTTGTGCAAACTTGACCTCGCTGTGATCATCGTCTTGAGCCTTCTCCTGTAGATTTCTATCTTCGACCAGAAGAGGACTTAGGCATCACTGGCGAGTTCTCACACTTCATCTTCGTTACCTTAGCCTTCGAACTATTTTCTGTGCTGTCGGCGAAGGGATTGTTGTCGCTTAGGCAACCCTTCTGTGACACCTTGCACGTTACATTGTCAAGTGCCACGGGCTATTTCGCTATGACTGTAGATAGGGCGAGCTCCGTTCGGGCAGCCCTCTTATCTTGTGAACATTTGTTGGTTCACCTATTCACCAAACGGCATACTTATTCACACAAGTTATTCGGGCATTCGCTGTGTTCACTAATACACGATATTAATGCCTAAAGACCAATCTTGACAGACACGTGGCAGCCGAGTGAGACAGGTGCGGAGGGGAACACAGGACAGCAGAGTGCGAAGAGAACGACCCAAGCAAGTTCAAATGCGCCAACTGCGACACAATGTCAAGATTGGTTTTTAGGCATTAATATCATGTATGGAGGATGTTTATAAATGTCATATATATGTATATATAGCTTAGCTCATCTATATTTCATAAAATATATCAAAATTGAGGCAGTTGCCAGCACCTGTAAGGCATGCTTAATCCTAGCCCCAAAGTTCTTTCTCACAGTCTGCTGCTCCCCCAGGAAAGGGTGTATACCCCATTGTCTAAACATCAATAGTTACATATCTTTGTACTATACATGCATATTATTTTAAACATACCTTCTAATCAGATCTCTCAACCTTATATAATAATATAGTACAGGTATTGTCCATACTCGTAAGGACCCGGCCTTTGGCCGGTTACTTACCGGTAAAACCTTCTTCCGAGCCCGAGCCTTGTGATATTCGTGCCCGAGTACATATAACCCTTATCCGCGCCCGAGCCCGAGCCCGAGCTTGAGCTCATATCCGACCCTGATCCCATGCCCGTATCCCCTTAGTTACTGATTCCGCTCCATCACGCATCATTCGTATATTACCTCGCCCTGACCTCGGTCTCCTGACCTCGGTCTCCTGACCTCGGTCTCCTGACCTCGCCCTGACCCCCACTAATATGTTCGTCCCTGACTCGTACCCTCGCTCATATATAACCTCCCTTGTATGCATTCCTACTCCTCAGTCTGAAAATCAACTATCGTATCCATTCGATCCCTAGCTAGTTTCCAATCCTCGCCTCTTAAGCCAAACCTCGCCTCTTATTCGTTTACCTCCGAAGTTGGGACTCGTGCGTAGGGTCGGCGCAGCACATAAGCTGAAGCCAAGTCCCTCTCCGACTTCCCCATCCAAACCTCGCCCCGTAACCTCGGACCTTGCCTCGGGCTTCGTTCCCGACCTCGGTCAACCTTACGACGGATCGTACCGTAACAGTATTTTCAGACTGCTTACACCCTACGTATCCCTTTTTTTTACCATGTCCATGATAACTCGTTCTCGCACCCTTCGGGGTATCTCAGAACAACGACGTTTCTCGGAAGCCCCCGATGACTCACCCCCATCCCCGGGGATACCCCTCGCAGACTTTGCCGAGCCTAGTAACAAAGGCAAAGGTAGGGCTAACCCCAGTGATCCTTCAGGTGATCCAGGCGATGGCTCTGGAAGTTCTGACAACGATCGGGACCTCCCCAACCTACCACCCGAGGACCTCGGTGACCTCCAGGACAACGAGCTTATGCGTCGAGTGTTCATCAAACTCGCAAAACCTCGCGAGTCCGAAGCACGAGCCAAGGTCAAGGAACCGGATAGTTATGACGGTACTGACCAGGCCAAGCTTCGCACCTTCTTCCTTCAATGCGTACTCAACTTCCGAGATCGCCCCACCGCTTTCAAGACTGGGGCCTCAAAGGTGCAGTATGCTATTTCTTACCTTTCCGGCTCAGCTCTACAATACTTCGAGCCGGCGATCCTCGGGAAGTCCAACCCAAGCCAGATTGGCTCGAGGACTGGGACAGCTTCAAGGCCGAGCTCGAGCTCAACTTCAGCCCATACGACAACGCGGCCCAAGCCGAGATTGACCTTGAAAAGATCGTTATGAAAGAACACCACAAGGCCGCGCGATTCTTTATCGACTTCGCCCGAGCTTCGACTCGGACTCAGTGGAACGATGCGGCCCTCCGACACTTTGCCTACAAGGGATTGGCCAAATGAATCAAGGACAACTTACTTCACTTCCCTCGATTCCGCAGCCTCGCCGAGCTTAGGAACTTCGCGCTGGAATGCGACAGCCGTTACTGGGAGCGTAAGGAATACGACGCTATGATCAATGGTCGTAGCTCCCAGCCTGCATGCACCGCTAATCAGTCCAGCAGCAATGCCACTAACAACAACCAGTCCTCCAGCGGTTCCAACAACAATAAGAACCGCAACAAGACTAACAACAACGGAAAGGGTTCCAACAACAACTCTTCGAACAACAAGAGCCAGCCTGACATTTCGAGCAAGCTCGGGAAGGATGGCAAACTACTTCCCGAGGAGCGCCAACGTCGGGTCGATCAAGGCCTTTGTCTGCTTTGCGGCACCAAAGGCCACATCGTCAAGGACTGCCCAAAGAACAAGTCTACCAATAGTAGCGGTTCTAAAGGTCGGGCAGCGAAGACCCCTAACGAGGGGACTTCGGCCTCCATTATGGAGGGGAAAAAATAGGTAGCAACCTCGGAACCACATGATCCAAGGATTGCGGTAACCTCACCCGTGTGCTCAGACTCAGCGCCGCTTCTCATTCATTGTCCAAAGATTCCCTTAATGTAGATCTAACCTCGCCTTCACTTCCCAACGTCGCTTTTGTTGCATTAGTTGACTGCGGGTCCTCGGATTGTTTTATTGAATCCAGATTTGTCCAGAAGTACTCTATGCCTGCTTATCCTGTCACTCCTATACCCTTGAAACTATTTGACGGTAGTACTAACACTACCATTACCCAAGCTCTAGACCTCTGCATTTGCTTTCCGACTGGCGAACAACAATGGGTTACCTTCTACGTAACCTCGCTCGACTCGAGTTGCTCGATGGTACTTGGCCACAACTGGCTCACCCGCTACAATCTGTCAATTGACTGGGTATTGGGCAGTATTACTTTCAAGACCATCGACCTAACAACAACTCCAGCGACCACGGCGACGTCAGCCCGCTCAGCTTCGGCTACGACTTCGACCTCGCCTACGGCATCTTCGCCCCCGCCGCCGACCTCGCCTCCGAAGTTGCAAGCACCGCTCGTTTCCCTAATCAATGCACCCGCTTTCATGCGCGCATCTAGATTGGAAGGGTCCAAAGTGTTTCAGCTCAATCTGGCTTCGCCTGAGCTCCTCGCCAGAGGGGCAACATCGGGAGAAAGTTCTTCCGAGCTTTCTGAGAATGTTAAGAAACATGTTCCCGAAGTATATCACGAATTTGCGGATGTGTTCAGCAAAGCACGCGCTGACACTCTAGCTCCCCACCGACCCCACGATATCAAAATCAACCTCGAAGAAGGGACCTCGCCACCTATCGGTCCCATCTACTCTCTCTCAGCTTCCGAATTCAAAGCACTTCGTGAGTTCATCGACAAGCATTTGAACATCGGTTTCATCCGACCTTCACGCTCGCCTCATGGTGCACCGGTATTGTTTGTTCGCAAAAAAGATGGCTCACTTCGGTTGTGTGTCGACTTCTGAGGTTTAAACAAAATCTCGAAAAAGGATCGGTATCCATTGCCATTGATTGCTGACTTACTTGATGCTCCAAAGAATGCTCACATCTATACGAAGATTGACCTTCTTCACGCTTTCCACCTCGTACGGGTGGCCGAGGGTGACGAATGGAAAACCGCCTTCAGGACTCGCTATGGGTCTTTTGAATGGTTGGTTATGCCATTTGGTCTCACTAACGGCCCTGCTGCTTTCCAGAGATTCATGAACGAGGTTTTCGCCGACCTTTTGGACGTTTGTGTGGTGGTATACTTGGATGACATTCTAATCTACTCCAGTGACCCCTCCAAACATGTTGAACATGTCAAGGAAGTCTTGCGACGACTGCGACTCAACAACCTCTTCGCCAAAGAAGACAAATGCGAGTTTCATCGCGACTCGGTTGAATTCCTTGGCTACATACTCTCTCCCGAGGGCCTCACTATGGCGGATGACAAGGTAAAGGTCATTCAAGACTGGCCTGAACCTCGCAAAGTTCGCGACATCCAATCCTTCCTCGGCTTCGCCAACTTCTACTGACGTTTCATTCACAACTACTCCGACATCACCATTCCTCTCGCCCGACTCACCCGCAAGGGTACCCTTGGAACTTTTCCGAGGATTGTCGACAGGCCTTCAACCTGTTGAAGAGGGCGTTCACTCCCGCCTCTATCCTTACTCACTGGATTCCTGACCTTCCGTTAATCGTAGAAACTGATGCTTCAGATTATGCCTTAGCGGCAATTTTATCACTACGAACCTCGGAAGGCGAACTTCACCCCGTCGCTTTCCACTCCCGCACATTCACCTCTACCGAGCTCAACTACGATGTTCACGACAAGGAGCTCCTCGCCATTTTCGAAGCCTTCCAACGCTGGCGACATTACCTAGAGGGATCTGGCGACCCTGTGTCAGGGTTCACGCGTTTCCTTTCACAAGTTTCTATTTCCTTCCATGAGTTTCCGTCACCTTCTGTCACATGTCACCTTCTGTCACATGTCACTTCCCGTCACTTTCCGTAACCTTCTACAAGTTTCCGTCTCCCCTATTATGTAAGCCTTGCCAGTGCTATAAGACTGTAGCCCATGTGGTGGTGTTTCCTCAGCTTGATCTCTGAGGATACCCACTACACAGGCAAGTCCCCATGTATCTATCGTTGGTAGAGTTATAAACTGAGGATACCCACTACACAGTTGGTCATTGTCCTAGTATCGGCTCTTATCTCCTTGAGTATCTTTGGTTGTGGCTTCGTCATTAGTGTTGCCCTCACAGAAGATCAAGCTCATAGGACGACCCCACACACTTTTCTTAACCAGCCTTCATCTCAGCCTATGGCAGACCAACTCCCAGACGCATACTGGGACGCCCTGGGTGACCATGGGCTATTTCTTCGAGGCCTCCTTTCCAGCCAAGCACAGCAGTTGCAGCAACTTCAACTGCAGAATCAGGAACTGCACAATCAGATTGCTAACGTTCACGACCACTTAACCAATGCTGCCACCAACGCTGCTGTTGCTGCTGCTCAAGCCCTTGCGCCCTCAGTACCTCACAGTATCCCTCCATCTACTCGCTCTATCAAAGCAGCGGAACCGGAGAAGTTCAATGGAGACCGTGCAGAGACTGAAGGGTTTATCAGGTCTATCAAGTTGTCCATCGCGGTCCAGCCAGCATCCTTCCCAGATGAACGCACAAAGATCCTATACGCTCTTTCCTTCATGACGGGAGGCTCTGCGGAGATATGGGCACACAACGAGACACAGGCTGTCATTGATGGCACCTCCTCTATATCCACTCTGGAGGGGTTTATTAAACATGTGGAGGAGGCCTTTGGTGACCCAGATCGTGCCAGAACGGCTTGCACTAAGCTGCATGACCTTAGGATGGCGTCAGGAATGTCGGCAGATGAATACACGGCTCAATTTGAGATCCTGGCAGGCAGGACAGGCTTTAATGATGAGGCACTCGAGGATGCCTATGCTCGTGGCCTTCCAGCAGGTATCCTTGACAATATCCACGCCCAGCCCTTTCTTCCATCCACCCTCAAAGCCTGGAAGGAAGCAGCCTGTCAGATTGACCGCAATCATTGCCGTCTGTTAGAGGTCAGGAAGGCACAGACACCTCATGTCCCTAATCGCCCTCCTCCTCCCCGACCACTCCACACTCCTGCTATGGCTCCTGTTGCCACAGCATCACCCAGTAACGCGACACCTATGGACATTGACTCATCCCGCCGCCGCACCGAAACACGGACCTGCTACAACTGTAAGAGACCTGGTCACATTTCACCAGACTGTCCTGAACCTCGCAAGCCACGAATCCGTGCAAACCTCACAGAGGCAGACATTTCAGCAATTGTCTCTAAATCTGTAGCAGCGGCGATAGAGGAACGCAAACAGAAGGTGGAAGCCCCTGTCCAAGAGGAAGGAAAGGGTTTTTAGGCCAGTCAGCGGTGAAAGACATGCCCCGCTCGACGAATCGGTTTTCAGTTCTCGAAACATGTACAATAGGGATCACAGGCGATATGATGCATCCTTCTCCTATCCCTGATCGAACTGAAACCAAACCAGCCATGCCGAAAACCCAACCCATCGCTCCAGTTGCTAATGCAAACCTTCCAGTCCCTCTATATGTCCGTACTGCTGACCTCCGCCGATGCACCAAAGTACCTCTCAAGGTCCACTCCGTTGACACAGGGCATCCACTTGGCCAATTGACTCCCTCCTTGACAGTGGTGCTACAGGGATGTTCATCGATGTGGAGTTTGTGAGGGGAACACAGGCTTCGGACCCGCCCCCTACCCCGTGCCATCCCCGTCTACAATATTGATGGTACCCCAAATGAGGCTGGCTCAATCAAGGAAGAAGTCGACCTCATTTGCACCTTTGGGGATCATACGGAACGTGCCACATTCTCTGTCACGAGCCTTGGACGACTTGCCATCATTCTTGGTCACACATGGCTTGTTGAACACAACCCAGAAGTTGATGGCGTACAGGAGATGTGTTACGTATTGAGATTTCCGCTAAGTCGGAACTGGAAAGGACAGCGGCTTCAACTTATAGGTTGCGCCCCCAATGAACTATCGTCCTAGTATTTCGGAATGAGTCGGAAGTCGGAAAGTACTGAACCAAAGGTTTGGTCGGAACTTGAGTCGGAACTGAGGCGGAAGGCGGAAGGAATGGAGAGAGACTGAGATCTTGCTAGACTCGCTGTGCTAAGAACAGGAGATGGAGCGAAGGAAATCAAGTATCGAAGGGATTATCTGATTGCAGAATAAGACATACATGACAGGTTTTTATACAAAGAGCTGAGACAACAGTAATGGGTAGTACTAAGCAAATTCCGGGGAAGCGGAAGTCGAGTAGACAATGTGTGGGAACTAACTAATTGGGAACAATGGGACTACAAGGGGGGTTCAGGGTAAGGTAGAACAATGGCAAAGAACAAGGGGTCGGGAAAACATATCTGACAACGAAACAAGGGGACCGGATATGATCTTGATGAATGGTGAGGTGGTGTCCGGTGGGTCAGTAATAGAGTCGAAAGAACAAGGGAAATGTACAAGGGGCGGAATGTCGGAAATATCGGAGGGGCGGAAGTGTTGCGGAATATGGAGGGGGAAGGTGTGCGGAACTGAGGGTCGGAAGTCGGAAATGAACGGTCGTAACAGTATCTCCCTTCTAAGGTCGAGCCCCGCGAGACCACAAGTCGGAATCACGTGACCTGTGAACAAACGTCGGAGTTTGAAAGATAGGCGGGAAACAAGACGCGTCTTCGTTTATCCACATGAGCACTCCAGTCGATTCTCCAAAATGCCAGTGCCGAGATGAAGCAGCACTTTGCTGAATCTTGCGCAGAAGGAACTGGCCGAAAGCGCGAGGCCGAGGAAGCCGCGCGGAAAGAGAGGGAGCGTCTGGAGGAGGAGCGCAAGGAAGAGCGCAAGGAACGGAGGTCGGGAGCAGGAGCGGAAGGAGAGGAGAGGACCGTAACGCCGGAGGAGGAGTCGCGCTCCGTGAAGAACAGCGGAAACGGGACCGGGAAAAAGGCTGCGGAAGACAAGGCGCGGCGGAAAAGGCAGGGAATCCGGGTGAGTCGGAAATGTCGTGTGGGGTTCCGGAGCTCACGGAAAACTGCCAGAGAGTCGTCGAATCCGAGGGGGAGTCGGAAGCGGAAAGCAGTGCGGAAAGCACACCGCTCCAGAGGGCAAGGGGAAGCAAAAGAAGTGCTCCCATGCCGAACGTAGTTGGGAGCGGAAACGGAGGGCGGACGAGTTCCAGCAGGCTCGGAAGAGAAAGCGCTGGATACTGGAGTTGCGAGAGCTGGGGCCGGAAAATCCTGCGACCCGGAAAAGGAAAACCAGGGACGGGAGGAGGAGAAGGCTCCTTGCGACACGTGCGAGGTCAAGGGCCTGGAGTGTGTGTGGTCGGAAAATCCGCGGGAGACGGCCTGCGAACGGTGCCGGGACAAGAAGTGTTGCGTGGTGGATGGGTGTGCCGCGAGGGTGGAGCGGAAAGGCGCAGGGTTGAGACCGAGGGGCCTGAAACCCCCAAGTCAAAACCGGGACCGAGCGGAAAGAAGGCGGAGGGATTTCCGGTGACCGGAACACGGAGACAGCGGTGCTCAACCGCTTCCATGGTGTCCGCTTGTTGACATCGCAGTCGTTGAGGGGATCCGGAAAACCCAACGCGGGATCCGGAACACTCTGGAGGAATGGCGGTTCAAACAGCAGTTGCTGTCTTCCAGAACAGATGACCGTCATGTCGGCGGTCCTGGAGCAGTTCAACGGGAGTACCGGTGGCGGAACGACATGGTCCGGGAAAGGATGGACTGCGGATGCAGGAGGAGAACGGGGCGGAAGCGGGTCGAGTCAGGTGGCGATACGAGGGTGGGACCGAGTTGGTCAGTGTGGAGATAGGATGCGGAGAGGTCGGAAGCGGAACGAGGTGAGGCGGAAACATGAGGGAGGAGTAGTGTCGAAGTGACTTGTAAGATATTTCTTGAAGTGTCGGAAATTAGCGTATCGGAAAATTAATCGGATTTTGACAATGACTTGAGAACTGTAAGAAAGATGGGGTATCGGAAATGAGGTCGGAAATGACTAGGGCGCGAAATGGGGCCAGGCTTATCAGGATATGACTTGTGGAAAGAGACGAGGTCAGAGGCGTGGTCTAGTTCCGTGGCGGAAATCCACGAGGTCTCTTCGTCGGTGTTTTCTAGCCTGCCCACTTGACTAGGTACTGGAGTTGGCAGCGGTATCGTCTGTCGAGCTTGGAGTTGAGAATTTCCGAATCTCATATTCCGGTTCTCCGTCGATGACGACTGGCGGAGGCGGAGGTTGTTCTCGATTCGGAATTGTGATTCGGAACTGCTGGCTCAAGCATAGAGACATGGAATACCGGGTGTACTGCGCGCATATTGTCAGGAAGTCTGAGGGTGAAAGAACGGACTGCCGGCCTTAGCCGATGATCTCGTAAGGACCAGGTATTTCTCAGAGAGCTTCTTCGAGGGGCGAGTGGTGCGGAAGTTTTCAGCTTTGACAAAGACTTTGTCGCCAATCTCGAATGCTGGTTGCGGAAGACGTTTCCGATCGGCGGAAGTTTGATATCTCTTTGGTGCAGCGGAAATGTTCTCTCGGAGGTGCTGGTGAAGGTCGTCAAGTTCCACAACGAAATCTCGGGCTCTTGCAGAGGCGAGGTCGCGTTCGGGGTGGATGGCGAGATTTGGGTGGTAGCCCTTGTTGGCGTAAAAGGGTGAAATTCCGGTGGTAGCGGAAGTGCGTTGTTGTAAGGCAAATTCCGCGAGCGGAAGAAGGTCGGACCAATTGCTATGTTGGTAGTTGCAATAGACGCGGAGATACTGCTCAAGGGTCTGATTAGTATGTTCCGTTTGTCCGTCTCCTTCGGGATGATAACCGGAAGTGAAGTGGAGCTTCATGTCGAGAGCCTTGCCGAGGTTGCGGAAAAAGGAGGACACGAATTCAGAACCACGGTCGGAAGTGACATGGGAAGGGATTCCGTGCTTGGAAAAGACGTGGAGCACAAAGAGCTGTGCGAGCTGGGCGGAAGTTATGGTGTCGTAGGTCAGGATGAATATGGACTGCTTTGTGAGGCGGTCAACGATCACTAGGATGGTATCATAGCCGGATGACTTAGGAAGTTTCTCAATGAAATCCATGGATATCGAATTCCACGGTTGTTCCGGGATCGGAAGTTGCTTCAGGAGGCCGTAGGGTTTGTGACGTTGAGGCTTGGCTCGCATACAGGTGGTGCATGACTTGCAGTAGTCTTGGACCATCGTGCGGAGGAGAGGCCAAGTGTAGGTACGTCAGATTATGTCAGGGTTTTGTTCTGGCCTTGGTGTCCTGAGAGCGGATGATCGTGGCTTTGCTGGATACACGAAGTCGTAGATCATTGGTATCCTTGTACCGGAGAAATCCGTCGGAATCGAGGGACCATCCAGGGCTGGTGGGGTCATCGAGGTGGGCTGTGGAAGGTGGGGTCGGAACGGAGTGCGGAACGGATGTCAGAATGGAGAGACTCGGTGTCCATAATAATTGACGCGCGGAGTAGCGGAAACTGCAATGCTGTGGCATGCAGGGACATGCCAGTTGCTCAGTAGAGAATACTGGGCGGAAATTGTGCGGATTAACGCTGGCATAGTCGCTACTTCCCTCTTTTGGGTAGACGTCCCAGTGTCTAGTGAGTGCGTCGGGTTTTGCTCCAAGCCTTTCCGGGGCGGAAGCGATCACCATATTGAACTGTGAGAGGTATTCAGACCAGCGGACTTGACGGCGAGTCAAAATCTTAGTAGTGCAAAATACTCAAGGTTCTTATGATCCGTTACAACGTCGATCGGATAAGTTGGACCTTCGAGGTAGTGTCTCCAGATTTTGAAGGCTTCGAAAATCGCAAGTAGTTCCTTATCGTGGACGTCGTAGTTGAGTTCCGGGGCGGAAAAGGTGCGGGAATGAAAGGCGATCGGATGAATTTCTCCGTCGTCGGGGAAATGATGGAAAGAATGGCGGCTAGCGCGTAGTCGAAGCGTCGGTTTCGAGTACAAGTTGGGCATCAGGAATCCAGAAACCGAGTATGGGAGCCAGTGAAGGCCGATTTGAGGCTTCAAATGCGGAACGGCATTCCGAGTGAAATTCCATGGGGCACCCTTCCTGGTGAGACGCGTGAGCGGAACAGTAATGTCGGAAAAATTATAAATGAAACGCCGGTAAAAGTTGGCGAAGCCAAGGAAAGACTGCACATCCTTAACACGTCGGGGTTCCGGCCATTCTTGAATTGCCTTGACCTTGTCCTCTGCCATGGTAAGACCTGTTGGAGGAGGATGTAGCCGAGGTATTCGACCGTGTCGGTGCCATTCGCATTTCTCTGCTTTTGCGTAGATGGTGTTTGCGGAGAGGCGGAGTACTTCGCGACTGTTCCCGATGTTTTTCCGGTGTGTCGGAATAGATGAGGATGTCGTCAATGTAGACTAGGACGATACGTGAGAGGTCGAAAATACTCGTTCATGAATCGCTGAAAAGCGGCGGGAGCATTGGTTAGACCAAAAGGCATGACAACCCACTCAAAAGCACCGTAGCGGTGCGGAAGTGGTTTCCACTCGTCACCTTCCGAATGGACAAGGTGATAAGCGTGCCGGAGGTCGATTTTGGTGTAGATCTTCGCCCTGCGGGGAGTGTCGAGTAGGTCGAAATGCGCGGAGCGGATATTTGTCCTTCTTAGTGAGGGCATTGAGTCGCGGAATCGACGCAGAGGCGGAGAGATCCATCCTTCTTCTTGACGAAAAGGACCGGAGCGCCGTGCGGAGACGCGAAGGGCGATGAACCCATGTTGAGGTGTTCATCGACGAACTCTCGGAGAGTCTGGAGTTCACTTGCAAAAGGGTAGATCGGTCCAAGGGCGGAGATGCTCCTTCTTCCAAATCTATCTTCAATCGTAAGGTCGATGTTCAGCAGGTTTTGCTTTGGCCTTATTGAACACGTCCGGGAAGTCACGATATTCTTCCGGAACTGAGCTCATGTCCGGAGAAGTGGGCGGAAGGCCTTGACTGAAGCGAGTCGGAAGGTGAAGCTGGAAAACGTCGTATCTTTTGCCGTGCAATACGCGGAACCGGTGCGGAACGAGCGCAATTCGAGGAGCTTCGAGGGCGGAGGTGCTAAAGCGGGACCGGAGTGGGAACTGAATCCAGAGCGGAGTTGCAGAGAGGCCTGAGCCATCTTTGCGGACGACATCGGAATAGACGGAAGTGATCCGGGGTACGGAACTGTATTTGACCCAATGCCAGTTAATCGACGGTTATATCGGGTGAGCCATTGTGTCCTAGTACAAGAACAGCTAGCATCTAGCGGAGTAACGTAAACGTAACTTCATGGTTGTCCCCAGTAGCGAACGGATGACAGTCCACGACTTGGGAAATTGCCGTGTTAGACGACCCGTCGAAAAGGCGGAGCGGAATTGTCGGAATGTTGCGGGTCGGAAGTTTATGTTTCCAACAAGTCGGAATCGAGGAAACATGAGTGAACCAGAGTCGACCAATGCTGTAAGGGGGTGTGGAAATGGTTCGGTAAGTGAGCGGAACAGAGAGGAGTCGGAGGACGAAAGACGGATGCGTTGAGTTTAACCTCGTTTGTCGCACGAATGGGGTCACACAGCCCTCAGCTCGTGCGGAGGCCGGAGGACTGCTGACTATTTTTTTGAATCCGCAGCGGGAACCGCTTCGGATTTCTCTTCCGTCTTTGCTCGCGGCCCTTGGCCTTAGCAGCGGAGGCGGAACGCAGTGCAGTCGCGAGCGACGTGACCCCTTTGCCGCAGAAAGGCAAAGGTTGTTGTCCATGCGACGCTGGCGTTCTACAGGGTTAGTTTTTGTCCTTCCCAAGTTTGTCGGAAAGGTCCGGAGTACTCTTCTGGCGTTGGTGTTGGAACCAGAGGCCTGGTTGTTGCGAGGGGTGAGTTGTTGTTCCGGTTGCCGGGGTTGGAGCCGGAACTGGTTGTTGTTGCTGTTGTTTCCGGAGTTGTTGTTTCCGGATTAGTCTTCTTCTGTCTTTGTCAGACTTCTTGTCGGAAGACTTGTCATTCTTGCTCTGGGCGGAAGTTTCGCGAGTGATCTCGGGATGTCTTTCCCAGTAGCGCGAATCGATGGATTGGGCTAAATTGCGAAGGTCGGTAAGGGTGGCGGGTTTTCCGACGCGGGCAATTTCATCCTTGATCGGGATGGCAAGCCCATGTCAAACTGGCGTCGAGTGCGGCTTCTCCACATTGGACTTGAGGAGTGAGCTGTTGGATGTGATGATATATTTAGCTATCTTATGGTGTCTTTCATGCGAGGCTTATCGAGTTCATTTTCCGCATCGCTTCCATGTCAAATGGTCCGAAGTTGCTGCGGAGTTCGGAAAGAAAGTTGTGGTAATCGTCGGCCCAGTCGACGAGAGCGAACGGATCCATGAGGGCGGGTTCGAAAGTAGTCGAGAGCCGTGCCTCGGAGATAGGAAAGGGCATAATTGACCTTTCGTTCGTCGTCGGGAAAGGCGTCGGGACGATCACGGAAATTGAGTTGAAGCTGGACCAGAAATGGCTGGAGCTTCTTGGGGTCGGAACCGTCGAACTGATCTGGTTCGCGGACCTTTGTCTTGGGGCGTGGTGGTGCTTGGGCCGGGCGCTGAGTTGTCCGGCTAGCATGGCGATGGCTTGTGCAAGATCCGGAACTGGCGGGGCGGAACTGGGTTGGCGGGAATCTGAGGTGGAATTGGAGGTGGAGGACCGCCTGGGGGACCGCCTGGGGGGCCGCCTGGAGGTGGTCCTGGTGGAGGTGGTGGTGGTGGCTGGGCGTCGGAATGACGCTGCTGTTTGTTCGCCGCTGCTACTCGTCGAATTCCCGTCATAGTCGGGATTGTCGTCGGGAACTTCTTCGAAACGTTGCGGAAAAGCATCGGAAGAGCTCATCGTCGCACGAGAGCTGCGGAGGGTTCCGCGTGCCTTGGTGCTGCGGATCTAAGACTGCCAAAATAAGAGAGAGCTTCGACAGCTCCTGCTCGAGCTGAAGTAGCTGTGGTACGAGGAGGCATAGTGATAGTTATCGGGTGGGAATCAGATAATACTGTTACGTATCGAGATTTCCCTAAGTCGGAACTGGAAAGGACAGCGGCTTCAACTTATAGGTTGCGCCCCCAATGAACTATCGTCCTAGGTATTTCGGAAATGAGTCGGAAGTCGGAAAGTACTGACCAAAGGTTTGGTCGGAACTTGAGTCGGAACTGAGGCGGAAGGCGGAAGGACGGAGAGAGACTGAGATCTTGCTAGACTCGCTGTGCTAAGAACAGGAGATGGAGCGAAGGAAATCAAGTATCGAAGGTGATTATCTGATTGCAGAATAAAGACATACATGAGGGGTTTTATACAAGAGCTGAGACAACAGAGTAATGGGTAGTACTAAGCAAATTCCGGGGAAGCGGAAGTCGAGTAGACAATGGTGGGAACTAACTATTGGGAACAATGGGACTACAAGGGGGGTTCAGGGTAAGGTAGAACAATGGCAAAGAACAAGGGGTCGGGAAAACATATCTGACAAGAACACAAGGGGACCGGATATGATGCTTGATGAACGGTGAGGTGGGTCCGGTGGGTCCGAGTAATAGAGTCGAAAGAACAAGGGAAATGTACAAGGGGCGGAATGTCGGAAATATCGGAGGGGCGGAAGGTGTGCGGAACTGAGGGTCGGAAGTCGGAAATGAACAGTCGTAACACGAGGTTTGGATGGGGAAGTCGGAGAGGGACTAGGCTTCAAGCTTATGTGCTGCGCCGACCCTACTGTTTTGGAACCCTTCAAGACTTTGGTGTTATTGCTAAGCCTCAGTCTATCAGAACGTGTCGTTTACACGACTAGTAGAATACCGGTTCAATGCAGCAGCACAACTCCGGAAATAATTTAATATTTGTACCTTGGTTGCAATCCATGTAATAACTAGTCCAAGTTATTACAGCTAGAAGGCAATGCGTTTTTTAGCTGCACTGAACAATAAACTAAAAGATGTGTAGGTTCAAGGACACTATCGGGGTCCAAGAGTATTCCTTTTAATAAAGAGGGAATAGGCTCCGCAGGAGAGTTTGTAAGTGGATTGGGTCGACCAACGTCAATGCACTGCAATAACGAGAGAGTAATGTGAAGTGGCTTTCGCGCACAACTTGACTTGACTTGTGAAAGTCACTGAACAGGAAAATCAACTGAACAGCTCGTCTCGGGTATTGGAGTGCTAATTGACAAGAAAATCGATTGCCAACCTCACTCTGTAGAGTTTCACCAGCGTGTTAGGCTAAGTGGCTACGCAGTAAAGCAACTACTTAACTAAGAATAGTTACTCTAAGCAAGAGTAGTATTCTAGTTCGGGTTAGGAACTTAGATAAGATGTTGCAAGTCGCACAAGCTGTGTAGGATAGAAGATGGGTTAGATTGATTTCTCAAAGGGCAGGCAAAGGGCCTCCTTTTATATTGTAATGTACAAGAGCTTAGTAAGCAGGTAGAACCTTCTATCCTATTAATGGAATGGGGGAGGAAGCTTGTGGAAGATGGAAGAAAGGGTTGGAAGAAACTGGCTGTTTCCAGGGGACTCTACCATGCTTCCTACCAATCAGAGCTTGATTTGTCAGGAATGACTCACTGAAAAGGGTCATGTGCCATAGCACAGCTTGGCTGAGTCATGTACTCCTGACTCACCAAGTTGTGCCTGGATTGGTTGAGTCATTGAGGCTGTATCTCCAGATAACCATGTATTTGGCACTCAGAAGCTGAGTAAGCAGTTCTGAGCCAATTAGGGCTCTGTAAGCCATAATTACTAAGAGCACTGCTTAGCACAGCTGAGCATAGTCTGGTACAGCCTAGTTGTCATGACTGACCATGATCCGCATTATTTGGTGAAGCCAAACAGGCTGCACAGTTGCTATGGCTGCATATAGCAACTGTTTGGGACTCAGCTGGAAATACTGAGGGAGCCATCCTGCCGGACTTGTGGGTGCTTGGGTGACCATAAGTCCGAAAATGCGGCCACGCCGAGGTGCCCGGCGGAGTTTGAAATAGAGCGCCCGGAACAGAGTTGTGGGTGCTAGAGGATCCACAACTCTGTAATGACAGGAAAATGGTAGTTTGAGCCATGGAGACCTTGGAAAAATAAGGAAAAATATAAGATAACTAGAGGAATGTTTGAAAAGCCTTTCCCCAGTTATATTAACAGCATACAGATACTGTTAATTCTTCAAATGTGTTTTTACATGTTGTCAAGAACAAAAGGAAAAGACTAGGGCTGGTTGAGCAGCCTTCCTTGGCTGGTTGAACAGCCGTTCCCCTACACCTACGCACAA
>WHVA01000904.1:0-22196 GCA_015179125.1 Gautieria morchelliformis
CTATCCCAACCCTTGCGTGGAATTGTGGATCTACCTGGTTTGAAGGAAATCCAATGATCACGAAGTCTTTCTCCTTGTATTTATCGTACAGCGCTTGCAGTCCTAATCCGTGGTCCATCGTACCTGTCTCACCCATGTGACACTGATGGACTAACCTGTATACTGTTTCGTGAAGCCGCTATTATATGGATCAGCACATATCGCCGAGTCAAACGTCAGTGACCCTCACGGACCATTGCGAGGCCACGTTGACCACAAGTACAACCTTCCCCTTCAGCTCCGAGAAGTTGAACGACGTCCCGTTTGGCTTGTCGGCCTTGAGGTCATAGAAGTTGGACATCTCACTACTGTTTGAATTCGTTGTGGTGCTGAAGGTAGACTTCGAAAAGGGATGCTGGGGAGCGGCTCGGATGGGACGAGTTTGACGCTTGTCTTGAAATCCAAATACCCTTTCAGGAGTGTGGGAACGGTAAGCAGCTGTGATTGCTATGATCGGAGTCGTCGGACAAGGGTGGGGATATCTAACAAGCCATCGAGCCGCCATATTATCTGCCCGTGGATGCGTGTGGATTCAGAGATTGTGACTTATGAGGTCCAAGTTACAAGGTGCCGAAACACTCGGTTACATAGGCACTGGGAAAAGTGAATAAGTGGAGTACCTAGAGCGTGAGAAGCGCTTCTCGTAGTTCACCTTGCAGCGGTAAGAAAAACAAGATGTCTCCGAGAGTTCGCGATGCCATAAGCAGCATGTCAGGGTCAGATGCGAGCATACCTTCAAACTCCAGGAACCTCAGGCTGATTGTGGTTGATCCACAACTTCCGACCGAGCTGTGGATGCTGGTAATCGAGGACTCTGTTTCCCAAATACAGGACAGATTGAGCCTTGCTTTGACTAACAGGTTCTTCCACAGGCTGACACTGCCAAGTGTGTTTAGACGTCAATTGTTCAGTCGGTTCCAAGCTAGCACCCATGGAAATTCGAATGGGAGTAGCGTCGGATTTCTCATATAACAAGGCTATGTCCGAATCATCTCACGTAACAAATAGCCTGGATATATTTCCCGCACTCTAGGCCTGACGTTCGGCCCTACTAGTTCGCGAGACAGGGGTGGTCCGCTAGCCCCCAGAGCCCATGGACTGCCGATACTGAAGAAATACGACGCGCTACTGGCCATGTCTACGAAGCAATCGAATCACTTCTCCCAGCACTAACGTGGTTGGAAAAGTTCGAAATTGTGTGGTCTCCGATCACCTTGCGGATTTACTTGTGGCTCCCTCGGCCCCCTACTTGAAAAGTCGCCGGATAAGCGAGGCTTATGCAGGGGTACAGGATTATCAGGCCTTCAGTCAGGGCTTTCCTTCCCTGAAAGAATTATCATTCCATCGTCATCCTGATGGCTTCAATGATCAGGGACTTAGCTCTTCGTATCTCACACAGCTCTGGGCAGCACTGTCATCACCTGAACACTTGACAAGGCTATCCGTGTATTGTTGGTGTATACTAAGTATAATTTCCCCGACAAACATCAATCTTGATTCCCTCCTCGTGTTCGAGGTTAGCATGCGACTGGATGCTGAGAGATATATCCTGGTTGATATGACGTCTATATATCAAGTCCTAGCACTGTCTCTAGACATTCGGGCGATAAGAGTAATAGCCTTGTGGGGAACGAAGTCGACATCTAGTCCTTGCAGGCAATCGTTACCAGCATTAGAGGCCGTCGCCGGCCCCCTCGATGTCCCCTTTGCTCTCGTACCGGGACGCCCTGGGGCATTGACATTATAATGAATGCTCTCTCGCTCCCACTGGAATTATCCCCTCTTCGGAGCTCCCCGTGGATATCACTAGCCTCGCACTGTACGCTCCCGACATTCGTGAAGAGGATATACAACATTGCAGTCAAGTTTTTAGCAGGTTGCAGTATTTCGCGCTGTCGGAATATGGCTCCCGCTGTCCCCGCAGCGTTGCATGGTTCGTCTGGACCATCTGGAGGACCCCTGATAAAAGGCAAGGAACCACTAGCCGAGCTAGTGTCACCAGAAGCGAGATCGACCCGCTAGTATAACCCGATGTGTCGATAGATCGTAGCTCACGTGCAAATAAAGTGCTATAAAGCTGAGTCTAACTACGTAGAAACTAGTCATCATTTGTTTCAATTACAACAGTAGTAGATCCCAGTTACAGTACAGATACATGTGCAGCACGTTATGGCCTATAGCGGTGTAGAAAGGGAGCGAATGAACGGTGGGCAGATCTAACAAGCCCTTACGCCACATAAGCCACAACGCTCTGGAGCAGGCATCCTGCATCTCTAATCTTCTTCTGCTTACATTCAGCTCTCTTCGTCCTGGCTTCCTTCCTGGTGGTCTTGCGGTGCTCTCTGGCCTGTCGCTTCAACTTCCTAGATTCCTCTCTCACCTGTCGTCTGGCTCGGGATGCTATCTTCCTCAGGGGTAGTCCCTCGTTGAAGACCCCCTTGGCGTTGCCCCTTGCCCGTTCAAACCCTTCCCCAAATATGTGCTTTGCTGCGCTGACATATCGCTGTCCCACATCCCTCACTACCTTGGCGTTGCGCTTTGCTCTGGCGTGCCTGTGGTATGCCACACTGTACACCTTGCTAGCAAATTCTTGCATGCCTTGTTCGGCCTGTTTAGACAGCACCTGCACGACATCGCCGATCCCCTGTGCAGCGATGCCTTGGAGTTGCAGTAATGCACGCAATAAAGCGTCGATTGCTTCCTGAAGTTCGCGGAGGTCGTGATTTGCCGCCTCGAACAACGGCGAAAGCGCGTGCGACATACGAGTGCTGAGAGAATTGAACGAGCTCGGAAAGGGGGTCGGGGAGTGCAGGAATACATCCAAGGCCTTCTCCTTGCCCTTCCCCTTTGAGGCGCTTGATCGAGCTGGGGGTAGCATAGGTAGCGAATTCGGGCAGGGGGCATCGAGAGTCAAGGGTCGCACTGCAGGGTCAAGCATAGCGACTTGGATGCATGAAGGCTCGGCCGCTGCCCAGCCAGTTGAATCTGGCCTTTCAATGCCTTTGTCTTTATCTGAACCGGCGACTGTAACTGCTGATGGGCCTGCCGCACCCTGAGGCGCGGATTCTGGGCGGAACACCGATACCGCAAGAGATTTGAGCGAGGCTGGCATTAGAGCGTGTGAGCGAGGGGGAAGATCCGGGGCCGCCGGAGACGGCGGTGGAGTAGTAGATATTTCTGGGGCACAGTATTACTAAAGGGCTTGGAAAACGTCCATGCCCAAAGTCTTTGGCCATGTGGGATAGGGTTTGCCTGGGGGGGATTGAGCGTGCTCGAAAACGTTCCCCGGAGTAACACCGTGGATCCAAACAGAAGTGCAACCAGGAAAGCAGAGATAATCCTGTATGAAGCCGATCCTGAGAAAGATAGAGGGAGAATGAACGAAGGAAACCCTACATACACGTTCTGTTTGTGGAGTGCTGTAAACCGATGATGTGTTTCGGTTGTTCCTGCAGTGGGTCCCTCTTGCTCAGAAACTTCTTTTGACTTCTCCACGGCTGATGAAAGCAATTCTTCAAGTGCAGTCGAAAGCCAGTCTGTGGGAAGTGCAATAAACTCGTCCAAACTGACCACGTCTCGCGTCCCGTCGAGTCTTTTGTCAAGAATATTCATTTCTACACACTGCTGCAATGCGAATGATCTGCTTGGCTTGTCACCTGGAGTAGGGACATTAGGTACCGAATGATCAAACAAGACGGAAGGAGAAAGGTTCAAAAGAGAAGCGGTGAACCCGTCAGATACTGAAGGCAACAGAAGGGGGAGATAGACAGTGTTTGCGGGGAGACTAGGGATCGAGGGGGGGATAAGGGATGCTGAATAAACACGAGCGCGATTGTGGGACAAGCTGGTGCATCGACATTGACAAACTAAAGACCAAGCAATGAGACTATCAGTGTCACGCTAGTGCAATGCTTACCGAAGAGGAGCCAGACGTGCGATCAGACATAAGGATGCGGTGGGTAGGGGACACGTCTAGCTCCACATCATGTGCCTCTCGCGGCTGAGCATGGATAGAAACTTCGTATATGCTCGTCGAACTACTTCCCTTCGGAATGTCAGGAAACCCTTTGAAGACGAAGGCTACCATGTCCATTAATGTCGACACCGTCATACCCTTGAAGTGAGGCAACGGCGGGTGTCCCAAGAGGACAACAGAAAGTGCGTACGAGATAGGAGAGGACGGATTGAGTTCTAGGCATGGTAAATCGTAATTGCCGTGCGACTGATCCTGATGAGAAGCGTCGTCATCTGTAGCAGATAACGAGCGGTCGGACGAGACAGTTCTCGTAAAGCTGGATGTGGGCGATGAGACCGTTCGAGCAGATCGATTAACCCCGGGCTCAGAAGATGCCTCAGTTGACTGCGACTGAGTTCGGCTTAACGTATGAGATGGTAGAGTATTATCCTCGGAGTTGGACAGAGGATCGGGAAAGGCGAGGCGGAGAGCTCGCGAGCCGCGAATGCTCACATGCGGCGTTGACAGTTCTAAACTGAAGTTATCAGAAAATAATGAAGATCCTAAAGCATCCGCCACCCAGTCTTGCAATGCTGGATCAGAAATGGCAGGTTGGGAAGATGAGGGGTTGGGATGCGCAGTAAGGGGTGACTCGACAAAGGGTGTATCCTCGTGTATGTTGAGCTCACTGGCCTCGGGTGTTAATCCAGCCCAAGCTTCATGGGGTTCACCCTCATATATATCGATCGCACTTCTGGCATCTTCACTGTCACCAGCATCGCTAGTGGTTGATGGTGAATGCCGACCACCGACGCTACGGTTGCTAGAAAGATCAGTCCACCCGGAGTCCAAGTCGCTCAACGACCCTGGGTCTGAAGAAGTGTCACTGATACTGCCTGGTGTGGTAGGCCGTGAGGGAGGCATGACTGGAAGTTGAAAGAACCAACGTGGCTGCCGAAAGGGGTAGCTGTGGCACAGTCCGTCGTAATGAGTTATAGACGCCAGTCAAAGTGAAACTCCGCCGCCGGGCGGCTGAAGTGTGCGAGTCATTGATAGCGAGTTTATACTTACCTCAAAACTAGGTTATTACACCTAGAATAATTGTATCATTATGGCGGAAAAAAGAGATGGACTGTACTTACTTCGATACCGTTAAGTATTGAGTGTCAAATATCCTAGACGTGCGTTTTCATCCTGACCTCAACTGCAGCGGTGGAAAAGCCCATCTACAATCATTTCTTTCTAGCTGGATGGGTCACTTCAAGCCCGGTCCGAAGACTATGTATATGACCAACTAGCCCTGGGTCACACGTAAGGAAAATCCATGCTATAATATTTAGCAGTCCTATTAACCATTAGCATCCTTCCCTGGCCGGGAACATATTTAACTTGGCAACTTAGTTCGGAAATGGCAGGGGGTTCGGCGGGCTCAGCGGCTCTCTAGAATGCCCGCGAGGCAGTTCGGTTTGAATAATCCGTTGTGGCAGGTTCCGCAAATCTGGCCACTTACTGATAGCGATTTGCGCGGGTATTCTGGAAGCACAGCAGTTCTCATTTATAAATGCACACAGATTCTAGGTCTGGGTCTGGCTCCGGCTCTGTGGTGCGTGATCCAGTGGAAGACGCGTCTTTTTCATCTCCATGCTCGGAGCACCCGAACAGGAAGAAAATGTGGAAGTATGGAAGACCCTGACGGTCGAAATCATACAAGAATAGATCGGATGGAAGTACTCAATCATTTGACAGGCTAGCTTTCGAGCAGCAGATTACTCGATCGCTCTTGCTCCAAATGGCAGGCCAGAACTACAAGGCTCCCAGGCTGTATGATAAGCCAATCCCGGACCTCTTCACTTTTATTGAGAGGGAAAACCCCGATCGTGACCTCGTGCAGGTCATCCAAGAATATACAGATGCGCCTACCGACACCACTCGATACACTTGGGCAGAAGTTATACAGCATGCTCAGAATGCCGCGGTCGACGTTAGAGTGCGATGGGCGTGTTGCCTAGATGAAGAAGACGTCGACGCAAAGCAAAGAGCACAGCCGAGACATCCTGGGTCATTACCTGTAGTTGTCGGAATTCTGGCTGATAGCGGGTACGAGATGTTTGTCAATCTCATTGCTTGCATGTTGAATCGCTGGACTGTGAGCACGCTGCCTACCTACTTGGGATGCGGTCATGATGATTTCTGTTCAATAGGTACTCCTTATCTCGCCCAAAAACAGTCCTGCGGCAATCGAGCACCTTCTTGTAACGTCCGCGTCATCACTCCTTCTCGTAGAGGCGCCCTTTAGACGCAAACTGGAACGAGATGTCTCTGGTCTCACCGTCATAAATCCCGCCACACTTGATACTCTGGGTGGTCACGCGTGTTCATCACCCCTCACCCCTTTGACTTCTGAGCAACTCAGCGCAGAGATGGACTCACCCGCCTTTCTCCTGCATACATCGGGATCCACTAGTTTGTGGCTCAGCAGTTGTTGCTTTTCCAAACCATGTACTTACCTAAAGGTCATCCTAAGATTGTCACCTGGACACACCGCTTTATGCTTGGCTCAATTCAAGCTCACCGAAAATTGGGACAGCATTTCGTCGGACTTCCATTCTACTGTATCGCGCCACTCAGCCACGCTATGGGCATATGCTTCTGCGTTCAGCATTTACTAGCTGATGGCTATCTAATTACTTTCGCCTCTACTCCAACCTTCAAACCACCATCTGCCGCAGCCCTCATCCGATACCTTCCTTTCATTTCTGGTGGTGTCATCATCACCCCGCCCTCAATACTCGATGAATTGCATAGTTTAGGCCCCGAGGCTGTTAAGACGGCAGCGGGAAGTCTCACTCTAGCTATGTTTGGGGGTGCGCCGATGAAAAAAGAAGTGGGCAACTCGCTGGTTGCTGCTGGATTGAGCATCGGTACAGCATATGGAACGTATGTGTTGATGATGGTCCGAACAAGTATGCTGTCTAACAGACACTGTATTTAAAGGACAGAAACTAATTCTATCATGAAGCTTGCTCGACCAGAAAGGGCCGAAGATTGGGAATATCTTGCACTTCGGGACGGATATAACTTTATATGGCGTCCTGTTGACGATCACTCAAATCTGAGGGAAATGCTGGTTGCGGTGGGAACACTCTTTGCACTCACTTCACTCCATTTCTCTGACACCCTCCTTATAGCCTAGTGCCACAGATTGTCCTGCAGTAATAAACCATGAGAATCCCAAGGCATACGCGACAAGTGATATTTGGGAACCTCACCCGAGTGTTCCGAACCTGTGGAGATTCCACTCTCGCATTGGTGATGTCGTGCGTGTGGTCACCTGTTAATTGTGGTTGAAGGACTCACAAGGACTTCAGACTGTGCTCAGTAATGGTGAAAAGTGGGACAACAAGCAGATAGGCTAGTTTGTCTTCTCCACGAGTCATCAATTTATTGACCCGCTGGAATATGACGGACAGAGGAACTGCTCCTTGAGGACAGACGTATTCATTACGTCCAAGTCTTTGGTTCAGGCCGGCCTATGAATGACGTTATTTTACAGCCTAGGGATAGCTCGATATCGGCTTCAGAATTTCTTTCGCAGATCCAAGCGACGATTGAGCATGCAAACGCTTTGATTCCCAAGCATTCGCGCCTCGTACGTGAACTGATTCTCGTTGCGCCTGCAGACAAGCCGTTTGCGACAACGGATAAAGCGACTGTCAAGAAGAAGGAGACGCTGGACAAGTTTCAGCTTGAGATTGAGGCTGCCTATGAAATCATGGAGGAGGGCGGGAACGGTGAGGACTGGGCATTTGAAGGCAGTGTATCCGATGAGAAGGATGTGAAGAGGTTTGTGCGAAGCACGATTCACCAAGTGCTTGGCAAGGGTGTCCCGGACGGTGAGGATTTGTTTGAGCATGGTAAGGCCACCCTAGCAAGACTTCCTGAGCCGAGTTCACCTATATTTTGTAGGCTTTGACTCTTTATTATCTCTACGACTTCGTTCCGCCTTGCTGTCGGTGTCGAAGAAGACAGTAACTAGTACGCAACCTATGCCAAGGAACGTCGTGTATACCTACCCGAGCGTGAATGCTCTCGCAGCATACCTCCACTCGCGATCTGTGTCGAATACGTTTGATGTTCTGGGTGGCGCACCCGAACGTATTCGAGGCACTATAGCGAAGTATTCCACCAACTTTATTCCTCACCAACCTGCCTCCAAACCGGTAGATGGTAAGGTGATCGCATTGACTAGCTCGACCGGGAGCGTGGGTTGTTCGATTCTGGCGTTACTTCTGGAAAGGAGTGATGTAAAGCGAATTTATTTATTGAACCGGAAGGGGAACGAACGCCAGGCCATTCGGCAGGCGAAAGGATGCAAAGAACGGGGACTGAATGCAGCTATGTTGGAGGAGAAGAAAGAGCATATAATATATCTAGACATTGATTTGGCCAGATCGGATCTTGGTCTTGCCGATACGGACTACCAAGATGTGAGTATAGAAACATTCTTCACGAGCACATCTGACGCAGCGCTCAACAGCTACGGGACAACATAACGCACATCATCCATGTTGCTTGGTACCTCAATTTCAACCTCATTCTTGAGAGCTACGAACGTGTCCACATCGCGGGGGTACGGCACCTCATCGATCTCGCACTCTCCTCTCCACAAGCACGTCCTCCCCGGCTCACGTTCCTCTCCACCATTGCGGCAGCCGCGATGTATAATGGCCCGTCACAAGAGCCCTCGGTAGGCGAGATGGCAGGTCAGGTACTTATCCCTGAAGAACCCATCGACGACCCTTCGATTCCTCTGGACCAGGGTTATGGACAGTCAAAGTATGTCTCTGAGCGCATACTCGTGAATTCAGTCGAGGCAGGATTGAGGACGACCATAGTGAGGGTCGGCCAGTTGAGCGGTATGACAACCAACGGGGCGTGGTCGCCGAGCGAACACGTGCCAATCTTGTTCAAGTCAAGCCTCGCAATGGGAATGGTTCCAGTAGACCTTCCGGTACAGTCCACTCTCTGTCTAGTTGCGTAGGAACTTGCATCTTTGAGCTGCGTTACTTCACCTGCAGGCTGTTCGATGGGTTCCTACTGATATTGCAGCATCCGTGATCATCAAAGAAGCCTTCCAAGATAACACAGCCCTCCAATATTATGCGGCAGCGTGGGTCGAGCACATCCGAGGGAGTAACCCGGATCCCCTCCAAGTGCCAGCGGTTCGGCTGTTGGACTTCTATCAAGAAATGGCAGATGGTGCTAACGGCCGCTCGACTCTTGGGTGGGAAAGAAGTCTCCGTGTGGCCCCGGAATTGGCGGTGGGGAGGCCCGATGAGGAACTGATGGCAAAGTATGTGAAGTGGCAAATAGAGCGGCCGGACACCGTTCTATAAGATCAACAGTCTATATTTACATATTGTTGTACGTTGCCCGCCCTCCCAATGCTTGCACTATTGACACCGCACTAGTACCGATACGTGTAACGGTGAACGGCACATTATCGTATAATGCCCCCTCATGCATAGGGAGTCGTTGACATAGGTATCCGCATCAAAAGCGCAACCACGGGCTTGGCCCCCTATATCTACTGCTCCCAATAAACCACTTGCCATTCCATGATTTTACCGCGGAGTCGCGGGCGCGATCTTTACAGACCGCTCAACATGCTTAGTAGACAGATCCTGCATGCGCATGTCCGAAAACGGGTAGCCTACGGGATCACTTGGAAGTGTTGATTTGGGCTCCCTGGACCCTTGTTGAAACATACTGAGAAGCAGGCGGCTGCCCATAGTGCAAGGTACTGCATACTCCCATCTTGAAATAGTGTCAGTGCCATCTGTTCGCTGGACAATTTAAACGACCTACCCAAATCCAACCTGCACAAGAATTCGAGGGGCAAAGAAAATGATCATGCAATTGGTAAACAGAACGACAAAGATGCTGGAAGGTAAATGTCATTATGGCTTCGGGGAAAGCAATGTAGCCATTGACCTGGAAAAATACAGTATACTGCGGCCTATACGTTAGAGCAGCCAGGCTGATAATTAGACTAGACAACAAGGATGCTGACCTGTCTTGAATAAGTGCCTCCAGTAACAGTGAACCGTAGTTGTACTTATATGTTAGCCATGCCTTGTAAAGCATGAAGAGGCATAGGATGACTTCGTTCGACATTGTCGGTAGGAAAGAATAGGCAAAGAGTCTCGACGTAGTAGGAGATAAGCACCCGGTTATGCCGTCAATGGGAGGTGGCCCCAGGCCTGTTCATTAATGAGCATGGACTGGGAAGATTATTGTCCGGAGCTTTACCACTCGGAATGTAGAACACCCAAAGGATGACAGTGGCGGCTGTCATTAGCACACGGAAACCAACCACGCCATAGAGAATGTGTTTGTTGCGATTATAAACAGCATAAACCTATAACAAAGTTACATCTCAGCACTTTATACAAGGAGAAAGGGCGCGTACACGGATAAGTAGAATGACTGTGGCACTTGTCAGTACAACTTTACAAACCTTTGATTAGGCGTTCCTTTACCTTCAACGCTAAGGTTTAACAGTAAAATGCTGTATTTGTCGGTTGCAGTCGAGGAACGCATCCAATAGGGACATACGATATAGCCAGCCACCAAAAGAAACCACTGCAGCTGAACAATAATATGAAATCAGTGTTATGGTCTAGCATGACCCGATGGTTGCACTTACAACTGTAAAAATAAAATTCAATAGGCTGTATATCGCAGTGATCCCCGAGAAATGCAAACCTTATTCGTGAGAGAGCGGTGAAATAAGACTTCAGTGCGCCGCCTGTATTAGTTCCTTGGAGTGGACGAGGCGAGATATATGCGCACCTGTGACCGCCACAACGAGTGCGGCATGTCCGAAGTAGCGAGTCTGCGGTGGTTGATAAGGTTATTCCAAGTGAATATGTTAGGCCTTAGTTAGAGACTGACCCATATAAACAGTGACCTGCTCAGTGAGCGTGGGCGATTCCAAACATGCTCGACCTGACGTACGTTAAGGAAACATACGGCAAATGAAAATGTAGAATTGACCTCGAGATCGAGGGTGATCACTGAATCAACGTCAGCGTGTGGTTTGTATTTGTAGTGTCGCTCTCACAATGGTCGTACAGGATGAGGCACAAGGATGCAACCCACGAGTACTTTGTAGGGGTTACTGTATGGAGAAATGGATCAGATTAGAGGTAGCTAGTGCTTGCAAATTCGGACTTGCGTGCTTGCAATGCTGTAACAATTGACTGAGGGGCGAGGGACATTCTGGACGCAAGAGAAATAGATGGCCTGTGGATCGTGCGCGTAGCAGCGGTTCCACGTTATACCTTCACTTGACGCGCATGCCATTGTTTTGACCGGTGCTCCGCAAAGCTGTATCAACACCTGTGCCAAGCCAGAGAACCTGCAATTGAAATATGCCGCCACAGTTAAAGTTTGGGGATAGACCCACAGCATGACAACTCACTGAGTGGCAGAGTGGTAGCCAGAGGGTCAGCAAGATCGTCGAACAGAAGTGGATGAAAAGGTGATAGATGACGGCAGTGAATCCTGCAATCATATGTAGCAACTTCCTCGTGATCCTATGTCCTCAAATGATGGCGAAAGTATAACAAATAGATAAATAAATAAAAGCCCCCGGGCCACGAGTCGACTATGTAGCACTTCTTCTTCTCGAGCGTCATTCAACGTTCAAGTTCGCGTTCGACTCTTCCAGGAGTGATGATGGACTTCACATGACTAGAGATAGGACATGGTGAATACCTGTAGGGGTGAGCCAGCTACCGACTGCATAGCTGATCGGGTCAATATGGCACACCATGCCTATATTGATTATGGACACCATATATAGACACGGCGCAGCACCTCCAATCACCAATTCATCGTCGCCGGCGTGGAAAGATCCTGAATCCTGATATTGGCATATAAGTATAAGATTGTATTTGATATAATGTATTACTTACCGTGGGCGTTTGTGATCAACGTTGTCAGCCACGTACTTGGTTTTGCTGGCGTTTAATTATCTGATCTCCGGTCTTGTACGTTAGCATACACACGAACCCCCTCGTAGGTCCAGGCGTACTTGCCGCATCGTTTGCAGTGGATGTCTTCTGGTGGCGTGAAGCACCTAGATATGGACCATATGGTGGGGGAAATACCTCCTGAGCCATCGGTTGAGCACCATGATTCCCTACACGTTTGTTCACTAGCAGGCCATCGCTTCTGACTCACAGATCGATGTTGTTGAGGGCGCTCTATGAAGCCAGCCAGTATTGATGTTCGGGAACTGAGGCCACGCCGCACGTTGGTTCCCGCGCCCGCGTTGTTGCCAGCCGAAGGTACGACTTCATCCACGATGTCCTTTACCTGTTTCATCGGTTTTTCACACGTGCATTATTGAGTATGCAGCTGTATGACATTGGTGTAGATTCGACCCCCTGACTTTCAGCGTCACCGTGTACAGTATCAGTATACGTTGTTCGCCAGGGGTCCCACGAACAAATACCAGAACTTTTGAGGAACGTCCGTTCCAAAAACTCCCTTGAAGCTGCTCCTATGGTTCAAATTCACGGGGGAGTGATTGCTTCCTGCTCACGCCAGCAAAGTCTGTAAAAATTTCGCTGGTGTCCAAAGTGATGTCTAAGCTTAGGTGGTATACAGCATGCACTGCTCATCCTACAGATCATCTGCACTCTGACTCAATCTGCTCATGAACATCGAGTTGGAGCACGACATGTTGTTACTGCATACCGTGAGGTCTGTATGTATGATGCTGGTGAGACGACGGCTAGAAGGAAAGATGTCATTGGAAGTGCCACAGGCGCTGCACTGGTAAATCTCAGAGAGCAAGGGGGTCTGCGAGCGGCGTTGAGTCACCACTACGAGTCTGAGTCATCAGTATATAGTGCTGTAAGTACTCATCCGTTTGTAACTCCCCACAATGTCACCATGTCCCCATCTCCACGAAATCACCACCAGAGTCTGCCAGTATCGGCACATTTCGCTCCTGGCAGTGCTGCCATCCAGGAGTTTTGAGTTTACCTTTACGGAGTCCGGAGCTCACCAGTCACCTGTGCGTACTGTTTCCAAAAGGTATAACCAGAGTTCTACGCCGGTGAATTCAGTCACGTGACTCCCCTTCTTAAGATACAGTCCTCTAAGCGCCCATCTAAGCCATCTTACCAGAACGCATTCCCTATTGTAGGCACTCGAAATATCAAAAAAGTAAATGTTTGTTCATAAGACACTATTCGAGGTGACAACCCTATGGTGCTATTTTGTTGAAATCAAGCTTATAACAATTTCTATTAGATGTTTTCAAAAAAAAAAATTTCATTTCAAAATTCACAAAATGTGATTCCCTGTCCAGGAAACACAAGGTTCGATTTTCTGTCCCGGCGATTTTGCTGCATTACATAAGCAAATAGCGATGATTGAATTCTTTTTTCATGGGACACAGTGACAATTCGCCCCCCGCTGGGCCACTGGCTATAGCCAGTTGACCATAGCCAATCATAGCAGCGGTGTGTGGGAACTGTTGCTAACAAAAAGCCTCATGAAAAAAGGACTAAAATCGCTTTAAAACCTTGTTTTCCCAGCTGATAGTAGCTAATATACGTGGCTATTGTTGGGAGAACTCTATTCAAATATTCCTTGAATTTCCTTTTATTTTTTCACCATTTAACTTGGCTTCCCTGGCTCAAAAACTCCTTCTGTCAGGCAGAGTTATGAACCCATGCAGGTCCACAACTCCGCCACAGCCGCTCAGTTTCAAACTCCGACAGGAGCTTCCCACGAACCGTGAACTCAGAGTTGCAGGCACTCAAGCACCTACAACTCCGGTACCTTGGCTCACTCAAACTCAGCCACTGAGACTGAATATGTCCTCTACTGCTTACATAAGCCTGTGCAAGGTTGCGTACAAAGTCACACAAAGATGTACAAAGCCAAAACTAGGGTGCAGGTTTGACAAAGCCTATTGGATGAATAGATCCTCCAAATGCAATGCTATGACACCAAATAGGTCCCTTGATGTCATAGCGGCTGTGTATGGCTGTGTATGGCTGTGCAGGGCTGTGTATGGCTGTGAAAGGCTGTGCAAACCAGGGAAGGTGATTGGCTATCTATTTCCAATTTCTTTGCACAAACACACCGCAATAGTTACAAGGGTGTGTTTCAGCAGTACAAATATTTGCATATGACATCACTTGCCTAATAGATAGAAGAACCCCATTTTACGTAATCCTGTGTATTCCTATAGGTGAAAGCAGCACGGTGGGAGGTTGTGGGCGCGCTGACCAATGCTGACCAATGCTTGGTCATTAGTTTGTCAGCGGAGCGCGCGAGCGGCGCAGCCGCGAGCCAAGAACGCTGCGCAGCATGGTCACGTGACCGTTTGCGTTCCAAATTAGGTCAGCGGCGAGCGGCGCAGCCGCGAGAGAACGCTGCGCAGTGGTCACGTGACCCGTTCGCGACCAGAGCGCGCATACGCGAGTGTGGTCCGTGCACGACACGCGCGCACGGTATAAAGGCCGAACGGTAAGGACATAACGCCAGGAACCTGCCCAACCGGCGATTCCTCTGTCTGCTGTCCGCTATGTGCTCTGTGCCCTGTGCTCTGTGCTCTGCGCTGTCTGCTCTGTCCGCTGTCAGCTCTGTGCTCTGTCTGATCTGGGTGCTGTCTGCTGTCAGCTCTGTCTGCTGTCTCCTCCTTTAGCTGGCTGGCTGTCTATGGCTTTGGTTGGCTGACTATCTATTGGCTTGGCTGGCTATCTATTGGTAAGTAATATCTCTTTTTAAATGCATTCCAATGTATTTTATTTTATTTGTGTTTATAATTTTATTGGTTCCTTTTTTTTTATCATATTGCATTCACATGTGCTTTATATTTTTGTGATTTTTTTCGAAAATAGATTTAAATAAAATCCAAAGACTGCTGAAAAAAAAGTATTTTAATATCAATATTTTTCAGGTTTTTTTCGAAAATAGACATCAATAAGTTCCCTCTAAAATTAATGAGATTCTGCTTTTAAATGTGGTTTGTTTTATTGTTTTATTTACTGTAAAGCCACTTACCAGCCACTCCTCTCTGGCTATACTGGTGGCTGGCTTACTATGGCTTTGGCTGGGCTCTGGGTTTCTCTGTCAGTCTCTGGGCTTCTCTGGCTTTGGCTGGGCATTAATAACAGCTTCTGCTTCAATGTACTGTGCTTTTTTGACATTTTTTCGCAAATAGATATCAATAAATTATCCTGACTTTGTGAAAATTGACAACAGCTCCAGGTTAAATGTACAGTGCATTTTCTTGACATTTTTCGAAAAATAGATAATCCTAACTTTGCTAAAATTAATAACAGCTTCAGCTTACATGTACTGGACATTTTCTTGACATTTTTTCGAAAAATAGATAATCCTGACTTTGCTAAAAATTAATGACAGGAGCTGCTTAAATATAGATTCCTTGACTATTTTATTTATGTCTGTATATGTCACAAAATAGATATTGATACATGTCCCTGAGCTTGCTAAAAGTTAATAAGTAGTAACAGCCTCTGCTTGCTTCACTTTGAGGCCCTTGGGGATATGCTATTGAGACATGCTATGCATGCTATACTTGAGGGGCATGCTACACACACTATGCATGGGGACATGCATATGCGTGGAGACATGCATGGGATGCGACACACACGCTATGCTTGGGGACACCCATGCTATGTGTGGAGACACTCATGGTATGCATGGAGACACTCATGTTATGCGTGGGGACACGCACACTATGCTTGGGGACACGCACGCTATGCGTGGGGACATGCACGCTATGCTTGGGGACACGCACACTATGCTTGGGGACACCCATGTTATGCGTGGAGACACACACACTATACTTGGGGACACTCATGTTATGCGTGGAGACACGCATGTTATGCATGGGGACACACATGCTATGCATGGGGATGTGCACACTATATGTGGGGACACACTATGCTTGGGGGACATGGTACAAACAAGGGACACACTACAGGGGAAAACACTACAAACAAGGGACATTCTACACAAGCTATACTTGGGGGACACGCTACACACACTACATGTAGGGACATGCTACACATGTGGACACGCTATGCATGGGGGACACACATGCTATAATTTAGGGACACACTATGTTTGGGCACATGCTACAAACCAGGGACATGCTACACACAAAATACTTGAGGGACATGTTATGCATGTGGGACATGCCATGCACACTGTACTGCATGTGGGGACACACTACATATGGAGACATGCTACATGTGGAGACACACTACGCATACTATGCTTTGGGACACACTACGTGTGGGGACATGCCACATGTGAGGATGCAATACGTGTGAGGACAGATGAAGTGTGATGACACACTACAGGCAAGGACACACTACATGTGAGGTAGGGGACATGAGACATGGGAGAAATGTGTAGAGTCATTACCTGTTATGTATCAGGTTTGGATCTAAAAGGACTGCAGCTCCAACTTATATGTTGCACCCCCAACTATCATCCTAAGTATTCTGGAGATCTGAGATTGGAAGTTGGAAGAGGTTGAGTATTGTAACTGAAGTAGTAAGGGTTCAAGAATTGAGTTAAGTTGGATATGAGAAATCAAGTTGGAAGACGGAGGTCAGAGAGACAGAGGCCTTGCAGGTCTAATAACCGGAGACAGTGCAAAGGGAGTGACATATCAAAGTCGATTATCTGATTGCTGAACAGAGGCACACATGACTGGGTTTTATACAAAGAGCTGAGACAACATGTCAGAAGGTAGAGGTAAGCAATTCCAGTGCAAGTAACTAGAATAAAAGTACCTAATGCGAAACAAGAGGAACTACAAGGGGGTGCAGTGTAGAACTAAGAACAATAGGCAAAAGACCAAGGGTCTAATTGGTAGCGGAACAAATGGAACTCCTGACGCTCTGGACTTGCTGTGCTGAGGGTCAAGTATGGAATGCTGGTGAAAAGAGTCATTAGGGGAAATATGTGAAGAACAAGGGGATCACAAGGTTGAAGTGCAGACATTGTGGAATAGAGTCAGAGGTGCGGGGGTACCGGAGTTGGTTGAGCATGGTCATAACATTACCTACCTTGATGTGTTATTTAGAGTTACTTTCAATCAATAAGAAGGGTTTTACTTATCTGAATGAAATTTTCTTATCCGAATGTGTTTGACTTATCCCAAGTTTGATTCACCCAATGCGTTTGACCTTACCGATGCATTTGACTTGCACCCCCATGTGAAGTGTGGGTACCCACCTAGGGAATTGATAGCGGAACAAATGGAACTCCTGATGCTCCGGAATTGCTATGTTAAGGGTTAAGTAAGGAAGGCTGGTGAATAGAGTCATAAGGGGAAGTATGTGAATAGGAAAGAACAAGGAGATCAAAAGGTCGAAGTGTGGACATTGCGGAATAGAGTCAGAGGAGGTGCAGAGGTACCAGAGTTGGTCAAGCAGCATGGTCATAACATTACCTACCTCAATGTGTTACTTAGAGCTACTTTTAATCAATAAGATGCATTTTACTTATCTGAATGTGTTTGACTTATCCCAAGTTTGATTTACCCAAGGTGTTTGACTTTGCTGATGTGTTTGACCTTACCGAGGCATTTGACTTCCACCCCCGCGCGAAGCGCGGGTATCCACCTAGTCTATAGTATAAAGTTGCTGGAAGGGTGGTTGTGGGTGTTTTACGTAATAATGTTACGTAATTTGCTGAGTTTGAACGCGAGCGGCGCAGCCGCGAGCGACCAAGCAGCGTTCCTGGTCACGTGACCAGTTCGCGTCCAACGCTACTGCACGCGCACCCACCTTCCCTCAATCCTCCTGCTGGCATTTCCTCTGGCTCAACTGCTGGCAACCTCTGGCTCTCCTGCCCACTGTCTCTGTGCCTGCTGGATCTGTCTGTCTGCTGCTGGATCTGTTCTGCTGCTGGACCTCTGTGTCTGCTGCTGGATCTATGTGTCTGCTGCTGGATCTTTGTCTGCTGCTGGCTCTCTCTGTGTCTGGCTCTCTCTGTGTCTGGCTCTCTCTGTGTCTGTTACTGGGGCTCTCTGTCTCTCTACAGCCCCCTCAGGTAAATATTGTTAATATTTTCGCTTTTTTATCCTCTTTTGACTTCTTTTCAGCCTAGGCTGCTCCTCTCATTGCCTCCCACCTTTCTTGATGGTCATTACTGGCTCTGGTGTGTTTTGTCCTGTAATATCTATCATTTCTTCCAATAATTTTCGCTTTTTTATCCTCTTTTGTCTTCTTTTCAGCCACCTCTCTCAATGCCTCTCACCTTGCCTGTCTGATATTGGTGCATCTGGTGTGTGTCTTGCTATCATGTTTTGATATTTATTAGAATCAGCTTCTCTCCCTGGTATTTCTTGCAATAATTTTTCTTGCAATAATTTTCGCTTTTTTAATCTCTTTTTGACTTCTTTTCAGCTTAGGTTGCTCCTCCCATTGCCTCCACCTTTCTTGGTTATCACTACTGCCTCCTGTGTGTTCTTTCCTCATCATATTTCTTCCACTAATTTTCGCTTTTTTATCCTCTTTTTGCCATCTTTTCAGCCCAGGTTCCTCCTCTCAGTGCTTCCCACCTTTCCTGTCAGCCATTGCTGCATCTGATGTGTGTCTTGCTATCATATTTGTTTTGTTTTGACATTTATTAGAATCAGCTTCTCTCCATGGTAAATATTTCTATTTCTTGCTATAATTTTCGCTTTTTTAATCTCTGTTTGACTCCTTTTCAGCCTATTTTCCTCCTCTCATTTCCTCCCACCTTTCTTGATGGTCATTACTGGCTCTGGTGTGTTTTTTCCTATCATATCTATCATTTCTTCAAATAATTTTCGCTTTTTTATACCCTTTTTGCCTTTTTTTCAGCCCATGTTCCTCCCCTCAGTGCCTCCCACCTTGCCTATCTGCCATTGCTGCATCTGGTGTGTGTCTTGCTATCATATTTATGTTGTTTTGATATTTATTAGGATCAGCTTCTCTCCCTGGTATTTCTTGCAATAATTTTCGCTTTTTTAACCTCTTTTTGACTGCTTTTCAGCCTATGTTGCTCCTCTCATTGCCTCCCACCTTTCTTGGCCATCATTACTGGCTCTGGTGTGTTTTTTTCCTTATCATATCTGTCATTTCTTCCAATAATTTTCGCTTTTTTATTCTCTTTTGGCCTTCTTTTCAGCCCAGGTTCCTCTCAGTGCCTCCCACCTTGCCTATCTGCCATTTCTGCATCTGGTGTGTGTCTTGCTATCATATTTATGTTGTTTTGATATTTATTAGGATCAGCTTCTATCTGTGGTGTTTCTTCCTGTAATTTTCGCTTTTTTGACCTCTTTTTGACTTCTTTTCAGCCCAGGTTGCTCCTCTCATTGCCTCCCACCTTTCCTGCTCATCATTACTGCATCTGGTGTGTTTTTTTCTGTCATTTCTGTTGCGAGGAGAGACTTAGCAGCTACGGACTTTCATTTCACTTGATCTAATTCATGACTTCACGCACACGACTAATGATTCACAATGTTCACTATAATGACTTCTATTCATGACTACTCTAACGACCTATCACTTACTATCCACATTCAATCCCATTTCGAGCACTGCAAGACACATGTGTACACACCCGAACCATCGAGACATGAGTCGACAACACAATCACATACCGACACTCACTGAGTCGAGCCAAGCACAATACGCCACTACCGAGTACTTAGATCCATACAACGAGTCGAGTCAAGGCACGAGCACAATCGACGTGCCAATTACCAGGGTGAACCGAGTTGATCCCTTCTCACGATCAGGACGCACGACATACATTCTCTCCACCATACTCGAGTCACATCTATTCTTCCTATTCCATTCCGCCTACCTTCCCACCTCATCACTCGAGTCATCAAATGAGTACACACCTTTCTATCCTATGTCCAGGCGAGACCGAGCAGGCGAGCTGCCACGCTGATATACAGTGTCGGCAGAACACATGCACCCATTGTACAACCATTTCCTATCATCTCTGTCATCTGTTCTACATGTCAAGACCCCTATCCAAGTTGTTATAAGTAGTATGAGATGTACGACTGAAAATAATCACGAACTTTTGATACTTCTTCAACTTCGAGATACTAAGTCAACCTCGAGCTTCTCGCAATCTCATCGCACTCAGCCTCAAGCTTAAGGCCACGATCACCTATTATATTCGAGTCAACCTACATCTCTGTCAATTTCTTGCAATAATTCTCGCTTTTTATCCCTTTTTGTATTTTATTTTATATGTATATACATATATCCTATATAGTTTAAAAAATAGATATCAATAGATTTCTCTGAATTGGCTAAAAATTAATGACAACACCCCTGCCTGCAAATATGAGTCTATTTCTCTGTTATCCATTGTATAACCTTCTGACATTTATTTCCTACAATAATTTCTTTCACTTTTACGCTCTTGCAGATACACTATAAACAAGTGACATGCTACAAACAAGGGAAATGCTACTTGGGGGACATGCTATGTATGGGGGGCATGCTATGCATGGGGGGCATGGTAAGCATGGGGGATACACTATGCATGGGGACATGCTACAAACCAGGGACACACTATGCACACTATACTGCATCTGGTGTGTTTTTTCTGTCATTTCTTGCAATAATTCTCGCTTTTTATCGCTTTTTGTATTTTATTTTATATGTATATACATATATCCTGTATAGTTTAAAAAATTGATATCAATAGATTTCTCTGAACTGGCTAAAAATTAATGACAACAGCCCTGCCTGCAAAAATGAGTCTATTTCTCTGCTATCCATTGTACAACCTTCTGACATTTATTTCCTACAATAATTTCTTTCACTTTTACGCTCTTGCAGATACACTATAAACAAGTGACATGCTACAAACAAGGGAAATGCTACTTGGGGGACATGCTATGTATGGGGGGCACACTATGCATGGGGGACACCCTACACATGGGGGATAGGTTACGCATGGGGACATGCTACACATGATTGGCACACAGACATGGGAGAAATGTGTGGAGACATTACCTACCCAGATGTGTTACTTAGAGCTACTTTCAATCATGACAAGATGTGTTTTACCCAAGTTTCATTTACCCAATGTATTTGACCTAACCCCTGGGCAAAGCATGGGTATCATCCACCCTTGCAGTGGTCCCAGCACATCCAGGCTTATCCCACAGGTCCCTGGCAGTCTCAGGTCATCCAGGCTCATCCCACAGGTCCCCGGTGGTGCCTAACCAGTGCTGTGCCACATCCAGGCATATCCTGATGTGCAGCACAGGGGCATGGAGGAGTAGACTTGCAATATGCAGTATTTTCCTGTGGGCAGTTTTATGTTGCACTAATTGGATCATGTTCTTTAATATTGTATACAAAGAGGTATTGATAAAGCCTGATTAAATATGTAGTTTCATTCCACCAAATAATTCTTTAATACTATCACTACCCCTGTGCGATGTTAGCCTTAACTAACCCGGTGCGAAGCACGGGTCATTGGCTAGTTCCTATAGGTGAAAGCAGCACGGTGGGAGGTTGTGGGCGCGCTGACCAATGCTGACCAATGCTTGGTCATTAGTTTGTCAGTGGAGCGCGCGAGCGGCGCAGCCGCGAGCCAAGAACGCTGCGCAGCATGGTCACGTGACCGTTTGCGTTCCAAATTAGGTCAGCGGCGAGCGGCGCAGCCGCGAGAGAACGCTGCGCAGTGGTCACGTGACCCGTTCGCGACCAGAGCGCGCATATGCGAGTGTGGTCCGTGCAGGACACGCGTGCACGGTATAAAGGCCGAACGGTAAGGACATAACGCCAGGAACCTGCCCAACCGGCGATTCCTCTGTCTGCTGTCCGCTATGTGCTCTGTGCCCTGTGCTCTGTGCTCTGCGCTGTCTGCTCTGTCCGCTGTCAGCTCTGTGCTCTGTCTGATGGGTGCTGTCTGCTGTCAGCTCTGTCTGCTGTCTCCTCCTTTAGCTGGCTGGCTGTCTATGGCTTTGGTTGGCTGACTATCTATTGGCTTGGCTGGCTATCTATTGGTAAGTAATATCTCTTTTTTAATGCATTCCAATGTATTTTATTTTATTTGTGTTTATAATTTTATTGGTTCCTTTTTTTTATCATATTGCATTCACATGTGCTTTATATTTTTGTGA